>CM042180.1:16475130-16482630 GCA_023376005.1 Doryteuthis pealeii
AGAAGTAGCGCTGGTGAAACTGGCCAGGGAGTTGTAGGTAGGGATGATAAGTGACCTACACTCTTATTATTATATACCCACATTGCCGAAAGAGGGGAAACTCGGGTGAGAGAGAGAGAGAGAGAGAGAGAGAGAGAGAGAGAGAGAGAGAGAGATTAGATTAGGAGAGAATGATATTACTTGGTTCTTTTTAACTTCATTACTCTGATTCCTGCTAACCTGTCTTCTATTTTCTCCTCTTCTTCTCTAGCCGACATCTTGTTTCGTTGAGTTCTTCTCTGTTCTTCTTAATTCTTCTATTGTGCCTCTTTTCGGCTAGTCATTGTTTTTAATAAAATTACCAAACTTTTTTGTTTGCTTGATCAAGTTTATTAGTCCATGATTCAATTTTTTCCGCATGGATAAGATAACCCGAGAGAGAAAGACTATTACGTCTTTCCTTTCCAAAACCCGGGTTGAATCTAATGTGATACTATGATTGAGGAAGAACATGGTCAGAAAAAAATAAAAAATAAATTAAAATAGAATGCGTTAAATCCCAGGCATAGGTAATGGGTGGGTGGTTGTCCTTTTTTTACGGACGCAAAAGTTTGGGCCGTAAACTTTAAGAGAATTGTATGACCACCGTGAATTTAAGCCACTTAGTGATAATATCTTTAATCATCTAGGTATTAAAAGCAAAAAGGCTATTTTTATGAGGAAATCTCTTTTGAAGAAATTAATGGTCGAAATATTGAAGACACAAAGTCTGATTTCAAGAGCAAGTCTTTTAATTTTAAGAGAAATCATAGTCAGGAAGTTTGAATTGAATTTAAGTGCCCAACATCTGGGTGGTCTGGCCGTAGAGGGGTGTGGGTTAGAATCTTACATAAATTCAGCTAAGCTCCAGCCCTTGAGACAGTTCAACCCCGGGCCGTAGAGGTGTTAGTGTCACCGGTAGCAGTAGAGTTAGCCCCGAATCCACAACAAGTGAAACCAGTAGTCAGCCAGTTGAGATAGATTGCTAAAGTGTCACATTCTCTCTTCCATCAACGTCCTATTATCAAACTTGTTTGTTTTCTTTTCTTTTCTTTTGGTCCTTGTGAACCTGTCTCTGACTCGTGCCCTTCAAATCGGCCTGGACATTGTGCAACGAATGTGCAGGAGTGCAGAACGGGTCTTCTCACACTAATTTCTAAACTAACTATTTCCACTTTACCGGGGTCAGTCGGGGTCACCCAAATGTTAATCATAACCCAATGGTTATGGAAATCTACCCGCCTACGCTTTTAATTCTAACGAACTTATTTTAAACTAATTACAGGGTCTGTCAATCATTTTTTGATTCCCATAAATTATAACATACGTGAGGGTGACAAGAATATGGCTCTATAAGTGCTAGTCTTTGTGCTCTTCTTCAGTTGTATGTTGTATCACAAGAATGTGTAGAGTTTTCCAAAATCACTCGTTGCCTTTTTTACTGCCTAATGGTCTCGTAGAAAGGGATGTCATGACGCTCCTTTACTGATGTCATTGTGAATAAACACCGTGAAAGGTAAAAAACAAATAACATTTAATGATGGATAACAGCTAATACTTTTAAAGAAATAGAACAATCCTCAAAGAAATGTGAAAATCCTCAAAGAAATAGAAAGCTCTTACCGTTGTTGCCTTATCCGACAGTGACATAAAAAAACTAACTCTGACTTCCCCTTACCCTTTTCCGGTTAGGATTCATAGACCGCAGAAACCCATTAACTAACTCTCAATTGGATACTGTGGTTGTAGTTAATTTTTATAAACAAAAATAATTATATAAAAATAAGAAATAATTAACTGGTCGGTTTAGCGGCATTTACAGCCTTTGTCATATTACTATTTACTTCATTATCGATCTTGGAATCTGATTGGTAAACCTGTGACACTATGGAAATATTTCGGCTGATGTTAAAAACTTATTGTGAAATAATATTTCTTAAGTCCAGGAAATATCTTTAAAATTAAAAATATAAAAAATAATTCAACATTCAAATTGAATGCTGATTTATTCAACATTGAATTTGAAAAATCAGGAAGACAACATCAACTAACAAGAATTGAAAGAATGTGTCATCAGTGATGTCAAAGATAACAAACAATGTTACTTTATAAACTTGAAATTTCAAAATTCTTCGGCAAGAATTTTTGTTGTAGAATTTAATTCTACCAGCAAGAAAGTTTTTGTTAAAAAGAAAATAAGCAAGAAAAAGTGAAAAATTCAGGGTTTTTTTTTCAGTAATCCTCCCAAGAGGCGAAGAGCCTAATGAGCGTGGAATCAATGGGGATCTGATGTATTAGAGGGGCACACTTCTTACAAGAGAATTGGAATTCTCATTGGTTAACCAACATGGGGATCTCTCTATAAAGTGTTCAACAAGAGAGAGAGAGAGAGAGAGAGAGAGAGAGAGAGAGAGAGAGAGAGAGAGAGAGAGAGAGAGAGAGAGAGAGAGCTGATCTCGAAGACGAAAGAATACTCTCCAAAACGCTAAAAGACCTCTCAAGAAAAAAAAACAACTGTTTCTGAACCTAACAATTACGACTGGTAATTACACAAAAAGCACCAGGCGAAATTATTACTGTCTCCTCTCCCCAAAACTAACGTGATATTTTCTATATTATGTATTATTCTTGCACAATTGTGTTTCAATAAATATTTATTATTTTTTTACGTAGAGTTTTTATCTTTTGAGTTGCCAATACACGGCAACCTGTTCCCATCAACGGCCGACCAATCCAACGAGAAAGCCTCGACGAAGTTGCGCCAATCCGTGAGCACAGAACCATTGATAGAGAAACTAGCCGGAGATACAGGTGGTAGTCATGAAAGTAGATTGTCATTAAGTACCGTGACTAGTATAGTACCACAACCAACGGACTGCCTTCAACTCAGTCATGCTAATGGTGATGTGGGTAGGATTGTACTCTTCGCTGGTAGAGTACCTCCATCTTCTAGCCCTGTCGGCTGGGGCTTTAGAACACATCGACAGCACCTCTGCAGAGGGGATAAGAACCCTCCCTCCAATGAGGCCACCTGTTGGCCGTGGGTGGCGACCCGTGATGCTTGAGGACGGAATCCTGGTGGATGAGCAGTCCATGACATGTGTAACGAGATGATGAAGGTCCTGAGTTTTGAGAGGACTACTATAGAAAAGGAGGAAGAAGAAATGAGACAAGGTGGAGGCTTTGAAAAAGGGTGGAGTGATGCACGGTGATTTGACCGGGGCATGACCCCCGAATGGGGAAGTGAAAGCCAACCGGAGTTTCGGGTGTTGACCGGAACCGGAAGTCACGTGGTGACGAGGAACGACGAAGAAGAATATGGTCCTCTTTTTGCTTTCCGAGGCGTAGGGCACGGACGGGCCTCTGGTCCCTAATGTGGGATTACAGTAATTTAACAGTGTTCTCTCTCTCTCTTTCTCTCTGCCTTTCCTCCTCTTCCGAAACAACCCACGAGACAAGCCCGAAAATAAAAGCTGAGCAGCTTGTGACGATATATTTCTCGCGTTGTACCTTTTTATCGACAAGATGACCGCCACGTGCCGAACACCTTTTTAGTGTCGTGAATTTGGAGGCACGTTGACAAGACCCGCTATACAACATATATCGCTATTAGAACGTTACATATATCGCTTTTGGTACAGTGACCTTTAGGCACCCCTTTTTGATCTCGATTAAGAAAGGACATGTTTTTTCATTTACACCGTCAATATCCGGTTGTTTTAACAGACCATTTTTAGATTTTTTTAAAATTATAAAACTAACTTCTAACCCTAACCCCTAAAACTAACCCTAACCCCTAACACTAACCCTAACCCCTAACCTTAACCCCTAACAAACAACCTAAAGGTAATATGGTCCCGTAATCGGAATATAGTGACTTGTTCCTTTCTGGACTTTGTGAAACCTGGTTTCCATTCACCAATATTAGATTTTATTGAGAAGAGTATGTTATGTATGTTGTTACTTTTTACTGCTATTCTTTTTAATGGCGAACATATTAATTTTGGTCTTCAAATCTATATACGAGATTTTATATGATTAACCCTTACTCAACCAGGAATATCAATGTAGAATAGATTTGTGACATATCCGATGGATTTAGGTCGATGATAGGGGGAAACACGTTGATAAAATTCCACACGTTATTGCAGATCATCATCAATCATCATCGTCATGTCACGCTGACAGCACGGATTCTCATGAATCTCTCTTGCTGTGTCATGTGTGCGTCCTTACTTCTACTTGTCTTGCGCACTAAACTACTGTTCATTACCCATTAAAACATTTATTACTTTCGGAGAAAAAGATTACCCACAACAGGTCAACACGTCACTCTTTGGCTAATGACCTGTTAAGCTCCACAACCAGGATACAAATTACGTTCATCATCTTCGTAAAAAGGAAAATCCCGGTCATTTGAAGAAATTTCTTTAAAAACACAATCAGTTTGCAAATGAAAAGCGGACATAAACAGACGATACAATTTGAACATTGCGTTTCATACAGGAGGATTCTATTCAACTAAGCAACGTCGGGATGCTGCTGATGGTTTCTCGGAGCGACAACAAACACGTAGTATCAGTTTAATAACTTGATTTTAACTCCCGAGCAAGGCACTCACACACGGGAACTAACAACAAGAACAGCAACAACAACAACAAAGGTCATAACTCTGAATCCTTATTATCACCATCATCATCATCAGTAATTGCTTACAGATCGAACACAGTGAACCTGTTACAATTATTCTACTCTGCTGTCTTTGTTATTTTCCAGAAGGGTTATTGAAAATTTTAAACCGAGGGGTTAATTTCTGTATCTTGACAACATTTAGACTATAAAAAAAAACTTTTACAAAAAGAACAAAACAAAAAAATATGAAACCCTAAAAACAAGAAAGAAGAAAAGAAAAAGAGACAGAAAACAAGATCTATTGAGCAACAAAGGTAAGCATTTTTTAAGAATTAGTATCTCTCTCTCTCGCTCTCTCTCTCTCTCTCTCTCTCTCTCTCTCTCTCTCTCTCTCTCTCTCTCTCTCTCTCTCTCTCTCTCAAACACAACACACACACACACACACATCTATGTATGTGTGTGTCTGTGTGTGTGTGTTGAAGAATGAAGAGGGAGAGTGAAAAATAGGAAAAATGAGGATGATCTATTGATATTTGAAAAATATATCGACACTTAGTGTTTCGATTGGTTATTTACAGTATCGAACATATTTTAGAATATATATATATATATATATATATATATATGTGTGTGTGTGTGTGTGTGTGTGTGTGGTGCTGGCAGCACGGATGTCCATGACAATCTCTCGCCAACCTTCCCTATCATTCATTGCTCCTGGGAGATCCTCTGCGCGGCATCCATGTGATGGCTTGGACCAGTTCATATACCTAGGTAGTCATATGTCATCTACAGAAGGTGATGTCAATATATATATAAGAAAGACATGGACTGCTATTGACAGATTATCGATTATATGGAAATCTAATCTCACTAATAAGATAAAGAGATAATTCTTTTAAACTGTAGACGCATCAGTGCTATTGCCTAGCAGCGCCATTTTTTACTTTAACCAAATGCTTTGAGAAAAGGCTAGATGGGAACTACACAACGATGCTTTGTGCTGTCTGAACAAATGTTGAAAGCCGAACCCGACAAAAAAGAAGAAGTCGGGCCAGTGCGTCGAACAAGACATGCTGGCGAAATAAGGATGAACTCGTAAGCGGCGTTCTCCTGTAGACACGTACACATGGATACACCAGCGTTGGACTTACGAGAAACAATGAATAATAGGAACGGGTGGAGAGCAAGTGAGCGAGAGACAGACAGACAGACAGAGAATCCGTGCTGTCAGTATCACTTTATAATATTGATGATGATGATGATGATGATGATGAAACATAGAAAAGGTCGTTCTCTCGAGTTTGGGGGGGGGGGCTCTCGGAAAATTTGACGCTAAAATATTCTTCTTGGTCTAGCGCTAGTGAAACGGGGATATACTCCCTCGCTGTCTGGCTGATACCGACTTTAGACCCCCACCCCCACCCCCACGACGACTTTACTTTATGTGCCCATAGGGGCAACAAGGAAGTACCTTCACGCTTCCCAGAGCTCCAGAACTGGAGCCTCACCACCGGAAGCAGATCCTAACCCTGACAACCTTTATTGTGTGTGTTTGGGGTGGGTCATACCTTCCTGTAGGGGATACACTCAGCCTATTCTAAGCCCCACCGACAATTAGACAACATTAAAAAAAAACATTTGCCATACGGTTACTATTTAAAATACCTGTTGACGATTGTATTTATTTACTAAGATTAGCTCAGCTGTGACACGGAGTCAGAAGAATAGGGCACCTAGTGAGAATCGAACTCGCAATCAGTGTGTCACGTCCTGTCATCAACTCAGATGAATAATTAACCTTTCTGTTTTTAATTTTGAATATGCTGGTCTACCTTGCAAACCATTACACCGCGTGTGGTACCCATTTGTTGAGTATTGTATATCGTAATTTAAAAGTAGAAAACCCAAGTCTTCAATTGTTCAAGCATAAAAGAAAGGATTAATTCCCAGGTAAATGTGAATGATTAATATTTCCTGATGAAACTTGAACATTTATTTGTATTATTTCCTTACAAATCTTGACCTGTTTATTTAAAGCATCCTCGTTATTCACAGAGAAATTGTTTATTTCTTAAGCCACTTAAACAATTAAATAGATTTGTTATCGCCCTTTCTTGACTCAACATGAAAAATTCGCTCATATCTAATAATAAATGCGAATATTAGTACATCATATTTTTTAAAACTTTACTCCTTGAGGCCATAGCCCAACATATTGTAGGAATAGCTGCCTACAGTCTATGAGGAACAAAAGATAAGTTCACAGAATGTAAAGACGAAAGGGAAAGCACATGTACTTTTAACCTTATTTATTCACATATAAACTCAACAACAGTCAATATAACAAGTACTTAGGGGCAGTACTTGCAGTTCATATATCCCCCCCCCCGTTGAGGGGGGTGTCAGGTTGAGTCTTCAGTTGTTACTCCTTCACTGAGGGGAAAGTTCCTTCAGTCACAAGAGACAGAGACAGAGACAAGACAAGAGCTCGTTTCTACGAGGCTCACACGTTGGTACCAAAACCGTAAAAAAGGTTCTTCACCCAACCTGACAAGGGACGATACCTTTTCTACTTCCTGTCCCCGAAGGCACAGGAGAGTTCTAGTCCATACAATATCATACTTTTTGAAATCCGGCTAACTCAGTGAGTAAATTAAAAACACTCCCGGTCTAATCCAAACCCGTAATCTTGAAATTTTGGATGTCCAAGTTTTAAAGGTAATCCGAACATTAGCTACATAAATGAAAGTAACCTTCCCTAGTTTGTTTCACTTATTTGTGCTTGCACATTATTTGAAATGAACTTAATTGTTATTAAAAACACATTTTATGATATTTGCGTATTAAAAC
>CM042180.1:16487630-16635130 GCA_023376005.1 Doryteuthis pealeii
CCTTTTATGATTTCATCTATGAGTCAAATAAGTCTGTTGAGGTTTAAAATTATTTTGAACTAAATTTTCTCTTTTTCTCTTAATGTTTGAGATGAGGCTTGATGATTAGTATTATCTACGTTATTCGGACTATTGTCCTCATCTTCATTGTTATCTGTACAGATAACAATGAAGATGAGGACAATAGTCCGAATAACGCAGATAATACTAAATTTGCTCTGTTGGGTCAGTAAAATGTTTATTCCTGTGTGTGGAATTAGGTGAGGGAGGGGCTTTCTGTGATTGGATATACCAATCACGTGATGAGCCCCTAAGTTTTGGCGCTAAATACCAAAACCATCAGATACATTCCGGACCAGATCGCGACGAGACATCGATCATAAATTCTCTCCAAGAAATCGCTAAGTCATAAGATACTAGCTATCCTCTCCCCACACATTGGTAAGTCTCCCAAACTTAACTCTATACACAGGAAGGACTTTATATTGTACTCATTGTTTTATTTGTTCTTTCATAAATTGTCAGAATTAAACTAAGTTTTAATTCATTTATTTGTTGTTATTAGTCTTAGAATTAAATCCTATACTAACACTAATAACTCTAAGAATATTAATATTGTAATTAAGTATGGTGTGTTTACTTGTTTAAAATGAGTGTGACGATAGATTTCTTCATTAACTTCATGTGTATCAATACATTAAAAGAAATAACTTTATACCTTTTAATAAAGTGGTAGTTGACCCTCAGCCCTGCCTTCTCACCCATATGATAAAAAGGGTTGGGTATTTGCCATAAGGAAAATTTAAAAATACGGACGGAAGAATTTTATATTTGCTAGAACTTGACATGGCCATCCGATTCATCGGGTCTGGCCTCTCCGACAGCCCGTCTAACTCAATTTAAGCAACGTTGAGTCTCTTAAATACTTGATTGGGTGACCAATTTAGCAACAGCAGGTACTGTAAACAACTTGAGTCCTTTATTTATCAAAATTACCTGATTCGGCATTAAATGGTAGAAAAATGACTTGATTCGGCTGTAAATGGCTTGGAAAGGGTTGATATGCTGTAAAACAAAACAACCAACCAACCAACCAACCAACCAACCAATAATACTACCCTCATATTGAATTGCAAGTTGGATTCTGCTGGACGCCCCATACTTACGAACTTGTCACATCCTAACCGTGGAGAATAGGTTGGCAAATTTCTATATTTGTACTTTATTTTGAATTTCTTGGTCCAATCATCACTTATTTGTGAATAGATCGTTGAATTTCTAAGGGGAGATAATTTGGATTCCATACAGCAAACACGTTCTGTCGATGATTCAGAAAGACCAAAATAATTGATCAATTATTTTGGTATGATGAATAATACTGTATAATTGGAACTCTTTAAAAGGAAGAAACACCAGTCAACCCCTTTTTTCAGCTCTTGTGATGTAATACTTTTTTTAAACATTGGAATATATATAAACTAGCCGAAGTACTTTTCTACGATGGGGGGTATCTCATCGTAATATAGGGGAGTGTAGTATCCTGAGATCTCGACCTGTCGGGATTAGGGGAATCTCGATAGGGCGAGATCACGGAATTAGGGAGTTGACTTCACTACAACTGGCGACGAATGAGATAACCACAATTCGGACAAACAAGAACAGAAATTACCAAAGAAAAATCCCTTTAGGAAATTTTTAAACCAAAGGAAAAAGCGGCCGTTAGACTACACCGTTAGCCTACCACGTGGAGACAAAAAAAAAAAAAAAAAAAGTACATTCAAGTAAGTGCTAAATTCCTGCCTACGCTAAATGTTTAATAACTGAAATTAAACAACTAAAGCACAGGAATAAAATCATTCATTACTTTATTTGAAACTTTTGTCGTTGAATTTTTTGTTCCTTGTGGAATTTAAAAAAAAAAAAATTTTTTTGTTCCTTGCCGAATTTAAAAAAAAAAAAATGTCTAAAATCATTCCATTAGGAGGATTAAAAGCACCATCACATCTTGACACGATTGGGCAACCTGAAACATTGCACAAAAGATATGAGGACTGGAAATTAGATCTGGAAATCTATATCACAGCAACAGGTGTGTGTAATGCCGAACAAAAAAGAGGAGTTTTACTCGTAACAGGAGGACCAGGCGTTCGTGAAATTTGGCGAAATTTTACGGAACAGGAAAAGAGGGAACAAGAGGCAGCAAGTCCCGGCACAAACAAAAGGGATGCATACGAAGTGGCTATTAGTTTGTTTGACAAACATTTCTCCCTTAAAGAAAATATACCAAAAGCTCGCACTAATTTTTTTTAAATGGAACCGAAAACTGGAGAGACGGTGAACAATTTTGTTACCCGCCTAAAAGTACTGGTCAAGCCATGCAACTTTAAAGAAGATGCTGACAACCTGGTCAGAGACAAAGTTCTCCTCCATATCAAGGATAAAGATTTAAAAGCCAGACTATTTAGAGAAGGAAACGGTCTGACACTGGAAAGACTTATGGAAATAATTGGGACATACCACGAAAAGGATGCACTAATTTTAGAACCAAAGTCAAACACAAACCAGGTATCCAGCAAGGAGTCGAAGAAAAACTCCAAAACGACACCCCTTTGTTACAAGTGCAGAGCGCAAGGTCATATTGGACCGGAGTGCATTAAAAGCAAAAACCACAGATGTAGTCATTGCGGAAAAAAAGGGCATCTAGATGAGTTCTGTTTCTATAAAAGGAAACCCGTAGAAGAAAGAAGCCATCACTACAACAGAGGTGGAAGACACAGCCAAGCAGCAGTGGGTCATTCAAAGGTCAGAGAAAAGAAACCCAGCGTAGTGTGAAGGAAAAGGAAGACACTACTCATCTGACACATACCTATTCAAGCTTTCTGAAGCGGAAGATGTTATAAAACTGTACATTAATGATACAAGTATACCCTTTGTGATAGACTCAGGAGCCCATCACAACACACTCTCACTGGAAGACTTCCAAAACCTAAAAAAGGCCAGACCCGAGATTGAACTGCAGCATGCAACCAAAAAGCTGTATTCTTATGCCAGTAAGGAACCTCTTAGAATTTTAGGGAAAGCTACACTGAAAGTGCAGATACCCAGCACTGGACGATCAGTCACGGCTTCATTTTGTCATCCCTCAAGCACAGGCATCACTCCTTAGTGGCAGTACAAGCAAAGCCCTAGGAATCTTAAAAATTGGAATAAATGCCGATATATTGCAGTGCTCCGAAACAGACATATGGACAGAAATACGGGAGAAATTTCCGAAAGTATTCAAAGGATTGGGCAAGCTCAAAGACTACCAGTTAAAACTGAAGATGGACCCAAATGTCACTCCAGTTGTTCAGCCGGTGCGCAGAATCCCATTTAACAGACGGCAGCATGTTCTTAAGAAACTCCAAGAACTAGTGGATCTGGATGTTATTGAAAGAGTCACAGAACCTTCCCAGTGGGTTAATCCATTAGTGACGGTTGAAAGAAAACTAAGGAAGGAGAACATGATATCCGGATATGCATCGACATGAGGAGAGCTAATGAAGCCATCATCCGTGAACGCCATCCTGTGCCAACAATTGACGAAACAATTCAGGAAATGTCAGGAGGAAAATATTTCTCCAAAATTGATTTAAACATGGCTTATCACCAAATAGAATTACACCCTGATTCTAGAGAAATCACTACATTTGCTGCACCCGGAGGACTCTTTAGGTATAAAAGACTTTTATTTGGAGCAAACATGGCATCAGAAAAATTTCAACAAATAATGAGCCAAATCATTAAGGACTGCCCTGGTGCCTACAACATGACAGATGACATTATAATAGTCGGCAGTACAGAAGAGGAGCATGATATGAGGCTGACCCAAGTAATTCAACGCTTTGCAGAACGGGGACTGACCATCAATGAGAAGAAATGTAAAATAAAGATGACTTCGATAAAATACATGGGACATATCCTATCAGAAGATGGCCTAAAAATCTCTGACGAAAAAGTAAAGGCGGTGGTTAGCGCTCCTCCACCAAAAGATGCGTCGCAGGTACGCAGTTTTCTCGGATTGGCCCGATTTTGCGCAAAATTTGTGCCCAATTTTGCCACAATAACCTCCCCTCTCTGGAATCTTACAAGACAAGACACTGAAATGGAAGGAAGAAGAACAAAATGCTTTTGACCAAGTCAAAAAAGCACTGGTCGAAGCTCCAATGATGGCATATTACGACCTCAACTTGCCCACCAGAGTCACAACCGATGCCTCCCCCATAGGTCTAGGTGCAATTTTAGAACAACAACAACCTGACAAGACGTGGAAGCCAATCTACTATGCTAGCAGGAAACTCACAGCCACAGAATCTCGTTATTCTCAATTCGAACGAGAAGCCTTGGGAGTATTTTGGGCATGTAAAAAGTTCCAGTTATACCTTCTGGGATGTGATTTTAAAATCCTTACAGACCACAGTGCACTAGTAAAAGTGCTATCACCTTCCTCAAAACCACCCTCAGCAAGAATGGAGAGATGGCTGTTATACCTACAGCAGTTCACATATGAAATCATACACATATCTGGCAAAACCAACAAAGCGGATCCTTTGAGCCGACAGCCAATTGATGATGCTGATCAGGCCGAAGAAAAAGAAACAACAGAGTACATCTGTAGCATTATTAAGGATTCTGTGCCACAAGCATTATCCCCTCGAGAAGTGGAAGAAGCTTCAAAGGATGACCCCACTCTCTCCAAAATCCGTCAAGCAATATCAACAAATGACTGGACCTGTTTCAAGGGTACTGTATTTCAAGCAGTAAAAGATGAACTTTGGACAGCCGGACAGATGGTTTTGCGTGGGAATAGAATTGTTATTCCGGACGTTCTGAAAGAACAGGTAACCGAACTAGCCCATGAAGGACATCAGGGCATAGTACGAACAAAAAACCGCCTAAGATCCAAAGTATGGTGGCCTGATATGGACAAAATGGTGGAAAGTAAAATAAAAAAAATGCTACCCATGTCAAGTAGTAGGGAAAAACGCCCCACCTGAGGAATTACAGAGCACGCAGCTACCAGATAAACCCTGGAACTATGTTGCGGTAGATCTACTGACGGTCTCGGAAGGAAATCATCTCCTGATCGTCATAGACTACTACTCCAGATGGCCAGAGATAGCATACATGCAAAGCACAAATGCTAAGAGTATAATTAATGGCCTGGAATTAGCCTTCAAAACACACGGATATCCACGATACCTGAGAAGTGACAATGGACAGCCTTTTGCATCCAGCGAATTCCAGGAATACCTAACCATTCATGGTATTATCCGAATAAAAGGGATACTATATTGGCCTCAATCAAACGGAGAGGTAGAGCGGTTCAACAGAACTATCCTAAAAGCAATCAAAATTGCAAAAATAGAAAAAAAGAGCTGGAAGGAGGAAATGAAGAATTTCCTATTCCAATACCGTACCCCCCCACACGGTAACAGGAGTGTCGCCAGCCAAGCTACTGATGAACCGGGAACTCCGAGGAAAATTCCCTGACATTACAGAAGCATCTGATGTACACGAAAACGTACATGACAAAGATGCTCTCCACAAATTGAAACGCAACATAAGTGCCGATCAAAAAAAAGAAGATCTAAAGACCAGATGATAGAAGAAGGAGACACAGTGCTGTGCAAAAACCTGCATAGAGCCAACAAAATGGACCCCACTTTTGAGATGCAGCCTTACAAAGTTATTGGAAAACAAGGTAATACTGTAATTGTACAACAACCTCAGGGTAAACCAAAAATGAGAAATGCAGCCCATGTGAAAAAGTTTGATGGCGACACACCTCATGATACTGACAACCACAGCGTGCCAACCACCGACCATCCTATTCCTGATCCAGCCTCCCACTACCATTCTTCTACAACACACATTCCAAACAGCACAACCACACCAAACCCAAACACGGACAAATCATCCAGAGTTAAACAAGCACCAGCTTGGCAGAAAGACGTTATCATGTCCGGAGAAACCCTTTAATCAAAAAGGGGAAAACAAAAGAATAACGGGGGGAAGATGTAGTATCCTGAGATCTCGACCTGTCGGGATTAGGGGAATCTCGATAGGGCGAGATCACGGAATTAGGGAGTTGACTACTAACGTGAACGAAAAGCCACAAGGACCTCGAATGTATATGTTCCCGAAATAAACCCTTCTATAAAACGCTAAACCTGAGTTGACTTCACTACAGGGAGTAATCAACTTACTCGACTATACTCTATAGTGTAGCGCTGTAATCAACTTGCTGGACTGCAACATCGTAGTAAGGGAGTTCGAACTCCAGTCTCGCCATTATGTTCACTTTCGGACTAATACCCTTGGGAAAGGTATGAAGCCCTCGTTCCCAGCTATTATCACAGATAATGTGTGTGTTGGCATCCTTCCGTCTACAAGAGACGATGGAGTAGTGTCCAAGTTTTTTAGCCTGGGCGGGCTCTTATGGAGGATGAGCTGTTGCCCAAGCAACAAATCCACCGTCTCCACACTGCTGCAGTGATCCAAAGGAAAGGTAAGGAACCAATGCAGTTTGGTAGCGGTAGTGTCGCAAGAGTTATTGGGTAGCACTAGATTTCAGTACTACACCACCTTAGGGACTGACCCCCAAAAATCGTTAATATAGATATAGAATTACAATATTTCCTTAAAGAGAAATAAATATCACCATGTGACCTGAACGTCATAGAATATTGCAATTTTTGAAAAAAAAAAAAAAAAGGAAATAAAATGGTTTTAACATATCAACAGCTCAGATGTCACCAAACAGATACGAACGAATATCAACACCTCAATTCGGACTTACTTCCTGTTGAAGAAAATACACTTTCATTTTTGTGGGTTTTTCCCCCTGGTTGAAGGGACATTAGCTAGGACACTTCACTATGAATGAACCTACCCCTCGGGAGAGGGGGGAGTCCAGTGGCTTCGGTCCTGGACCGGTTAAGTAATTAACGGCGTAGATCCAAGGGGGCTATCCCCCAGGCAACACCTGCCCCTTGATTTAAAGAGACGGGTCTGGGTTTATAGCCCAGTGCCTGAGGCGCCGCCTTGAGGGGGGAATGTCGACAGGATCAACACACCTACCATCCCATAAGTCTCGGCTCATGGGTAGTCCCACATTAAAAAGACCTTGTGTCACACCTAATTACGTGGGATGCATGGTAAATGCCCTTCACTATGAATGAACTGAAGGTTGTCCTAAAAACATCTAACAACATACCTTTTCAATTATGCAATGCAATGTATAAACAAAATATATTAGAGAAATGAACGAAAGGCTGCATCCTTCCATTCCCCAAGAAAAGCGAACTCGGAATCCCTAAGAACTACATAGGTATAACTCTTACTGTTGTAGCAGCTAATATGTATAATACTCTTCTTCTCGATCGCATCCGACCTCAAGTAGATAAAACCCTCAGGAAAAATCAAAACGGGTTTTGTAAAAATCGATCAAAACTTCTCAGGTCCTAACTATTCGTCGAATCGTAAAAGGAGTTTGAGCAAACAATCTCGAGGCAACACTGTTGTTTGTAGATTTTTCCAAGTAATTCAGTAGTAATTGATCTGTGAGACTAGCTTGCTAACCATTACATCACGATGAGATGTCTTTATTTACCCAATCCATTCACTGCGGGTAGGATGTGACACAAAGTTGCAACTAAGGGACCTCCAGCGAGGATCGAACTCGCTATCCAATAGTAATGGATCTACGAGACTAGCTAGCTAACCATTACACAACAATGGATGCCTTGAGTAAGATATGACACAAGGTCACAAATATGGAGCATCAAGTGAGGATCGTGCTCACTATTCAGTAGCAATGGATATAAGAGACTAGATGGCTAACCATTACATTACACTGGGACGCCCGAGTACAAAATAAAGCGTAATATTAATTGAATAATATGTGAACGCTTGTGTTCGAATGGTATGGCCTGCTATCACCTCAGATCAATAATGGTTTATTCCGATTTAATTGTGATGGGGAAAATGGAAATCAAAAGAACTCACTACATGTGAGAGACAAAAGGAAGGCAAATATAACAAGAAATGAAGGAAGGAAGGATGAGAAAAAACGATAACGCTATACATCAGACACTTATCGTCTGTTTCAGTGGAAAGAAAGAAAGAAAGAAAGAAAGAAAGAAATTTGGGGGAAATAATAGAATGGAAGCTAGAGAAATAAATAAACGGGAGCTATCGGACCAGACCCGGTCTTCTAGCTTACCAAAGGACCGAGATGCCCTGCTTATTCTCTGTTTGATTTCCGCATCAAGATAATCGTCACTAGATAAAGAACTACCAAGGTAGACAAACTCTTTGACAACTTCAAGACGCTTCCCATAGACGAAGATGTCAGGTTCCATGTAAGGATCACCAGCAACCGGAGTGTACAGGACTTTGCTTTTCTTAATGCTAACTGACACACCAAAGCATGTATAGGCATTAGCAAAGCGGTCCATGACCGACTGCATTTCTTCCGGAAAGTGTGCAACCAGGTCAGCATCATCGGCATACACAAGTTCCCTGACAAATCTATTTCTAACAAGGGTTCTGGCTTGGAGTCTTCTCAAGTTAAAAACTTTTCCAGTTGTTCTGAATCTAATATAGACACCCGTATCACAGTCATGGAAGACAGTACAGCCATCAGGTAAAGTGAGAACAATGTTGGTGCTGGTATATCACCCTGCTTCACTCCATTATCAATGGGAAGTTCATCAGACAGCTGACCATTGAAATTGACACAACCCTTTACACAATGTTGAAGCTGTTTGAACTTTACAACAAAGGCAGGTGTACGTACAGCCAAATTTACCAAGTACCTTCCAGAGAGCCTCACGATTTTACAAGTACCTTCCAAAGAGCCTCACGATTCACTGAGTCAAAGGCTTTAGTTAAGTCAACAAAAACCTGATAAAGTGGCACACACTGTTCAATACATTTTTCTAAAAGTCTAGCAGGGGATATAATGTCTACAGTTCCTCTTCCACCTCTTAAGCCAGATTGGGATTCAGGGAGGACTTCATGACGGATATACTTCTCCAATCGGTTAAGCAAGAGTCGCACAAAAACTTTTCCAAAAGCTTCCTGCAGTGAGATACCACAGTAATTACCACAGTCTAACTTCTTATCCTTTCCCTTGTATAAAATAATCAAAATGGCATCTATCCAGTCTTGAGGAACCTGGTCACCCCTCCATATAGACATCACCAAAAAGTGGACTGCACAATTAATATTCATACCACCCTGTTTCAAAATCTCAATAGGAATGTCATCTAATCCTGGAGTTTTGTTTGAGTTGATCCGTTTTATACAAACAATCGTTTCTGCAAGAGTCGGTTCCATGTCAAGTTCGAGCTGAAGAGTCCACTGTGGGATACTATCTATTGTAGCAATATCCACATTGGAAGGATTGTGAAAGAGATCTCGAAAATATTCATGCCAACGGCGCATAATTCCATCTGAAGTTTTCAATAAGATGGTTCCATTCTTTGCCAGGAGTGGTGTAATTGAATAAGTAGAGCATAAAACACCTTGATGTCCTTCTGGTCATAAACTGTTTGTATTTCCCTCGAGAGATCAGACCGCCATTTATTTTTTTATTTGGCGCGCGCGGCACTGAACCTTACTTTTCACAAATAAGAAGTGAGCAGAAAAAGTTGATCTATTAGCAGACGAAGAGTTGAAGAGTCTCAAATGAGCTTTACTCTTTTCCTCGAGTAGAAGATTGATTTCAATGGAGTTATCAACAAACCAATCTCGATGCCTGGGAACTCAACTTCCTTTTTATATATAATATCTCTTACTTCCCCCAATCACAGTCTGAGAAATCCACTCGATCAAAAGCAGATTTGAGAGAGTCTCTGGCGAATGGATCTTTCAACTTTGAGATATCAATTCGCCTAGGCACCTTGACTCTCCCGAAGCGGCTCCTACGGCGAATGGAAATCTTTAGTTTAGCCCTGACCCTCAAGTGATCAGTGTCACAGTAGGCACCATGCATCACTCTCACTTTGCAGAAATTTCTTAGATCACCACGTCTACATATTATAGAATCAAGTATATGACCATATTTAGACTGAGGATGAAACCTTGTTTTTCTGGTGAGTATAAGTGTACGTAATAACTAGATATAATTCAGTACATAACTGAAGGAGCAGTAGACCGTTTGATATGATTCTACCAACACCATAAGGACCCAGAAGAGATCAGGTTTTATTGTCTGAGCCGACCCGTGCATTAAAGTCACCAAGGATTACCAAACTCTCCCCACTTGATATACCGGTGACAATAGATCTGAGAGTATTGTAAAAAGATGTAATATCATCTTCAGGAGAAACAAGAGTGGGTGCATAGACGGATAGAACTGTCATGAATCGACCAGCAGCAAGGGGAATTCTCAATCTTATGATCCGATCATTAACACCAACCGGTTGTTCGATTTTATCAACTAAGGAATTCTTAACTGCAAAACCCACACCAGCCTCACGCCTATCTTTTTCAGATTTACCTGACCAGAAAATAGTGTAGCCTGGATCATGCTCAACAAGTTGATTTTCACTAGCAAAACGGGTTTCAGAAAGGGCAGCAATGTTTACATTGTACCTCTGCAATTCTTTGGACAGAATTGCGATCTTGCGTTCAAGTATTTTCTCATTGTCAATGAATCACATCCCAGCAACAGAGCTGAAGTGCATATCGTTTATTATAATATATTTTGTTACTGGACACTCGTCAGCCACAGTAAGCTAACCAGCAGATCATGTCAGCTTTGTTTAGGACGCATTTTCTTGTCCCCTCCCAAAATCTATCCTGAAAAGGCTGCTCAGTCACAAAAAAAGCTCCACCAAGTACACAACTGCCATTGTATTGTGAGAAACGATGTTAGGATAAGCCTAATGCCGCCTGTGTGCAGATCAGTAACTACCTGATTACGACCTGTCAGACCTACACGCCTCGCTACCTTTCCATCGCCACAGGACTTGGATAGACATGTTATTGTCTGAAGGAGTATCTGTACAGAGATGGATATTGTGAAATAATGTAATTTATTGTGTACAGTGCTCAGGTGCACCACAACTCATCAAAGTCTCATGTCAGGTACACAGAATAATGTTGTGCCAGGAACATGAACAGTTCACAGTAGTAATATGGATGTATGTGTGTGCATGTGTATGTGGAGAGTGGCATCAGGTATAGTGTTGGCGGAGTACAGGAAGCATGGAGGCTTTGAAAGTTTCAGTGCTCCGGCAGCCTACAACAGATGCAGGCAGTTTATTCCATGTCTCCGCAATTCTGAGTGTGAAAAAATGTTTCCGAAAGTCACGTGAACAGTGCTGTTTTCTGACTTTGTAGGCATGCCCGCGTGTATTGGAGAGATGGAGATCAAAAAGGTGCTCAAGGTTGCTGTTGTTAAGATGATTAATGACCTTATGAGCATTTATCAGATCAGTTGCCAGACGCCGAAGTTTCAACGAATCCATTCCCAGGGCTGCGAGACGTTCAGAGTATGGCAGATTCCTGATGGAGGGTACTCTCTTGGTTGCACGTCTCTGTACAGTTTCTAGGAGGTTAATATTCTGAGAAAGGTAGGGGTTCCAGACTGGTGATGCAAACTCCAAGTGTGGCCGTACCATAGCTTTGTACAGCTTCAAATAGATAGCCGGTGAGCGGCTGACAAAGGTCTTGCTGAGTGCGCCAGGACGCCCTCGGCCTTTTTGGCAATTTTGGAGATGTGTTTCGTCCAACGTAAATCATTGCTGGCAGTAATACCCAGATCACGTTCGCAAGAAGATTCCTTGATATTAGTGTTGTGGAGGGAGTATGTGTATGATGGATTTTTCACATTGTTGCACTGTGTCCAGGTCTGATTGTAGTAAAGATCTGCAGCGTTCAGGATCTGTCTTTTTTATTTCAAGGTACAACTTGATGTCATCGGCATACTTCAGGACTGATATTCCTTAAGTTAGCATCTATATCATTGATATACGCAACAAACAAAAGGGGGCCAAGAACTGAGCCCTGTGGTACCCCAGATGACATCTCATATGGTGAGGAGTGTTGCCCAAGAACTGTAACTACCTCTCTCCGGTTGAGAATGAAGGACTTTAACCAGTCAAAAAGATCATCCTTCACCCCCATTGCAGAGAGTTTTGCCAAAAGTCTTTTGTGCGGCACAGAGTTGAAGGCCTTAGCAAAGTCAAGGTAGACAACATCTACCCATGAGCCCCCATCAGTGATCCGGGTGATGTCCTCTAGGAACTCTACAAGTTGATCACAACAGCTAGATTTTGGGACAAATCCAAACTGGGATGGTCGGATAAGACTGTGAGAGTTCCAGAAATTCCAAAGTCTCTCTCTGATGCAGGACTCCATCAACTTAGCAATGCAACTTGTAATACTGACTGGCCGATAGTTAACAGGTGATGTGCGGTCGCCCTTTTTGAACAGTGGAATTACACTAGCAGTTTTCCACTGTTCTGGGGTAGCACCATTTTTCAAGAAAAATTGGAAGAAAACAGCTAGCTGGTGGAGAAGGAAGTACCCGCCCCGTTTGAGAAGCAGGTATTTCACCATCAAGACCTGGAGAAGCATGGTTGCGTTTACTCTTGAGGTGGCGTCGCAGCATAGCAGGTGTGAATTCTATAGTAGTTATAGAAGTTGATGTCAGAGGTGGAGGAGATGGTACATTTTGGTCCTCACAGTGAAAATGCCTGCATAGCATTCAGCAATAAGTTCTGCACATTCTTTAGGGTCATCGGTGATTTGGTTTGTATGAGGATTGCGAAGAGGGCCAACAGGGGAGTGAGGCCTCTGTTTCGAATGCACATATTTCCAGAACACCTTACTGTCCGGGCTGGTTGCTATGCGCTGTTCAAATTCAAGTACTGCCTTTTTTATCACCTGCTTGAGGTGGTTGGACGATTTGTTCCGTTTTCTCCTATTGTCCTCTGACTTGTGACGTTGGTACTCCCGCTCAGTACTACGGCGTTCCTTCCTGGCGAGTCGGACTGCTGCAGTCTCCCAAATTGCTCTCCCTGGTGTTTCTTCCGCTTACGTGGTACTGATGCTACACATGCTGCCCATATTGAGTTCTGGATATTCTGGAGTATAATGTTAACATCTCCAGACTCGTAGAATTCAGGCCAACTTGAGCGTTGCAGCTCTGTGCAGTAACAGTCCCAGTCCGCTTTGTCCCAGTCAAAATGAGCATCACGAGGTTGATTTTGTTTTTTGTTACTCCCCATGAGGGACAGATTGGCAACGATCATGGCATGATCAGTCACCTAGAGGTTCCTCAGTAGTGACACTAATGACCGTTTCAGGAGTAGTGGTGAAGATTAGATCCAGAGTGTTGTCACCTCTTGTCGGGGAGGTGACTACTTGGGACCAGTTCGAATCCAACACCAGCTCGAGGAAATCGTTAGCACCTTGTGGCCATTGAAAGGTTTCCCAATCAATTTCAGGGTAGTTGAAGTCCCCTGCAATGAAAACATAAGTGGCTGTTTTTCTGGCAGCAGCTCTAAGGATATCACAGAGCTGCGTGTCCTGGTTGTAATTTGAACGGTAAATAACTCCCAGTAGCAGCGATGACATGTTCATCCGTATCTCGCAGTAAAAGACTTCTTGCTGTGAATGGTTCAGGTCAGCGCAAGGAATTGTTGAGAAGTCTGAACGAATGTAGATCATGACACCACCACCACGACGATTGGAGCGGTCTTTGCGAAACAGGTTGTAGCCAGTTACGTTGAAGACCCCATCACACAATAAGGAATGAGTTTCCGTGATTGTTATGAAATCAGGTTGATACTTTTGATGTATGTATCAAAAAGATGTATCTTGTTGCATAGACTGCGAGCATTCAATGACAACAATTTATACCCTGATTTCAGCTCATGATTATGTGCAAGGGGCGTCAGGTTGTTCAGAGTTAGTTTCCCACAGATTCTGTTTTGTTGCTATTTATCGTGGGTATACTGTCCTCGGACCAGCTGGCGTCTCTCTTCCACGAGTCCCCCGTCTTGGTGAACTTCCAAATTTGTCCATCACTACGCAGGCTGAAGCTTTCATGATCTGCTGAGTCACGGTTTAAGGAGGCTGCAGTGCGTAGCTTTGGGCGTACTTTACGTGGAAGACCAGGGCGTGTTCGGAAAGCAATCCGCTTCTCCTGCCTAGCTTTTTCTGAGGCTAGGAGGTACGAGCGTGCCTCCATTGAGCTTGCAAAGGTTAGCCTGATCAGCCTGGGTTTCTGACCTGGTCGACCAAGTCGGAGAGCGTCTCTTGGGGGGGTGCACTTTAGGTTTTTTGATGAGTCGGCAGCAAATACCCGGAGATCAGCTATATCCTCCGATACGCCGATGGCAATCACTTCATGGTCTACAGGTTGAAAGGCTTTCTCAGTTTTGGGGGTGGATTTGGCAGAAGCCACAGTTTTGGGGGTGGATTTGGCAGGGGCCAGTTTTGGGGGTGGATTTGGCAGGGGCCACAGGGAGATCCTTAAGCAGGGCACTCCGGTAGGATTTTTTGTGAGGATCCACGTGAGCAGTTGCTTTGATTCGTACTATTTCCTGCTTCAGGTCAGAAATCATTTGTTTGATTTCCCTAAATTCCACATTAGTGGCCAGTTTTGCTACTTTCTCTTCCACAGGAATGGCAATGATGGTGGAAGATATCTGTTGTTGTTGTTGTTGTGGTCCCTTTCAGCTGATTTAGTAGCAGTCCTTGCCAGTTTTTTAACTTCTTCCTCTTTGACTGGGATGGCAGAGGAGGGCACAGGTGTTGGTTGCTGGTTAGAAGTAGTGGAGGGGGAAGGTTGTTGTTTTTCATGGGCAGTAATGGAGACCTGTTGTCCATAAATTGTCCTTGGCTCAGACATACAGTCTGCACACTGGAATTCCCAGTTTGGTAGCTGGACCATTTCCCAGAGGGCAGCCATCATTAAAATGTGGTGACTCTTTTTCTGCCCTGGGATCTTCTGGACGTTTGTGGCACATTGTAGGCAAACAGAGCCTCGACATTTACCACATACGACCCATCGATTTTTGAAGGTATTTTCTGCTTTTAAGCAGAGATGGCACACGTGATTTTCTGGGCACAGTTCGAGGTCTGAGCATCGCCCAGTTTTATCGCACGCTTCACCCATGTGTCTCAAAAGTTATACAGGGACATGGTTTTGTGCGACAGCTAAGTCACTCTCTCGGTTCAAAAAGTTGAGATTCAAAAAAGCAGAAGCAAGATAGCTGGCAACAAATCAAACTGTAGACCAACAGGATGGGCGGAATGGTCATCCGCTGGATGTTTTTTTATATCAGAGATTTCCTTCTCTTAGATGGGTTGCCTCCACTTCGATTTATCGAGCCCCTTCTGCCCATTTATGTCATTTACCCATGACTGGAACTTAGGTTGTTAGACATCAGAGCGTATTCCACACGCCGGTGGTCGTAGTTGATAGGGCCTAAGCTCCTCTGAAGTTTTCTCAGGGTTACCTCGCCCTTAGCCTTTGGTTCAAGAACCTTAAGGCAGTGGGGTCTAGTTTTTCGGCGCTGAACACTCGCCATTCATCAGAGCTCCGTTAGCGAAGCAGTACTCACGACGTGCACCGTGGGGTTGTTTTGACTGAGAGAAGCAGTATTCAGCACCAGTCCTTGAGTACCAAAGTACATATATGGGGTAGGAAAAGGTTTTGGTGTTTTAAAAGTTTAAAGGTAGCTGGATACTTTTGTTGCGTGTTCTTAGGGTTTTCGCTTTTTACTCCATTTCATTTGGTGGCCGCGCTGAAAAGGAAGGAATTCAAGGAACGAAAAGGAAAGAGGTAAAGGCAGAAGGTGGTTTTATGACTTAGGCTTTATTGACCTGACATAGTCACCCGTGGCCAAAGAATATTCCCCTGGCCGTGGAAGTGACTGCACACAGTTAAGGCCTAAACTCGAATGGCCGAAATATTTTCTTTTGGGGGTCAGAAGTCAGTCCCTTTTCTCGCACATGCGCCAAGAATTCTTCCGGTGAAGGCTCATGGGAGTTTACTTTTTTTATTTATTTGTTTATTTTAATTTGTAGGCCTTAACTGGGTCTGTCGCTCCTACTAGCCAGGGAGATATTCCCTTGCTACAGGCGACTATAACCGGGAATAAAGTGAAAGTCATAAAACCACCTTCTGCCTTTGTCTCTTTCTTTTTTTGTTCCCTGAATTCCTTTCTTTTCAGCGCGACTACCAAATGAGATGGGGTTAAAAAACGAAAACCCTGCCGAACACGCAGCAGTGAATGTCCAGCTGTCTTAAACCTCTTACCGGCCCATCTATCTGTTTGGGTTCCATCTATAGGTGAAATAGATCTGATAGAAAATTATTCCTGTTCAACAAGAAAAAAAAAAAAAAAACTCTGAAGAAACAACTCCACAAAAATGTGAATATGAACGTATAATGAACGCGATTCTCTAACCTCTATGAATTAGATAACCCTAGACGAGTTAACATACCGTTAAAATCAATTAATCGATCAATCCCTAAGTTAGTTTTAAGTAGTGTTCTAATTAAAGTCACGCTATGTAGTGCCGTTTTTTCTCGGTTACATTTACATACGAAACGAATACACTGTATGTGTGTGTGTGCGTGCACGCGCGTATGCGTGCATGTGTGTGTGTGTGCGCGTGCGTGTGAAATAAACTTTTAATTTACCTCACCTATCATAGGTATGATTAATATGTCACAACCCTGTTTTTGTTATAATAGGGGAGGAAGAGAAATTTGTGTTTAATAATAAATAAATACGCCGAAGGGCTAAGCGAGTATTTAAATTAGTTTAGAGAACTACATTAGCTTCAGATATTAACCTGAATTTTAGGTTAATAGCAATTCTGGGCGAGACTTTGCGATTATTCGGAATACTAAGTCGATATAGGAAGCAAATGATGGCCTTGGGCCAGACTACTACGCATCAGCTGCTTTGCTCGTCTACGTGCGTATACGCACGCATACACACGCACGCACACACAAATTCATACCCGTATATCGAACATTGCCGAAGCTTTCCGAAGCTTCTCGAGATGAATATCATATCAAAAACGAAGAAGTTAAGCCGAAAATTTTTTTTTTACAGATTGTTTCGGCACGTTAAATAGATATTTAAGAAGTGAATAAAATTATCTTTTTTAAATATAGATAAGAGTTATTTAAATAAGAAGAAAAAAAAAAAAAAGGAAGAAAAAGAAAGAAAGAAAGAAGGAAGGAAGAAAAGAAAATAACAACAACAACAACAACCATAACGATGATAAAGATCGTGATGTACGTGTACATGTTGTTGTTGTTGTCGTCGTATGTGTGTGTGTTTTCATTTCCCATGGAACAACTGACTATTTTCACTTCCGCTTGGAAATTGGTGGCCTAAAAAATCTGGGACGACAACAAACGTCCGAGAGGTGTGTGTGTGTGTGCTTTTTTTTTTTTTTACCCTCTCTCACAAAGCCTCAGGGGAAGGAAAAACCTTAAAAAAAAAAACCCCGAACATAAAGGAACGACTTCCCTATCGGTGGAACTATCAAGAAATCAAAGGAGGTAGATATAATGTCTGTTTTTCAATCAAATTTTGCCATCTTTTTATAAAGGTGTATTTGTCTTGTTTTTATATTTCCATTCATTCTTTTTTTCTTCTTTCTTCCTTTTTTTCTTTCCTATTTCAAAGTTTCTACCTATATTTCATATCCATTAATTTATCTATTTATTATAATTTAAAATACCTTTCGGCGTGAACTAATTTGTATATATACATGTATTTTTTATTTAGTTTCTCTTAAAAATTTAAGTAAAAGAAACGATGTTTTCCTTCATAAAATTGTAAAGAATTTTAAGCAATAAGCATTTACCCCCACCCAAAAAAGAAGCTTTTAAAAATGTTATCTATAGGTTCTAATTCATTAATGCAATATATATATATATATATATATATATATATATATATATATATATATATATATATATATATCCGATCTCTCTTTTAAAAAATTAACATAGTCCTCTAGCAGCCTTATGTTTTATTTGTTTATTTATTTTTATTTCTGTTTGAACCCTTCATTTATTAAATCACACCCTTCTAACAAAAGATACATATAAAATAAATGTAATTTTTAAATCAATATTATTTCTATATAAAAAAAACGGTCTTAAAATTTAATAAAATATATAGGCTATTACGTATTTTTGTATGTTCTGCTCTAACTAAATGTATATAACCCTCCACACCCATTGATAATTTGTTTGAAATTATTTAAAGAAGATTTAATTTTGTAAAAATAAATCCTTAATTTTGTATTTTGTAGGAAAGAAAACAAAAACAAACTTAAACAAACAAAAAACTTCAAACCTCAAATCACCCTTAAAATTTAAAAATCCAATGGATGTTTTTTTCTTTTTTTTTTCTTCTTTCAAATCTATTACCCTTTTTATTTTATTTTATTAAATCAGATAGCTCAAATGGACAATCACTTATCTACTGTCGGAAGATTCATTTTTTCTCGCATTATTTTTTGCTTTTCCATTTATAAGGTTTTTATCCTCTAGATTTGTCTTATAAAAATAATTAAAAAATAGTTGCACTTTGGTTGGAGTTTATTTTAAAGCTACCTTAGTAGCTTCAATGAGGGTGGTTAATAATTTTCTTGATAAACTGCTCCCCCCCCCCATATTCATTTTTTTTCATTTTCACCCATAAAATTAAGTAGTATATATATATGCAAATAATCACAATCTTGTGATTTAGTCTAGTCCCTCTCCCCCCCCCAAAAAAAAAATCGTATCTGCGTATTTATTTCGATGTGTAATTATTTTAGAGATTGCTTGATTTATTTCATTTAAAACCAGATTATTAAATCTTTTTTTCTTTTTAAATAAATAAAATCTGCTCTTACATCACAAAACCCATTATTTATTAATAATAATAATAATATTCATTTAATACACGTGTTTTATCTTGTGGTGTCTTATGAATTACTACTTCACTTGACAAACTAATAAAAACGTGAGTTTCCTTTCGTTGGAAATTTCAAAAATATATAAGAAAATAAGAAAAATATATATAAATTTAAAACTAAAATCATTTCATTTTCCTCCCTTTATAGGTTTGGTGATTAAAAATAATTATATTTCTGGTCAAACTAAACGTGTTTCATATCAAAGATCATGTCATCTGATGTTAGTTTCTCTTTCACTTTCAGATCATACGAAAGAGAAAGTAGCGATGAAAAAAAGGATGAATCTCTTCTTAGAGATTAACTCAAACGTAATAAGACTTAATATTATTATTATTATTGTTATTATTATTATTATCAATAATTATTCTGACTTATTACGTCTTAACTAATCTCCAAGGTGCTTTTTATTATCGCTACTTAATAAAAACGTAATAATGCATAAATGATACTAAGTTATTCTTTTTACAAATTTACAATAACAATCTCATATTATCCGTGAACTAAGTCGGAGGATTTATTTAAAAATACACACCCATTATTTCTCTTTCGCGATATACATAAATAATAAATATCTACTCTTTCTTTTCTTTAAAGACAATTATTTGCATTTAAAGTAAATGATTGTCTACCACTGAGAAAATGTACAACCAAATTATGTAAATTTTGTTTCTTTCTACGAATTCTCCCTATAAATTCTTTATAAAAAAAAAAAAAAAATACTATCTCGTGTAACACGTTCATTTAGTTTGACATTTATTGATACTGATATTTTTCTATAGCTAAACTTATTTTTATTTTGAATTATGCTATATTGAAAAGAAAAAAGGGAAGATGTTATAGTGTTTTTATTGAGCGAGTATTATTATATTTATTTATTTATACTCTTTGCTGAGTTTTTTTTACGCTACTGATTTTCACTGGAGGAAAAGTGACAGCAGGTCTCCTCTGCTCTCCATAACTCTAAGTATCCTAGCCGATTTTGATAGTGCTGTGGTCTGGGTTGTTTCAAGTTTTCCTTTATTATTATTATTATTATTATTATTATTATTATTTCACCAATAGTTTTAACTGGTGATTTTTCCTTTGAGTGACAGCAAGTCTCCTCAGCTTTCCAGGACTCTTCTAAGTATTTTAGCTGATCTTAAAAATGCTGTGACCTCGATGGTTGGTCTCTATTCTTTCTTTGATTTCCAGTTTCCCCAATCTATTATTATTATTATTATTATTATTATTATTAGTAGTAGTAGTAGTAGTAGTAGTAGTATTTTCACTTTATGCAATTTTTTCATATCTGTTTTTTTTTAACCGTGACAGCAGGTCTACAGAACTAACTGATTCTTCTTCTAACCACCAGTTTTCTTATAATAATATATATATATCTATATGATGGACAGCAATAAAAGTGTATGCATAGCAAGTTTAAAACCTAAAATATAAGATTATAGATACTACCATTACTTGAGTTTCATGCATATAACACAATCCTCAGATATACATGATATTTACCTAGCCTCAAAAATGTTTTCTTGTTTTTTTTAAACTTATAAGTTTTTTTCTATGTCTATGTGATGATAATGATAAGTTTATTAATTTATAATAAAAACAAGTTTGATTTCTTGAATTATTCAAAATAACAATACATGTTTATTCGGGTGAAAAAGCATACAATAATTGTATATTCAAATTAAATACAAATCCTTTTAATCAATAGATCTGGCCCAGCTGGGGGTCCCGTGGCTTTGGCCTTGGATCTTGCAGGCTAACATTGTTGATCCTGGGGTCTATCCCCACCCCAGGCAACACATGCCCCCTTGATTTAAAGGGACAGGGTTGGGTTTATTGCTCAGTGCCTAAGGCGCCACCCTTGAGGGGGAATGCCGACGGGATCAACACATTTTTTGCACCCTTACTATGAGACTTGGTTAGTGGGTGGTCCCACATTAATAGGGCCTTGTGCCTAACAGGTACATGTGGGGTATGTAGTAAATATCTAGTATTACTATTGACTATTATGATTCTTCTTACATCAGGTGAGAGAAGTACATAATCTAACTAAGTGACACATAACCTTTTGTTAAAAAAGAAATATATCTCATATTTAATGTTTATTTAGATAGAATGTTCATGTCTTCAGGCCACTGGACCTTTTTAGTAAAAGACACATTATTTACGGTTGACTGATTTTTAAAACAACAAATAATTTTTAACATTTCCATTAAGTCATCGGACTCTCAACTCTGGATTAAGAGTCCTGTGACCCAACACTTAGGAAAGTATCTTATGCTTCAATTAGTTTTTAATATCTAAATGTTAGTGTGTGTGTATATATATATATATATATATATATATATATATATAAAGGTCTATATGGTTTTCCTGTTTCATTAAATATACCTAATATGTAATCATTATCCATTTGAAGAGGCTAAGGTGCTGAAATAAATTTATTTCTGATGAACTAAGGTATTCAAATATTTATTTATAATACTCTGTATATGTAAAAATATATACACAAATTCTTTATATGTATGTTTGAGTTCTCACTTTTGGTTGAATCCTGTTGAAACCATTCACACACACACACACACACACACACACACACACACACACATATATATATATATATATATATATATATATATATATATATATATATATATATACACACATACAGGGTATTTAAAAATAATTTGATATGTACAAGGTGTTTAAGAAAAATTGATATCATTTTGTAATCTGATAACTTAATTAATTTTCGTTCAATTGATCTCAAATATTTACTGCTTCTGTAGAATCAATTCAACATTGAATGTTTGAATTTTAAATGCCAGTTTTATACCCGAAAAAAAAACAATATTGAACATAGAATTTTGAATTGTTTCCACTAAGAACACATAACCTTTGACTCCGACTCCTTTATTTTTGGCACTCCAACTCCTCTTTATGTAATTAAGTTATTATGGCCTACAAATAAATATAGAACCATGATTTTTTTTAATAGTCTATTCATAAGGAGTGTGCACTGTATAACTTTGCTGACTAAACTAGGGCCATATAAAGTGTTATTTCAACTTTAGTCAGTGTAGTTTTACCAACTCCGACTCCAGTGACTGTTTAATTGTTTCTAACTTAGACTCCAACTCCAACTCCATATCCCTAGTTTCTATACACACTGTTAAAATTTGAGATCATTTGAATGAGAATTGGTCAAATAGCTTTGCCCAAAACTTCCATACAACAGAACCTCCCCTTTTCTTTAAATGTTTATGAAAAAAATTTGAAATTATAAATTTGGACTTTTTTTTTTTTTTTTTTCCTTAATAACAGAGCCTAAACTTTTTTATGAAATTTCTTCATCATAACATTGAAATAAATGACGCGTTGAGCACATCTTGAAGAGAGAGAAAAAAATTAAATAATTTGGTCGATGGAATCAATTTAGGTTTGGCCGATATGGAACTTCAAAGAATAACCATAACCTCCCACCAGGTCAGGATGTGACACAAGGTCTTTGTAACATGGGAAGACATGCACAAATCAAAGCTCATGCAATGGTTAATGCAAAAATGTGTGGTTCCCCTCGGTATTCCCCTTTTGGGGCACCTCAAGCACCAGGCAATAAACCCAGACCTGCCTCTTTAAATCAAGAGGGTAGGTGTTGCTAGGGAGGACAGGTCCCTGGGAACATGTGGTTAATTTGTAAAATAAGTATCTCAATTATTTTGGTGATTAACTTTCTTTTCTTTTTAATTAAATAGTGAACTTGAAACTGAGTTGCAAAATCATTAGTATTATTTGGATTATTCGGACTATTGTCCTCATCTTTATTGTTATCTGTACAATGTTTCAGCTAATGTGCCCTCTGGCCTTCTTCAGGTATTTCTTGTCAGACTCAGGAACCCTTTTGATGTAATCTGGAGCCATGATGGAACTTTGAACCCAACTTTTTATTCAATCCATGGGGGTATCCTGTCCTCATTCCACTAACCATAGCTGGGGTACCAGTGTTAAGCTGTATTAATTAAGAAGAAAGCTGGAGAACACATCAGGCGAAACGTTGTACAGATAACAATAAGGATGAGGACAATAGTTCAAATGATACAAATTATCAAGCCTCATCTCAAAAATTCAGAAAAATAGTTTAGATAGCAATAAAGTTGTGGACAATAGTCCGAATAATTCAAATAATACTAATTATCAAACCTCATCTCAAAATTTCAGAGAAATCACAAAATTATATTTGTAAGTTGGGTTTTTAGATTTGAAAAAACCAGGGATTTCATTAATATGAAAACATTAGTGTTGTTTAGAAATTATTCCATTAAAAAACAAATGCTTGAAAAATACTTTGGCACAAAAGGGAAAAGATTACATAAATTTTTAGAAGGTCAGTAAAGAATCAGCTGATATTTGTAAATCAGCAGTGACGTAAACTGACCGATTAGAGAAAATTATTAGTTAAAAATCTTTATGTAATTAGAATATGAGGTGAAAGATATATAAAGACGAGTTCTGAGAGAGAAAAATAGGTGAGACCACCTGAGAATCAACCCACATGCAGCCGGTGGCTGTTAGCCAATTTGCCTCCTTTCTTTCTGTCATTTTCCTACTGGCATAAAGTGACACTAGTTAAGTATTGTTTTGTTGCTTTGATCTTTCTATCTTCCTCTGTTTGGGTCAACTACTACTACTACTACCAGTTAGTGATCTATGGTGAAAATAAACTTTATACTGGTAAACGAAAAAATGGTTGGTGTTCAACTTTTTGTTTTGACACAAGTCACTACAGATAAAAACAAAAAACCCCAAAAGAACTCATTAAGGGTTAATGTTACTCTATATTAGAGGTCTAGAGACCAAAGTCTCTGGTTGCATTTACCTACATTCATAGTTAGTTGGCGGAGTGGCCTATTGTGTGTATCAGCTGGACACCGAGGTAGTCTATCCCCTTTTTTGCTTGTGCTAGACCAGGGAGATTAATTGGCTGAGGTAGGGCGCCACACCTACCGCCAGCTCCCCACTTTACTGCACAGATTAGATTACCCAATCAGTGCTACTCATATGCTGAGTATTGAACTCAAAACCTTACAATTCCGAGGTGGCTGCTCTACCGACTCAGCTAAACCGGTCCCTATATTCATATAAACACATAATTCATATTAAAAAGATTTTTTTTTAAAATTCAGTTTTAACATTCTGTAAAGTTGATGAAGTGGCCTATTGTGTGTATCAGCCGGACAGTGAAGTACCCTATCCCCTTTTTGCTAGTGCTAGACAGATAAATTTTTGCTGAGATAGAGCGTCACACCTACCGTGAGCTCCCTACTCCACCGCACAGATCAGATTACCCAAACTGAGTTGGTAGGCACCAGTATTGAAACTGGAACAATGTGATTTAACTTTTATTTAAGAGTTTAGATCAATGATTCCCAAACTTTTTCAGTCTAGTACCCACTTAATATCTCAGTGGATCCTTAGCACCCCCCTCAAATGAACATGCAAACACACATTACGTTAAATAACAAGGTTAAACACAAAGATGTATTTCACAAATAAAACTTAATTATTCTGTATAAACTGCATACATGTTCCTTCACCTTAGTTTTTATGACATATATTTTGTCTGCATCTTTATTGTTATCTGTACAATGTTTCGACCGAGGTGCCCTCCAACCTTCTTCAGGTATTTCTCGTTGGACTTGGGAACTTTCTCACTCGGGAACCTTGATTATCAAGCCTCATCTCAAAAATTCAGAGAAATGGTATATATTTTGTCATTTACATTTTATAAAGAACAAGTTATTTATTAACTGCTCCTAATGCTACCCTAAGGCCCCCCCCCCGCCACTTTTCGCCTCCCCCTAGATCTCTCCATTTAGGGAACCACTGGTTTAAATGAAGTTTTGTAAATTGAAATTATGATTAAAATAAAAATACAAGTTTTAGAAAATCTGCTCTTTCAACAGAGTAAAGAAAAATTGACTAATTTCTTCAATCATTTTATTCTCATTTTTTTTTTTTTTTTTTTTTTAATGTAATACTTTAAGATGTTTAAGTGGTTCTATAGAATTAGCTCACTTATTGAATTTAAGTTAAATAAATAAATATATATATATATATATATATATATATATATATATATATATATATATATATATATAACAGTGACTCATGGAATCCAGTATTTAAAAAAATCCAATCAAAATATCAGGAGCATGCAAAAAAAAAACTTTCTTAAAAAAAAAAAAAAAACTTTCTTAAAAAAAAAAAAAACATATTCAAGAGTAACCTCAAGAATTTATTTAAAAAGTTTGAACTTAATTTCACATTTGTCTGAATTTTTGAGATTAGATTTGATAATTTGGATTTTTTGGACTGTTGTCCTCATCTTTGTTATATATACAATATTTCAGCTGATGTGCCCTCTGGCCTTCTTCAGGTGTTTCCAATCACGACTTGAAGGCTCCTGAGTTTGTGAAAATACAAACAAGAATGATAATAAAAATAAACAATTTAAAAACAAGAATATATAAAGAATAAAAGATAATAAAACAAATATATAGATGAAGAATTTTAATTAATCTATATATAAATATACATATTTACCAAACACTCGACACAAGTAGGATCTGACACAAGGTCAATTTCTTGGGTGGATTTTAATGGGTTTGACTTCAGTTTTCCTTTTCCTAGACTGATTGCTTAACCAAGAGTTCAGTCTGCTCCTTTTATTTACCCATAGCTGGAGGGAGAATAGTAGGATTCATACCTTTCCCAAGAGTATTAGTTCTATGTGAAATACAAACAGCCTTGTCCAAGATTTGAACTTGTTTCACCGTGTACATTTTTTTAGGATGGTAACCATTACACTACGCACCTCTATATATAATAACAGATTGCGATTTATTTTTAACTTTTTAAGTCCCAGGCAACGTTGGGTAGCTCTGCTAACCTTAGTAATTATTAGAGGACTGTGTATAATTAACCCAAGTTTGATTCTTTTTCTTCTAGACGTTTTGATCCCTACCTATGCATTTTTTAATTTCTTTTCCTACCATGTTTCCCCCCCCCCCACTCCTAACTTTTATTGAAGTGTAAACTTGGCACCCTTGATAAAGCTTGGATACACTTACACTATCAGCTAAGCTAACTATTTAATAATATAATTAGCTTAAGCCTGACGTTTAGTCCAAATTTTTTTCTTCCAAAATTAAATCCCTTGAAGTACAAGTAGGATCAAGTTTGTCACCCCCCCCCCCCAATCAATGCCTCTGTTTTGTTAAACTATGGTCTCCCTACTTAAACCAGCTTATACTTAACCCACCTTTGTTGGAGGCACGTGATGTGATGGTTACCATATTAGGAAATAATACACAGCAAGATGAGTTCAAATCCTGAACATGGCTGTTTGCTAGAGATGGGGGGGGGGGTTTAACTGAAAAACAATTTTTTTCGGTTTCATCTGCACATCAGAAAACCACACCAAAATATTTTACAAAAACTGAAACTGTTCGGTTTAGGGTAATTACTACTGATCAACCATATCCAAGAAAATTTGTTGAAAAAGACTTTCAGATTTTAATAAAATTAAATCTTATCAAAATTTATACTATTGTAAGAGAAAAAGATTGAACAAAAATATGATCAAAACATTTAATTTACTATTTTTTTAGAAAATAAATAAGAATTTTTTTTGTTTACAAAATGAATGGGTGGAAAAAAGGAAATACAATAGATATGACACTTCAGAAATCTATTTTATATTTTAGCATAAAAAGTTTTCAAAAAGTGGTGGGAAATATGACATGATGTCTGAAATATATTTGTTACAGTTATCAAAAGTAAATTTAAAAAAAAAACTTTTTGTAATAAAAGTAAATAAATGAATGAAGTCAACAAAACAAAATAGTTGCCAGTTTCGCTTTAATGTTCTATTTTACAAGATGGATTTTTTTTTTGCGGTAATTCTTTTCCGATAAGCCAGTATGCCAATTGTGAAATAAAATTATTGTAAACAAGAAAAATGAAGATTTTCATCATAAACAAATTTGTTTTTATCTACCAATGTACCTAAAATTAGATAGTAAGAATAATTAAAATAGTTTTAAAATGTGTATATTTCCAGATATAACCTATGTTTTCTCTCCAAAATGTGATGGAAGGGATAGTTAACATTATGCACCCCCTGTTCTTTCCAGAGGTTGGAGTTCAATCCTATGTTATATCCAGGACTATGCTGATTTTCTAGGCAGGTAGTCACTTGGTAGATTGGCAGAATGTTCTCACAATCTGTAAAATCAAAATATACCTTTGGAAGAAGATTCCAAGCTAGCGTCCAGTTGGCAGACAAAGACATGCAGACTGTAACCAAATACAGACTCTGTGGCATCTCTCATAATAGTCATGTGATGGGTATATACTGATCCAAGTATCCACACCAAAAACATCAGCCAATCAGAACCCAGATAATAAGCTTGCCCAAGTTGCATAATGGAACATTCCAGCCTGCTATATAAAGCACCTACTAACTCACTCTGGTATTCTCAGAGCAGACTCCATGTGTAGTACAGCTGAGTACTGATCTGTGTGTGTCCAACTAAACTCTACACTATCCTTCGACCCACCAATAATCAATCCTTTTGCCTTCAGCTAAGCTTTATGTCTTCAAGGTAAGAAGCTTTTGCCTATTTCAAAAGATTGGTATAACATAATCTTATTACCTCTGTCAGTGCCTTGTTCCTCTTCTACTAATATGGATTTGTAGATATACTAAGCTAAGCTTAGTAAATACCAATAATACTGTCAATAAATTCTAGAAGGATCAGTAATATTCAAGAATTATTTAGACAATTGAACTCTTTTGGGTACTAACTTCAGGGTGGTATATATATATATATATATATATATATATATACCACTCTGGAGTTAGGCTATAACTGCTAAAAATCTAAATCTTCTGTTATTTTTTTACATATATATATATATATATGTATGTATAAGTAAAAAATAACAGAAGATTTAGATTTTTAGCATTTATAGCCTATTTCAGGGAGCCTAGGGAAATCATCTAGTACCTCCCATCCTCAGATGCAAAATGATATATATTTTTTTAATGGCCCTGTGTTTCTCTATGTGAACCACTCCTGAAGGTAATTTAACTATGGGTCATAAATTAATGTCTTGTCCAGCTGATACTTTGCTGTTGGTCATTTTCTAAGAGTCACTATTAAATCAATCTATTCCAAATTCCAGGTTGAGACCACCTTTGGAATTTGGAATAAGATTGATTTAACAGTGACTCTTATGACCAACAGCAGAGAACCAGCTGGACAAGATGTTAATTTATGATGCACAGTTAAATTACCTTTTGGGGAGTGGTTTACTCAGAGGAACACAGGGCAATAAAAAAAAAAAAGAGAAGAAAATCTGTTTCATCTTGATAATTTGCATTATTTAGATTTTTCAGACTGTTGTCCTCATCTTTATTAACAATAATACGTTTTGACTGATTTGCCCTCCAGCCTTCTTTAGGTGTTTCTTGTCAAGCCTCTTATATCTGTTATGCCATGTGTCCAATTGGACAATTCAAATGAATAATACAAATAGTCTTATTATATTCTTATGATGAGATATGGTTTTCACTTGAAGCTCTAGTTGTTTACTAAGGATTATTATTAGTTACTTGAAACCTCAACAAATGACTATTATTAAATAAAAATAATTACTTGAAATGATGTAATTATTAGTATTATATAGGAATACTTGATATGTAACTGTGTGCAAAAATAACTCCAAAAAGATCTTTTAAGAAACAACTAAACAAAAAATGTAAATATAAATGTACAATGAATGCAATATTCTAATTACTAGACATAAAATAACCCTAGATGGGTTGACACGCCATTAGAATTAATCAATCCAAAAAGGTCTTAGTAGGATATGACTATCTAGTGGCGAGGCTCCACTTCCAGAGTTTTGGGAAGTATGAAGTTACTCCTTCATTACCATCACTTCCAGATCTACTCCAACTTGTTAGGGTTCAGATAGATCTGTTTGAGATAGTGAAATGTGCTTACCTGTTTAAAATTTAATTGTGAAGATATATAATTGGTGACTAATTGTTCAACTGATTTCAACCTAAAATAGTCCAACAAGAGTTGACATGCTGCAAAAACCAACCAACCAATCCCCTCACAAATAGTAGGTATACTTACCTCACCCTCAGTCATTTGTTCCTTGGGACATGAGTATGTTAATCAGATAACAGCAATGAAACATTTAGACAATGGTAAACTACTTGGGCTAAAAACTAAATTATCATTTTAATTAATACTAGAACCATATGGAAATCTGATAAAGTAAAACAAGAATTCTTCTAAGCTGTAGCCGTGTCAGTACTACTCGATGATCACACCATTTAGACTTTAATGAAATGCCTTGAGAAAAAGTTAGATGGGAACTCCACAAGGATGCTACATGCTGTGTGGAGGCACTTGTGTAATAGTTATTGTTGGAAGAAATGGACATAATGAACAGAGTTCAAATCCTGGATGAGACTGTTTGCATTTCACAAAGTGCTAATACTGTTGGTAAGGTATGATGAATCCAATTATTCTCCCCCCAGCTATGGGTAAATACTAGGGGTCTTTAACCTTGGTTAAGCAACTAGTCTAGGAGAAAGTAAACTGAATTCAAACTCCACTTAAGAAATTGACCTGGTGTCACATCCTGCTCGTGTGGAGGGGCTGGTAAATATATATATTTCTGATGATTGTGCACACCACATGAAATTTCAAGTAATAGACTTTTAGTGTTCATAATGTTTTTTTTAGGTTTTATACCTGCTCTGTTATGATAGCATCAAACCATTTTTATGCAAGAACTTTTCTTATTTGCATTTTCTTATATATATATATATATATATATATATATATATATATGATAGCGTAGACATAGTCAACATCACTTAGTCTAATGATTGCATAGGTGAGAAACTGACAGTCACCAAGTGCCATTGATTTTGTCAACTCTATCTTAACTTAGATATATATGCTATATCACTGATATTGAGTACTCTTTATTCATAAATAAAGCAAACTAATACACATATATATATATATATATATAGTCATCCACAGATGCTGTGTTTTGACATGACAAATGTCCCATCAGTGTGGCTAGACATAACAGGCTACTTCCAACCAAGATCGAAACCTGGCCAATTTATCATCAGTCAGTTCCTAATCACTGGGCCATCAGTACACCTACAAACAGGAGCAAGAATTCGACTTCTAAACACATATATGTAAAAGCTGTCGGAGAGAGCTCCATCCATCTTACTGGAGAGCCTTGTATTTATACGTAATCGGCAGCTGACAGCAAAATCCCCTCCCAAGAGCACAACCTACCAGACCCAGGGAGCATATATTTAGTTGTCCACAGACACAGTATTTCAGCGTATTGGGTCTCCTCAATGTGGCTAGACATAGCAGGAATAATGACAATAGACTCTCCTAAAAAAAAAAAAAATTCCCAACTAATAAAACTCTCACGAAACAAACAATCACTACAGCCAATAATCACCCTGAGGATAACCAGCAAAATGGTTGAAAACACTTGAGTAAAATTTTATTCCATTTGGTGTATGGAAAACAAGAAGACTTGCATATTTACAGTTGAAAATTATAGAGAAATATTCCATGGTCTTTAACGAAACCTGCTTAAATAATAACTTGCTGCCAAAATACGCTATATATTATAAGATTTTTTTAAGGTTTAAAAGTCGCATTTAAAAGTAAGAAATCATACTATCAGAATGTTTTTTTTCTCCCACTTCACTATAAAAAAAACTTTGGTGGGTATAACACTTGATGGCCTGTCACTGTAAAGTCTATTTATACTGTCACTCAGGATCTTGTAAGCCTTTTTTTTCTTTTTTCAAAACAAGAATAGATGTATCACTTGTGTTGGTGTTGGAATGTTTTAAAGAAGGTTTTGTTGAATGAATCATATTTTTTTGCAAAGGGAATGAAGAAGGCAAAAAAGGGAGGGGGTACAAAATGTAAATTTCTTCTTTGTTCTTTAATGCAGTTAATGGCACAAAGGCTGGAAGATAGAGAAAATGGCACAATTACAGCATGGTCTGAAAGTCTTGTCACCCCACTACCAATATATAACTCCTAATCAATCAACTATAATTATATGAAATAATTCACATTAAATGAAATGGAAAATTATTGAGTTTTTCATACCTGCCGTAGCCAATGGTTCACTGGAGGCTGAGGGATAGCAAGTTTCTTCAGGTCTCTAGGACGCTTCTGAGTATTCTAGCTGATCTTAACAATGCTTTAGTTTGGATGGTCTCGATTATTCCTCTGATTTCCAATTCACCCAAATTCATTTCCAGACCATTGGTGATCATCATTACTATTATTATTAATGATATTATATTATTAAAACGAAAATAATGAAAGTTAAAACAATATGTATGGTTGACAAGACTTTTGGACTACCCTGTATAATAAGTATATATATATATATATATATATATATATATAAACAAATTACACAGCAATACCTAACACCCCTCAGTACCCTACATACAAAAACTCAAAAATTCAATTTACCTATGACTCACCACAATTTGGGGGGGGCTATGACCCTGTGTAACTGTATTACAGACTGGTTTTAAGATGGTTTATAAATTACTTTGTTTTAAAATCTTTTATATATTTATGCCTAACATATATTCCCTTTCAAAATTTGATATCATAAATATCATGAAAGAATACCTGGATATACAATATTACTTATGATGTTCTGATCAATCTGCTAGTCACATCAATCTTTAGCACCTATATGATTGCCCCGAACCCTATTGCTCTTATGGCAAGCCTCAACCCTTTTTACCATATGGGTGCTAGAAAGCGGTGGCTGAGGGTCTACATGTCCTGGGAATGACATTAAACTCTATCTGATGGTGAGGTTCCAGTTTTAGAGAATGTGAAGTACCCCTTCATCACTATTGCTCCCAGGTCCACCCTGATCCGGAGTGGTAGGGTCCCATATATGGGTTAAATAAAAAACATGAGTTTATAAAAATTGAGTATCCATTAAGAATGAATTTATTTCAAAACTTTGCCTGCATTAAATGTCCCACTGAGGTTGACATGCCGTAAACCAAACTAAACCAATGATGCATATGTTCTCTTTCTTGTTTGACCTTTCAGTGAGGATTTCAAACCTTTCAGGTTTTCCATCTCTGCTCATGGCAACATAGAGCTGGCCATGTAATAACTCACTTGTTTGGTAGACACCAAACTTGGACAGAGTGCATGTCCCTGTGCTTTGTTTGCATTCCAAAATAAACTAGAAATTGTCTCGATTGCATTCCAAAACAGAAACAGTTTGCTGGAAACAATTGGAATATGTGGGACAACCAAACTTTTCCATTGAGAGTTCAGTTTTCCTTCTCTAGACTGGTTGTCTGACCAAGTTTAAAGAACCCAGTCTGCCATACTTTACCCATAGCTAGATGTAGAATAGTTGGATTCATACATTTCCCAAGAGTATTAAGCGATATGTGAAATACAAACAGGATTTGAACTTAGGTTGCAGAGTCCATTTCCTATGATATCTTTTACAACTTCCCCCAAAATATCATTTAAGTCCAAAAATAGATTTTCATTTTGTGTACATAACACACTGTATGATGTCATACTCTAATAGAAGTGACAATGACTTACCGGGAGCTAAACGTGTTCGCTGTCTCGTGTGTCAATCTACTCTCTGAGAGCCGTTCGCCAAACTGCCATTTTTATGCTGCAGACTTATTTGCATAAGATGGCAGCGACACATTTCAAAAAGCAGGCAAGTGGACATGGGGTGGCAGTTCTCCTACAGTCTTCGCATGCGTATTGATTGAATGTAACCTGCTAGCTCTGTTCTGTGCATGACAACGAAGGACTTGACACCCTGTTATAGTCTTTACTTCTTGTGTGTATTGAAGGTTTTGTGTATGTTTTGTGTGGATAACAGAATCCTGATCTAAGAAATTGTGAATTTACAAGATTAGAGATTATCGTAGCAGCTTCATTTTTTTCCCCTAGTAAACTGTACTGTTATGCATACTTTGTGTACATTTCTGAACAAATACCAAATTTTAACAAGTCAAAAAAAAAAACTTTGTTGTATGTTGGTTGGGGGTAAATTTTATGTGAAATGTAACATTAAAGAAACCAGCAAAACATTACAAATAATCACACGTTTGAGTCATAATAAAAATTGTCCTTTATATGTGTATTTTAAATTGTATCAAATGAACAAGTTACAAAGATGTGGTTTGATTAATGAATTTTCCTTTCTACAAATTTTTATTAGTGTTAAGGCTTATTTGTATTTGTTCACCTGGTTTGAGGAGGATTGGTATTTATGAACTTGTCTGTTTGCTGGCCGCTGCCTTTCTGCTCTCTGCTACTATAAATCTTCCCTTCCCCCACTCTCAGAAGGTCCGTTAGTTGGCGGGAGTTTTGAATTTTTGGCGTTGGTCAGTCTGGCTTTGTCTATTTTTAGAATACAATCCTTTTTTTTCTTTGTTCCTCCAAACTTGGTCTAACAAGAATCTACAGCTTATGAACCATTACAACTTCATATAGAGCTGTAATCATTATACAAGAAACAGTAAAGATTATTTTGTATTGTTTTGTTAGAAGATTTAAACTCTACTTACCAAAGTCTATTTCCTATTATGATAACCATTACACCATGTGCATCCACTCTGTAAAACTTATAACAAAGTTTTTCAACCATTTTCATCTCACGGCACAGTGAGCTGGGCAATAAATTGATCGAGGTACACCATCTGTATATAAACATATAATTATTTTATCATTTAAATTTTAAAAGAAAATGAATAGTAAAAATGTGCTACAAGTGTAAAATAAAACAATGTAATTTTATTTCTAAAGGTAGATTTTTAATCAATTAAAATAAAAAAAATATTAAAGTAATAGAATAAAAATATAAGAGGATGATCAAATATCCTCAACACTCGTGGCACACCCACGGAAGCTTCACGGTACACTAAGTGAGCCACGTCACACCGATTGAAAAACTCTGCTCTATAACATAAAATTGATTTTTTTTTTTTTTTTTTTATTTTTAAATCTGAAAAAAATCTTTTTAAATCTGCTATTGAAACACTTGAAACTTTTGACAAATTTCTGTTTTCTTGTTCATTTGTATTCAATGCAGTGTGAAGACTAAAACTAATTTGAATTATTTGAATTTGTCTCTTTTAATGCTTTGGTTATTTTGTTAACTTGAGACTTCATCCCTCATTTAATTTTCATTGTTGAGATCTCCTTAAGTCAAAAGTAATTGCTAATAAGAACGATACTTAATCTTCCTCGGAAAATCAATTTTAATCTTTTTTCTTTTGTTAAGGACTTAGAAAAAATCTATTTACCTTTTTTATGATAGTTGAAGATCCAGCCGACAGACAGGGTCTTAAACTGATGATCTCTCTCTCTCTCTCTCTCTCTCTCTCTCTATCTATCTATCTATCTATATATATATAGGAGAAATAAGAGGAAATTAATCCAACAGTATGTGGAGAAAGGTAGACAAACACGGGATGTTGTACAAAATGGATGTTTATTGTAGGTAAACAGAAATGTTAAAATGTCGACATCACTACCTACAATAAACATCCATTTTGTACAACATCCCGTGTTTGTCTACCTTTCTCCACATATATATATATATATATATATATATATATATATATATATATACAAAAGACTTAGATATTTTGTTATTTCTTTACTTATATATATTTGCTCTGTGACTCTAACACACATTGAGCTCTCAAACTGCGACAGGTTTTTTAAAAATAAAACTCTTGTGTCGTAAGGAAGATTTCTTCTCTGGACTTTTGGATTATATATATATATATATATATATATGTATGTGTGTGTGTGTGGTAAAGAATCGATGCAAAGATCTTTACTTTATTCCAATCCTCCTGTCCTCATATATATATATATATATATATTAGAGAGAGGAGTTAGGAGGATATATAATAAATAGCTTGGGTAATCTGATCTGTGTGGTAAAGTGGGGAGCTGACGGTAGGTGTGTCACTCTACCTCAGAAAACTAATCTCCCAGGTCTAGTGCTAGCAAAAAGAGGATAGACTTCCTCGGTATTTGGATGATACCAAAAATAGGCCACTCCTCCAAATTTACTTTTTACTTAGGTTGAAATGTAAAATATAGATCCATTTAAATCAAATGTATCTTATTCTTTTTTTAATGTTATGTTTATTTATATAGGATTGATAATAGTTTACAAGAGATATCTAATATTCTTTCTCTCTAAACTCCTTTTTGGTAAAGTTTTTAAAATTTTTCCTGTTTTTCTCCTGATAGAATTCTGTTGCAATTCTTATTCATATATTCCAATCTTAAATAATCACACATATGTTTGCACATACATGTATACACCTACAGATATTCTCACACCTACATATATACAGAACCATACAGATACATTTGAACACGCACCTAGATGCATACACACTCATACCTAGACACTTGCACCTACACATATGGATACTCTCACGCCTACATGCATATACACTCATTCCTATTCACTTGTGTTTACACGCTCATACAAATACTCTTTCACCTAGACGCATACACACTCATACAGATATGCATGCACTTCTTACACATCCAGATATTATCACACATACACACTCATACCTATACACTTGCACCTACACACATACATATTTACCAATCCCTCCGCATGAGCATGATGTGACACAAGGTCAATTTCTTAAGCAGAGTTCAACAGGTTTAATTCAGAGTTTTCCTTCTCCTAGACCGGTTGCCTAACCAAGGTTAAAGAGCCCAGTCTGCCCTACTATTTACCCATAGCTGGAGTGAGAGTAGGATTCATACTACCTTTCCCATGGATATTAGCGCTAAGTGAAATGCAATTACCACGTCCAGGATTTGAACTTGGCGTGACGAGTCCATTTCCCATGACTTTAACCATTACACCATGCGCTTCCAAAAATATGTGCACCTACACATAGATACGCTTGCACCAACATGTATACACACTCATACAATTACTCTATCACCTAGATGCATACATACTCATACCTATATGAACGCACCTACATGCATCTACACATACAGATATGCACGCACTTACACATCTGGATATTATCACACATACACACTCATACCTATACACTTGCACCTGCACACATAGATATGCTTTCACCTACATGTATACACACTCATACAAATACACTCACACCTAGATGCATACTTATATGCTTTCACCTACAAACATATATTCTCACACCTACATGCATTATTGCACCTAAATATGTGCACCTTATTAGGTGCACAATTGTTGCAATTATCATCAGCTGATTCAATGTTTCTAAATTCCAAACTGAGATTATTAAAAACATTCAATAAATTATTCTACTTTTAATATTGTACTTTGACAATCTGCCTTTTTATCCTGTTTCTGATGTTTATTATCAAAACAAAATTAGAATATTGAACTCTTAACAGTAATAAACAATTACAATTTTGTTGTTGTTGTTGTTATACAGCTGATGAAATATTTCTTCAAGTAACATAAAGGATGGGCAGTGACTCACTTAACAAAATAATGTTTCTATTTTGAATGTAACTGAATAGTGACCACCTGTGTATATTACCCCATAGAGATGGTTGGAGAATGTACAGGTAGAAACATCATGTGGGCAATAAAAACAAAGGGTTTAATTGTTCGGATAATCATTTAGATATTAATCACCACAGATTACCCAAGGTGTGCTATTCATTCTCCGAGTTGTTAAGGATTGGTATCAAACCTGGAACCTTGTGATTTGTTGATGAATGCTCTACCAACTGAGCTAAACCAAATATATTGATAATATAGTTTGCTATATATATATATATATATATATATATATATATATGTGTGTGTGTTATCCATAGACACAGTGTTTCAATGTTTATGTCTCATCAGTGTAGCTCAAGTTTATCAGCTACTTCTAGCCAGGAGTGAAACCCGACTGAGTTTTCATCAGTCAAGCTGCTTACCCTCTCGCCCATTGGCAACAATTAGTGAGAAGCAAACAATTAATTGATACATACTTCCATAGATGTATGTTTAAAAATCACCAGAAAACTTAAGTCTGTAAACAACAGACAAGTAATGCATATATATATATATATATATATATATATATATATATAGCGTCTACCTGGTGTTGCCTGGGTAGATGGGTGGATAAACAAATTTGTCTCCCAGATTCATTGATTGTTTTGGTCTTCCATATTTGATTTGTTTGTTTTACTCATGACTTTCCCTTCTCTTACTGTTCAAATCCTAATTTTTAAATATCTAAATATAAATAAAATTTCCATTGTTTTTGCATGAAAAGCAAGCTCTGGTGATAGTGAATGTGTGTATATATTTTTCATTAATTGTTTTATTTTCATAGTTTCCTCTGGACATACATACATACATACATATACACTCCAACTGCCCTTTATATATAAACTACAAGTGGCTACCCAGCATCACCTGGGTAGAGTGGAGAAAACCTTGGTGTATTTGTTTATTTTGAGATTTACAAATGCTGGACATTTTTAAGTAGAATTTCAATGCTATGTTTTTGATTTTAAAATATCTTCGGATATAAATCAAACCTTCATTATTTTTGCGCAAAAAGCAAACTCTAGTGATAGTGAATGTGTATATATATTTACTTTGTTATCAATTGTTTTGTTTTCATAGTTTCACCCTGACATACACATATTTATATACATACACACAACTGCCCTTTATATATGTATAGATAGATAAGTGTATGATTATCACTTGGTGAGTCAGTTGTAGGCCAATATTTGTGGTATTATAAAGAGAGTGCTCAATATCTGTGATAGAGCTATTATATAATAAATATATTAGTTTTTGTATATATATTTAATTACATGGATATTTTTCTGTGACCTCAGATTTCATGCTCGTCTTTTTTGGCAATCATTAGGCAGAATAAAAAAAAGATTTTGAGAAATAAAACTATTTCAAAAAATGGGAAAATTTGGTAAAAAAATAAAAAAAGAATTTTTATGTTGAAATTGTGTATCACCCATGAATATTGAATATTTTGACCCATTTCTTAGAATTTAATACCCATATGATGATGCTAGATTTTCTGCTGATAGTTGTAGATTTTCGTCTAGAATTTTGATAAATTCTTCAGATTTTATTATTGCAATTAATTGTCCAGTCCTACTTGAATTAAAACAACCCAAAACATCATTGAGCCATCTCCATGTTTAAATGTCGGTTCTTTGGAAAGAAAGTCTCACCATTCTTACACCAAATCTTCTGCTGCCCAGTCGGCTGGGGCATTAGAATGCACCGACTGCACCTTTGCAGAGGGGTAAGACTCCCCCAAATAGGGCCACCTGTTGACCATGAGTGGCGACCCGTGATGTTTAAGAATGGAGTCTTGGTGGATGAACATTCCATGATATACAACACTCGACTTAGACCCTTACTTAGGCTAGACGGGCGGTCAGAGAGGCTGGTTATGTCAAGCCCTAGCACCTATATGATTGCCCCAACCCTATTGCCCTTATGGCAAGCCCCAACCCCTTTTTATCATATGGGTGCTAGAAGGCAGTGGCTGAGGGTCTACATGTCCTGGGAATGACGTTAATCTCTATCTGATGGTGACATTCCAGTTTTGGAGGTTTGGGGAAATTGGAGCACCCCTTCATCACCATTGCTCCCTAGTCCACTCTGACCGGGAGTGGTAGTATCTGTTAGGGTCCCATCTATGGGTTAAATAGAAAAATGTATTTATAAAAAAAGAATTTGATTATCCATTAAGAATTGATTTATTTCAAAACTTTATCAGCATTAAATGACCCACTGAGGTTGATATGCCACGACCAAACCAAACCAAATCTTCTGTACATCATTATGTCCACCAAAAAGCTTACTTTTTGTTTCATCACTCCATCGTATTTGTTCCTAGAAGCAATTCTTTTTGTCCAATAATGTTTTGGTAAAATTAAACTGAGTAGCAATATAACATGGTAAAAAGAGATTTTTTGTGATTGATTTCCATACAACCCATTTCTATTTAAACAATATTGTATTGTGCAAGGTACTTACACTTATACCCATTGTATCTAAACTTTTGGCAATGTCTTTCAAAACAAATATTGGATTTATATTAACCTTATGATACAGTTTTCATTCAGTTCTCAGTGACATTTTTTTCCACGCCCAGGCAAATTCTCCGTTGTCACAAACTCTTTAAACTTTCTAACAAACTGCACCATAAATCTAGGGATTGCTAACTGGTTTGAAATAGTATAACTATTACACGACTTGTGGAAGTTAATAATTCTCTATCTCAAAGTTGACACTAAGCTCTTTTGTCTTCCCCATCATGTTAACATAAGAATAACAATGGTGACACTCTATACATGACATGATGTTCTTTGCTGGAATTATCACAAATATTTTACAGAATAAATAATCTAGAAGGCTTCACCAATAAAATAATTATGTAAATTATTTATACTTACATAAACTAATGAATTTAAAAGGATATTTCCTACTGAATGAATAATTTTGTCTTTTTCTATTTTGCATAAATCGCCTGTCATATTTGTTGTCTTTAACTTCTTGTTCTGAAAATGAAGTTTTATATTCATTATTTTTTGCTTATTAACATATGTTAAAAAAAATTGGCATCATACAGGCATTAGATTCTGAGAAATGGATGAAAATATTAAAAATTGATGGGTGTACGAATAATTTTGCCGTTGACCGTGTGTGTGTGTGTGTGTGTGTGTGTGTGTGTATATATATATATATATATATATATATATATATATATATATATATATATATATATATATAAGGTTAAGTAAACAAACAAATGTGTTTATTTTTATATGGCTTTAAGCTGACAATCTTTGGAGAATATGTGCTTAATTGAAGTCATACCTAATTTTGAAAATTATTTAGTTAATAATTAATGAATTTAGGTGGGCATATATGTTCAAATGTAAGGCTAAACAACATATATGCCCGCCTAAATTCATTAATTATTAATTAATTAATTTTCAAAATTAGGTATGACTTCAATTAAGCACATATCCTCCAATATATATATATATATATATATATATATATATATGCTTAATAATATATATATATATATACACACACACACACACACGCGCGCAAAATGGTGACAAGCCTTAAACCTTATTTGGTGTGTCCTGAATTTTTAACTTTTTATTAACGTTTGAAAGGTGATCCTTTGCTATTCTAATGTAAGGGTTGCTGTGACCATTTTTTAAAAACTCCCTTTATTTTTAGGAGATGGGGTGATATGTGTTACTGTAAGTGGTATAGTGTGGCCCATCCCCTTGAAACAAGGATGTAAGGGTGTGCAAGAAATAGCTAGGTATTGCATCAGACAGGGTCAGTGAAAAGTTAAGTGTTTTGCAAAGAGACAAAAGTCTGTATGGTAAGGTAAATCGAGTATTATCTTTTTACTTATCTTTAAATACTTAAAAATATAAAGGATCCCCAGGTTTTATGATTGCCGTACCCTAAGATCATTTAGGTATTAATTGGGGAATATTTTTAGCCATTACCCCAACGTGACTTTGGGAAAGATTTTATTTGGGGTCACAAGAAGAAAATAATGAGATTGAATTTGTATTACTGAGATTTTTCAGACTGTTGTCCTCATCTTTATTGTCTCGTACATTGCGGCTGATGTACTCTCCGGCCTTCTTCAGGTGTTTCCTGTTGAACTCAGAAACCTTCCTGTTAATCAGGAGTCAAAGAACTTCAAACTGAACCCTTTATTTAATCCATTGGGGGGTAAATATTTTCCTGACCTCCCACCATGTCGGATTAACACATAATCGTTTGGAGTAGATTGTTCTCATTCCGTTAACCATGACCGGGTACAAGTGTTAAGCTGTTAAGTATCCTGTTATTTTTGCCCATAGTCAGGATTGAACCCGCAATTTACAGATGACTGTCACTTAGAACTGTATTAACTCAACCTTTATATCCGTTGCACCACACGTGATCATTTTTTATTTTATTTATTCTTATTTTTTAGATGAAATTGAATGAGACAAATTTGTAGTCCCTATTTCTCAACCACTGACTGACGGATTAAAAAAGATGAATTTTTTAATATATTAATTAAAAAAAATTGTTTATATTTTTGAGAACATGATTTATATACAGGGGTGTGGACTTGGAACACGAAACCTTTAACTCTGACTATTTTTGACACCTACGATTCCTCTTTATGTGATTAAGTAATTATGGCCTACAAATGAATATAAAACCATTAATGTTTTACTATTTATAAGGAGTGTGCACTGTATAACTTTACAGACTAAACTAGGGCCACATAAAGTGTAAATTCAATATAGTTTTACCGACTCCAGTGACCCTTAATTGCTTCCAACACCGACTCTGCAGCCCTATTTATATAAGACTTAACATCTGTCCCCCTCAAGAAAAAAAGGAGATGTCCTGTGTATAACCATAAAATGTAGGAATGTACAAATTCACTTTTTTTTTTTTTTATATAGAAATCGGTGATCTATTCTCTGTATAAAAAATGAGAACAAACTTTGTAAACCCCTAAATATTGTTTTAACTTTTATTGTTTTTAAAAATAATATAATATGTGTGTATGTGTGTGTTTTATACCCAGGACATCTGCTTTCTAGCACATATATGATAAAAAGGGTTGGGGGGTGCTATAAGGTAAGAGCAATAGGATTGGAACAATCATATAGGTGATAGGGCTTGACGTGACCAGCTGATTGATGAAAGAGGGCATCTCTGATCACCCGTCTAGCCTAAGTTAGGGTCAAAGTTGAGTGTTGCATGTCCTGGACTGCTCAGCTTCTAGGATTCCGTTCTTAAGCATCTTAACCACCCACGGCCAATAGGTAACCTCGTTTGAGAGATTTTACCCTTCTGCAGAGGTGCAGTGGATGTATTCTACAGCCCCACCGACAGGGCGGTGTGTGTGTATGTGTGTGTGTGTGTGATCATGAATTAGTAAAAGTTATCATGGGGAGAGAAATTGGGTTTTCCCATGAGTAAACGCTGTTTTAGGGTCGATTGTAAAAGAATGTGGCTAACTGATGAATTCTTTTCATATTCAAGAACAATGTTGTGGGGTCACGAAAGGATCGTTCACAAAAGACGCGCCTCCACCCTTAACCCTTTCATCATCCTCTTTTTACCACATTCAGTAAACTTAGGGAATATATACAGCTACCTTAATCGGGGTCAACCACTGAGATTGTTGAACCTTACCTCACACTACAATGTAGGGCCATCGTTATTTTAAAAAAAAATAGTTTTGAGTTACATGTGAAATTTTACAACCGCTTAATAGACGCCAAGGAAATAAAAAATGAACTTTTTATTGTAATTTTCTATCTTGAAGCTGGAATTTTTCCTGATTTATTTTTAAATATGTTGAATATCACAACTTTTTTTTGTTCACCAATTCCGATCCGAATTTACTCCTGTGACTACTATCTACGAGATATAACCAACATTTCACGTGTTTTTTAAACCCCACCCCCCCACCGCCATGAATTTTCAACAAGACTCAGAAAAATGAATGAAACTTAACGTAATTTTTAATGTATTATAAAAAGGAAGGATTTTTTTTTCTCACTTGAAGATGTGATTTATTTCATTGAATTAAGAAATTCATAACATTTTTATATGTAAGTTTAGGCTGTGTTCTCAAGGAATTTCTTTTTTAAAGTGACAATTTGCAATTTTTAAAAAATAAAATGAATAATTTTTAAAATTTAAAAAAGGAGGTGCTGTCGTATCGAAATTTTTGCTATACTTTCTCATAGGGCGCCTCCCGTGGTGCATATTTTCCTAGACTTTAATATATTGAAAAAAAAATATTACTAGCGTTTGTTTTCCCGTTTACGGATCATCAAATGTATTAAAAAAGTTTTCTTCCTTGATGAGGAGGACTGATGAAATACACAGTATGATTTTATTATATGGGCTAACATGGGTTTTTACTTATTTACACGCAAAAATTATTCTATTTATGAACGATTTTTACGCATTTATCACCCTTACACCCCTGTTTCTGTACGTCCCTAGTTTACACTTTATATGACCCTAGTTTTGTCTGTGAAGTTAGATTTAAACAATCATGGTTTTATATTCATTATGAATTACTTGATTACATAAAGAGGAGTTGGAGTTGCCAAAATTAGTGGAGTCGAAGTCGATTCCACATTTCTGGTAAAACTGCAGTTTTTATTTGCATTAGTAGGGAAATCTGTATATCAAACCCTGCAAGACTTTCTATAACCCCCCCCCCCCCCGAGTAAAATAAATAAAATATAGACCTGTCGGGTGGGAGTTTTTGAGTAGCCCAACTTTTATTTGGAAGCATATAATTGTGTATAAATTACTAGATAGGACTTAGAATATTCCAACTGCATCCTGTGCAGTAAGGTTCCAGTTCTGGGGAGTGTGGAGTACCCATCATCCGTTGGTGGGGTTCCAGTTGTAGGGAGTGTTGCCATTAATCCCAGGACGACTTAAACCCAGAATGGGGTCAAAATATATCAGTTAAAAAATTTTAACTACTAAAGTATAGAGCATTTACTTATTTAAAATGATTATAAAATATGCATTTCCCCATTCCCAGTAGTAATGGGAAAAAGTAGTGGTACTATTTAACCCATAGCTGGAGGGGTGAAGGGGTTCGTACCTTTCCCAAAGGGATTAATCTAAAATTAAACGTCATAGCTTATTACGATATCGCACGTTAGCCAATACGCCTCCCCCAGGTCCCAGCTTTGTGTTAGATAGATCTCTTTGAAAATTATTACTATTAGATAAAGATACATATAGCTGCAAATTGTCTCAAATTTCGACATTAAATAATCCATAAGGGGTTGGCACAAATAAACTAAACCTTCATTGCTATTACTCCCAGGCGGGAGTACCTGTTAGGATCCCAACTGTGGGTCAAATAGATCCGTTTGAAAATTATTAGTATATATGATAAAGATACTTGAAAACATAACTGAGGAAATTATTTGTATCAAATTTCGACAGTAAATAACTCATAAGGTGTTGATATGCCGTTTAAAATAAGGCGAGAGGGAGCTTTTTAGTGTTGTGGAAATCGTGAGAGATGTACACATTATTGGGCTAAATTTGTAAATTGGTCGGAAAATTAAAACGGAAACTTTTTTGGTGGTGCCCCAAGACAGTTTAACTACAGGGTATGAATTAACTTTTTGCTAATTGGGTTACGGTTTAGGGATTTGGGGATTAAGGTTGTTTTTAATTACGTATTGTTTAAAAAAATTACTATACATTTAATGTTGAAAAATATATTTTTAAACCCAGTTTAATTGAAATTATACATTGCAATAATACTAATACAAACAACTGAGACTAATGTGTCTACCGTTGGATTCAATAATTAATTTCAATGGTTAATGAAATGTGTAAATATTTGTTTTGTTTTTTAAGCAATACGTAATTAAAAACAACCTTAATCCCCAACCCCCTAAACCGTAACCCAATTCGCAAAAAGTTCATTCATTCACTGTAGTTAAACTGTCATGGGGAACCACCAAAAAAGTTCCGTTTTAATTTTCCGACCAATTTGCAAGTATAACCCAATATTGAACGTAATTCTGAAACTCCACACAAATGTATCAATTTTATAAAAAGTAAAAAAAAAAAAAAATGTTGTTTCTTTGTTTACTTTCGGCTGTTTAAAGTTCAGCTTTTTGTCCTCACGTTCATCGGTTCCCTTCTGATCATAGTGGTCGATATCGACCACTTTGGCGATCCCTTCTTTAAACGATAATAATTTGAAATTTTTAACTTGGCACAAATAGGGAAAAATCCGATTACCACCAAAAATATTTCCGAACGTGGACCGCTGCCACCCAGGAGGGTATTAGTAGCTACGTAGGGAGGGAGATTGTTTTCCATAGGAAAACATTTTTGTGGCAATGTACCAGTCACTCGGTGATTTCTAGGTACCACCAATTTGACCCTGTGCAATTTACCCCCCCCCCTACATTTAACACAATTAAACTTGCAGAAAAATTAATATTTTCTTGAAAAGTTTTTTCCATTCGAAAGAAAAAAACATTAAATAAACTCCTGATGATTTAAAAAAATTTTTATCAGCATACGAAAATAATGAAAATTATGATTGAAAAACAATGTTTTCATTTTTGCACTGTTAAATCAACTGAAATTTAACGTAGCTAAAAACAAGTTACGATAAGAGGATTTTTTAAAAATTCTATGAAAAATCAATTAATGGTCCGATTTTCCCGAAAATTTCCATAAATGTTTATCATTGGATGTAAATACATCTGAAATAGTTTTTTTCTAAAATATATTAGGGGAAATATTTTTTCACGAGGTGTGATTAAATATTTTTATTTTCTGCGTGAAATAAATTAAATTTTTTTTTTCCTGTGGAAAAAAATCAAAATTTTCACGGATATTTAAAAACATGAATTTTAGAATTCAGGTGAACTAAAAGTTGGTCCGATCCGTGCTCGATTAATATTTTTAAAAGAATTTGTAATTTTTATTGTTGAATAGTAATTTTTGGTTCTTAGAATATATGGAAGGGCATAACCGTCATATTTGTTTTACAAAGAGACGAGACGAGACGCTTCTGAATAACAACCGAAGTTTGTTTTTCTTTGTTCAAAAAAGTTAAATAAGATAATTTTTTTCGCTATTAGAATACAATGTAAGTATACAGGATTATTTTATCAGTTTTTCTCTTAGAAAAAATATTCAAATTTTCATTTTATTTTCGATTTTAAAAAGTAATACCAAAACCGAAGACATTTTTTTAACGTCAATTTCACGGTGACATTTTACTATTAAATTTTTTCAAGTTTTTATTCATGTTAATAGTAAAAACATTGTTTTTCGTTCATAATTTTCATTATTTTCCTAAGCTGAATTTTTTTTAAATCATCAGGACCTTTTAAAATGTTTCTTCTTTCGAATGCACAAAAAAAAATTCTAGATAATATTTCAAGATAAAAAAAAGAATATCTTAAAAATCGTTGAAAACAAATAAAATCGGTTATTGAATATGCACAAGACAAAAAGTTAAATTAGTGTTATCCATACTTTTACTGGGACATAATTTGTAACTTTTCTGTCACCCTTTTACGGTCTGAAAATCACTCTTTCGCATGTAATACGGGCAGGTTTGTTTATTTTTTAAGATAACGATGTAATTTTTCCCAATCGGATAATTTGATCTTTGAATTAACTATTTTTCTTTGTAACAACCCTGTACGATCTTTTTTTTACAAGATTTTTGATAAACAAAGTTCGGAAATATCTATTTCCGTTTTATTCAAGATGGCATAAACGGTCTGGTGGTACCTAGTGATTTCTTTCTTTTTTTTTCTTTTTTTTCTTAAATTTCTATTTTAGTTATATTGCTTGGAAAAGTCCCTCGTTTCTTGGAAAAAGAGATGAGGAGGGTGAGTGATAGAGACGGAGGGGGAGAGAAACAGACAAGCAGGGTGGGGGGGAAAGAAAGAAAAGACGTTACCCTCCACTGTTAGCAGCAGTCATTCATTCATTCATTCATGATTATATATATAGGCACTTGGGATAAAAGGGTCATTCACAAAATCTTCTCTGTATTCACCCTTTACCCACAACAGCGACAACACACGAGTAAGTATTTTTTCTTTCTTTTTCCACTGGGCATATTTATTAGACGCCCCCTACCCCCCAGGATTCCAGTTTCGATTCGACTACTGCGTGTTTGGAATTTGCCCGCGAGTTAACGTTATAACATCTCTTGTTTTGACTAATATATATAATTTAGAAGCATACGCAAAGACTTATACCGTGTATATATATATATATATATATATATATATATATATATATATATATATAAAGTCTTCTAAATTATTTAGTTTAGAATGTATGAAAAAGTTTCTCTCAAAATATTCTTTAAGTGGAAAAAAGAACCTTCTAAGAGAAATCTTTTTTGGGAAAAATAAAAAAAGAAGATATATATTATATAGACGTGTGTGTATGTATGTATGTGTATGTATATATATAATATATATATATATATATATATATATATACGTCTATCATTTTATCGTTGCCCTCTCTTGAAATTATTTGAGTAATTTAATTTTTTAAATTATGTAAATCAAAGAATGAAACTATCAACTATCAATTTCATAAAGGATGTCTTGTTGGGTTTCTTATTTAATTTCTGTACTTTTTGTGTCCATTCATTTTGATTGGTTCTTTACGTTGGACACAGCTTATTGTTTGTCGACTTGTGATTTTGAAATCGAAACAAAGAAATAGAAAGCTTTGTAGGTATATCGGCCAGTCAGTCTCTAAATTCTATATATTTGTGAGTGTATATATATATATATGTGTGTGTGTGTGTGTGTGTGTGTGTGTGTGTGTGTGTACATAAGATGAACAAAAAGTGATAAGACAAATAGGAATATTTCTTTTATGTTGTTTATTTTTCTCAACTAGTTTCGACCATAGGTCGTTGTTAGGAGAAAAATTCTTGTTGAAGAAATTGTTTTTAGAATGTTTTGAAAAATTAAAATAATTTTTTAAGTATTTGACAGGCGACTATAATTCAGGCAGATTAGAAGTGGCGAGTTCATTTTTTCAGAGAAAAAAAAATTATAATGTATGTGTGAGTATATTTATGTGTGTGTGTGTGAGAGAAAAGTTATGAAACAGGTGACTGTGATACCAATTGTAGTGCCATTGGAACGACCCCCCCCCCCCAAACACCTGGAAAAGAATAAACTGGTGGTACCCAGAAATCACAGAAAGAAATGTGTCGATTTAACAGTATTTTGTTGCATCACCGTAATATGATGAATACATAAGAGTATTTGTATAAATAGTTTATTTGATTGATTTTAACGGCACATCAACCCGTCTAGGGTTATTTTATGCCTCGAATTAAGGAAATTGCGTTCATTGTACATTTATATTTACATTATTTGTGTTGTTTCATTACATTGATTTATTTCAACGTCAACCCGACGGGGTTATTTTATGCCTCGATGTAAAGGAATTGATTTACATTTTAGTTTCTTAATTTTTTTTTTTTTTTTTTTTTTTTTCACACTATTATATCAAGTATTCGTATCCAGTGATGCTAATAGTTTTTTTATTTAGTGTATCCTGGGACGCACATATTTGCTTTGAATGAGTCCGCGTGAAAATGTATGGTTCCTAGCTAAAGTTTCTTAATAGATCGTTGTGTTTTTATTTATGATCTGGGCAAAGCTATCTAACTCTTACCTTGTAACCTATCCTGTGTAATTCGTTTTAAGAAAATATTGAAATGTATTCACAGTTAGCTTGAAGTTGTGGGGAAGAAAAAAGAAAAACACTGGGACGCATGGATACGATTTTACTGCGTCCTTTTATATGTTTGTGCATCAGCAACTCTTAGTATCTAATACAAATAATTTGCATACACTTTTAGCATCAGTTATTTTATTTCAAAACTTTAATTTAGTATTTTTGCTATGAAAAATTAATATATAAAATTCATTTAAAATATGAAAAGCCTGATGTTAATTCTAAAATCTTATATTTTTAGACTCTAAAAATAAATATCTACTGAATGCAAAACTCATTTTAGGCGCCAAAAGTAATAAGTTTTGAAGAAAAACTCGATTGAAAATGTACCCCCTCCCCCTTTTAAGCAGAAAAAACATCGATGTATATTTTTTTCTTTTATAAAATAATAGCCAATTAAATAATTATCGAAATGAGTAAAAAAGAAATCTCCAAAAAATTAATTATTTATTATTTTTTTACATTTTATTTTTCGATTTTCGGTACTTATTTTCTCATAGAAAAGCCACCGTAAAATTTTTTTTTTCTTTCTATTCATAAGTTCGGTCTTTTATCTCATTATTTATACTGTAATTAGTATCGAAAATGATCAACTTGCAAAACATTTTACGCCCCCAACATAAGAGGGGTCAAAATTAAGTGACCTGAAAAAAATGAGAAAGATTTGAAATAAAATAAATAATGCGTTATAAAGATCATTCATTGATACATAAACACTGAAAATTTCATTAAAATCCAATAATTTCCTGATTTTTGGTAAATTATTTTCTGTAGGCTAAAGTCATTTTGTCAAAAACGCATTTTTGGCTCCGTTTGCCAGTCCCTACACTTATTTGACCCATTGATGACGTCTTAACAAGGTATACACTACACTTCTCGGAGCTTCAGAGCTGGGGCCTCACCACTAGATGTAGTTTAGTGTCATACACAGGACAGTCCCTTTTTTTTTGGGGGGGGGGTCTTACCTATGTGCAAGGAATAGTTAGAATATTCTAAGCCTTGCCGACAGGGCATATAATTAGTTTGAAGTAAATTTTACCGACGAGTATGTATTTTCTTTTCTTTTCTTTTTCTTCTTAGGTTTACGTTTATACCAAATGAAATAAAGCCCGTATAATACTTGGGGAAGGGTTCGAATGTGACCAAATTCAGTTTAATGTGGAGGGCTCGCAAGAACCAACCTCCGGAGGCGGTTCCAAAATAGCTAAGTTTCGTCAGCATTTCAAAGTTGGGCTGTCTCAGACGCCAGGCAATAGATCCAGCTCTTGTCCCCATTAGACGATTGGGAAGGGCATCAATTCATCTGCTCTCCATCCCAGATAAGGTAAATAGTAGAACAGACTGTGTTCTTTAGCATTGTTTAGGCAACCAGCCTAGGAGAAGGAAAAACTCTGAAAACTAACCAGTTGTACTCGCTTAAAATTGATTTTGTCACATCCTGGCAGTGGGTTGGGTAAATACATACCCCTTTAGACGAGGGGTGGATTTCTCTTTCAATATTAGTATATAATAGTCACACAAAAATCGGGTAAACGAGATAACCTGCGAGTCCGTTGGGTTTCTATTCTAACAACGGTTCCTGATGATTCTGATACTTTAGAAAAGACTAAAAAGCTCATATTGCCTTGACTCTCTCTCGGCATCCATCCCTATCGACTATCGCTCTTGGTAAGTTATCTAGACGACATTCAGTGTCCGCACAGAGCTGATGAATCTTTGCTGGTCGGCCAACACTGGTGTATACATGTGTGGGAGCCCACAGGAGAATCTTGCTTCTCCAGTAATGCCCAGCCTGTCTTGTTCGTCTTACTTGACTGGTTTGTGAGATGGGAGGCAAGTGGTCGTATAGCTGTTGTTTTATGGAGTGCTGTTCCAAGGATGTATTCAAACAACATGCAGCATCCTTGTGCAGTTACTATCTAGCCATACAGTAGTACTCACACGGATTCAGCCTGGAAGAATTCCCGTTTTATTTTATCATAGAGATCAGATTACCATATGATCTATAATTTGTCAGTAGCTTATCCATGGCTTTCCTATGCATATACTGACATCGCTTTCTGTAGATGAGATATTGCTACCTAGGTATGTGAACTGGTTTACTATTTTCAGAGGATTGCCATTTAATGTCGGGAATGGCTCCATCCTGTTTAAAACTCTTGAACTCTGTTCTGGGTTCACATAGAGACTAATACCCTTGCTGCTTGCTCCAGACTAGGCAGCAGAGATTTGGCTTGGGCAGGTGTATTTGCGTCAAGCGCTAGATAATCTGCGTAGTCTGCATCCGATAGTTTCTACGCGATATAGGCTGCTACTTGTCGTTTTTATACCTTTTATATAAGTCACCGCATCCTCGTAAACCCCTAACGCCCTCTCTAAGGAATACGGCTTTAACGTTATTATGTGTTGGTGGATCAGCTTTATTTGTATCAGCAATTCATTATCTTTATAAATGGTTGGATAAGCTTATTTTTTAAATTTGATTCCAGACCGATAATCTGCCTAAATCGCGTATACTGATAATCTCAACCGAATCAAATTTGACAGCATAATATGTAGTTCTTCCCTTATCTCTACTTCCCTGGTTATGCTATGCAAATTCGTTCACGTCTACATCCAAGCCTCTTAAATTCCATCTCACCGCCTCTTTATAACTAACGTCTGGGTGCGGTACAGACCCCCGTTGTGAAGCGCTGAACTAAAGGATTTTAATTAGAATTTAATAGATCGAGCTCTAAAAAAATAAATGTTCAGTTCAAACGTGTACTCCATAAAAATAGACACAGCGATCCGAGTTCAAATTCTTGTCTAAGCTGTTTGCGTTTTACTTTGCGCTAATACATCTCCCCTCCTTTTTAAGTTTTTCTCGATTACATACATATACAAATAATAAGTTAGTGTGAACAACCACAAGATTCCGGGTTTGATTCCGGCCTTCGCCAACTCAGCGCATGAGTAGCACAGCTTAGATCTATGCGGTAAAGTGGAGATCGATGGTAGGTGTGACACTCGACAGACGCAAAAACAATTTCCCTGGTCTAGCACATAGTGAAAAGGGGATAGACTCCCTTGCTGTCCGGCTGATACCGACAACAGGCTATACTCCGCCGTCTTTACTTACATATACAGATGAGTTTTTGTGAGAAGAACCGAGATTCGTAGAGATTGATATTTTATTATCAGTTGATTTTTATTGTCAGTTGGCTACTAACATTTGACAATTATGGTTATAATTCAAACTAACAACAAATAATAATAACGCACATTCCTAAACATAAGTATGAAAGTTAAGTTTAGAATTTCCACAGGCAATTACTCAGGGCGAATGGAGATATCTCTATTATTCAATCCAATTATTAATTATTTCAGCCTCTCGTGTGGCTAAATAAATAAATACTCCATCGGTTAGGGTTAGGTTGGATTCCCATTTTTTTTAAAAAAAAAACTCTTGCAACAAAAAAAATTATTACTTACTGAATAATCTTATGTACAAATACGCGCATTTGTCTATTTTTATTTGCACAGATGTTTTATTTTTAAAGTTCAAAAAGTGGTAAATTAAGGCATTTAAAAAAAAAAAAAAAACTTTATTCGTTTTTGTAGCTTAATCTTCTAAGGATGTGGTTAAAAGAAAAAAGAAACAGATTATTTCATTAATTTTATTTTTTGTTTAAAATTGACATCCGTAGATTAAACTTTTCCATTCACTGCAGGTCACTGGGATTTTGTTAATTAATGTAAAAATACTGAATAAATAAATTTGACTGATTAAATATAAAAGATAATTTTTAGTCTTTTTTGGGGGCAGTTTTCTATTGGACAATATTTTGTCTATGAATTGAATTAAATTGATTCTTCTATTGCGAGTCTCCCACAATAGAAGAATCAATTTAATTCAATTCGTTACATAGGGGATATATATGTATTTTCCTTTCAAATTAACCTTTCAAGAAGAGTTCATCTGTGAACAGTCGATCTTCTTTGTCAAACTTTTTTTCAATAAAAAAATGGGCATTCCAATTTAGAACATTTATTAACATAAAAACACGTATTATTACGCTTTTGTATCACCATATTTTAGAAAAGTTTGATTATATTACTCCGTTTAATACAAACGGAGACAAAAAATGACTTTAACATGGGTTAAATTAAAGTACATATTTTTTTATCATAAAAATCTGGGGGTTTTCTATGTATTAAAAAATTCAAGTATCCGTTTCCCACTCAAAGAAAAAATACTACAAGTTAAAAAGTTATTATTGGTCATGGTAGTAAAAAATAAATCAGGAGCCGGTGATCCTAAGTTGGTGTGATGCTGAAATCCAGCAACTCCTGCGACACTACCGCTGCCAAACTGAATTGGTTTCTTACATATCCTTTGGGTCACAGCGGCAGTGTGGAGAGGGGGGGGGATTTGCTGCTTGGGCAACAGCTCATCCTCCATATGAACCCGCCCAGGCTACGTAGTTCCGAAAAAAACATTTTGGTCACTATTCCATCGTCTTTCGTAGACGGCAGGATGCCAACAACAAAAAATGAAAATAAACTTGAAATGACATTTTCACGTTTTTTCTTTCTTTTTTTTTTTTAAATACGAATGTGTGACGTCATAATAAATGGTGAACATTCTTGAGTTGACACGAATTCGAAACTCGGATAATTAAAGTTACTACAATGAAAATGAATTCCTATTAATACTTCCGCATACGACTGGGAAATGAAATACGAAATAAAGAAAAACTACGAGATCTGTGTAAGGACCTTGACTTACAATTTCAAATTAGGTTCGCGATCCCTCAACATCTATGACACTGAATGCTCGTCTATTCAATTTGACCTTTGCTTCTTCTTTTTGTTCCCACTTATTGTGCAATAACTGCAACTGTCCTATGTTCACAAAATTCTGTTGCTGATTAAGAAGAGTCTTACAACTGGTAGTTATTTTTGCTGACCTCCCACCAGGCTGGATTAACTCAAGGTCTTTTTAATGTGGGGAGCCACGCACAAACCGAAGTGCCAAAAGTGCGTGACCCCTTCAACATTTCCCTTTTGGGGCGACTCCGACCCCGAGTATTAAATCCGGCTCTGCACCTTTTAGACGAGGTGCAGGTATTGCCTTGGGGGGCAGTCCCCTGGGAGCACAAGATTAATTTCACCTTTGGTAGTATTGCGCTGACGTCCACCTTTTCTACATAAACATTTCTTGTAGCATCCAGTGATGCTGCTAGCTTTTTGATTTAGTGCATCCTGGGACGCACATATTTGCTTTGAATGAGTTTTCGGGAAAATTTATGGGTCCCAACTAAAGCTGTCTAACTCCTACCTTGTAACCTATCCTGTGTAATTCGTTTCTAAGAAACTATTGAAATGTCTTTACAGTTAGCTTAAAATGGTGAGGGAAGAAAAAATACGCATGGATACAATTTTACTGCGTCCTTTTAGATTTTTATGCGTCAGAGACGCAGGACGCGTACCTATCATCATCCGGGAATCCCGTTATGAAACCCAGTTTAGCTATCTGATCCAGCCCTTTCCCTAGATATCCTACCAGCTCCGCCAATCTTTTGATATTGGCGAAGACCAGGTTTTTCTAACTATGGGTCCCGACCTTTTAGTGAATAAATAAATTTGGTTGCAAAATGAGTATTTGTCTTTGATTTACTCATTTCCTATTACACTTAGGTTTAATGGGTCGCAGTTCAAATTGGCTGTGGTTCGCAGTAAAAAAAAAAAAAAAAAAAAAAGGTTTGAAAAACACTGGCGTATACTTCCACCGATTGTCACCCCCCCCCCGACCATTTTACTCTCCTGAGCTTTTCATAAACTTCAAAGGACCATTCAGTGAACGCATTTTTCGGACCGCACTGCTAAACTAGTGTCTATATATATATATATATATATATATATATATATATATATTCATTATTTACCTTATCTCTGAATTTGTAATTGTTTAAAAGCTGATACTGTGTAGTTTTGAGAACATGATTTTAAACATGGGAAATTATATTGCCAATTGAAATCCATTAATAAAAGATGAAAATACTTTCTTAGATTTTTTTTCTCTCTGTCTCTGACTTCATTCGGGAATCCCGTTATGAATTGTGAAAATCAGTTCTTTTGAGATGAGTCAATAATGAATAGTCTTTCAATTTATTCCTTATATTTTTATTTAACTATTTTAAAACGTTTTTTTATTTTTATTGAACTTTTTAAAAAATTTATTGAACTTTTTTAAAATTTTTATTGAATTTAAAAAAAAATTTATTGAACTTTTTAATTTTATTTAGTTTTATAAGCATAGTTTGTCAACTTTTAATATATATTTGTATGCACAACGTCAGCATTATTACCAGTGATAACTCGCTTAAAAATTAACAATGGTCTCTAAGTGTAACTCGTTGGGAATATTTCCTTTACGTTCATCACAGCACTGATATAATCATTTACCTCATTTTTGCCTATCCTTTAGTTTATCAAAAATGAATAAAACAAAATGTTATCTACATAAAATAACCCAACAAAGATTGACATGCCGTAGAATCCAACCAACCAACAGAAAGAGATAGAATGATCCGTGCAAAATTCATTGGATAATTCGTCTTCCGAACAAAGGTGTAGTTGATGCTTGTCTGCCTCTATAACGAAGCGTTTTAATTAACTTGATAGATATTCCCTGAACAATACTAGAATGTAAGGTTGGTACTTAGCCTTTGAAAGTCCCACCCTGCTTATTGACCTCTTGTGAGATTCAAAACAAAAACTCGGTTAGACTTTCATCACCTAATATTTTTGGAACTACGAGGAAGAGCCTTCTGCCGTCACCCACGGGATTGTGAATAGTGGAGTTAAGTTTGGGATAGGTACAACCTCGTAAATGTGTCTTTATCTATCCGGTGTTTGACCATCCCTTTTTTTTTTCTCAAGATTTTGTGATTATTTCCTTTACTCCTCCCGTCACTCAATACTTTCTCCCTCTCTTTCTCAAACTATTCCATTCATAAAACTATTTTAGTAATGTGTGTAACTACGAGTTATTTATTTACTAAGTCTTCACGTAGTTCGGCACACATATATTTTTTCATCCTTTAGAAATGTACCTCGATTCACGAATGAAGGTATTTATATTTTTTTACTTTCTGAAAATAGTGTCAACCACAAAACATCATAATTAATTAATTTTTGGAGGGGGGGTGTTTGTCCAGAAAAGCCCACTGATGAGAAGTTTTCTTATTTCTGCATTTAATATAACAAAAAAAAGTGAAGTCGGTGGAGTGGCTTATTGTTGGTATCAGCCGGACAGCGAGGGAGTCTATCCCATTTTCTGAACCAGGTAGATTGTTTTTGCGTCAGAGGTGGAGAGCGACACTTACCATCACCTCCCCGCGTTATCGCACAGATCCAAGCTGTGCTACTCATGCGCTGAGTTGGCGAGGGTTGATATTGAACCCGGAACCTTGTCGTTCCTAGGTGGATGCTCTACCGACTGAGCTAAGCCCTATCAGTAATGTACTAAACAAAAGGGTATTTATCCAGAACATCACACTTGAGAAATGTCTGCGGTAATATATATTATATAATATTTAGATTTCTACTGGGTATGTATAAAAACGCGTACCTCTTAAAGTTTTTTACAACCAAATCGTCTATTACTCTATTTCTCGGATTTTAATAAAATTTTCTGTATTTGAAGCAATAAAAGATAAGGTTCTTTTTAAAATATATTTAAAAGAATTTTTTTAAAGATATTTTTATTCAAAATTCTGAAGATTTTTATTTTTATTTTTCATTGTTTTGGTGTCCTGCTAAACTGAATACAGGGGCGTAAATTTTTACCATACACAGATGCTAGTGGAATATGAAATGAAGTCCAATGTATATATTTTTAATTTCACAACTGGGATTAATACTTTTAATAAAAATCAAATTCTAAGGAAAACATAACTTAATACGTTAATTCATTTATACGTTAAAAAAAAAAAAGGACTGGACTACTTTAAGTTATTTATTTATTTATTAATGTTACTCCGAAATAGATCGTTAAATACTCGCCAAAATTACCAACGAATAGTAATTTTCCGTTTATTTCAGTATAGGACTTGATAAGTTTCCCTAAAATAACAATATTGAGGTAAATGTTTTAAAGATAATCTCCAGAAGCAGAATGAGATTTTTTTTATAACCATTTGTCTATTTCGTTCAAACGGATTCTTTATTTTTTAGTTTAAAAAAAAAAAAAAAAAAAGGTAAAATATTGCCCTTCTTAAACTTTTTAAAAAACATCTTCTAAGGATGTGGTCAATAACAGAAAAAAATCAGGTTGAACGTATGCTTTCTTTTCTTTAATTTTTAATTTTAAAAAAAAATTAATTTATTCTAAAATTTTATTATTAGAATAAATTTATTCTAAAAAGAATTTTCTTTTTTTCTTTTCTTTTTTTTTTTTTTTTTTTTTCATTCAAAAATTGAAATGAATTTTTTCTTTTTAATTTTTTAATTTATTTATTCATAAAAAAAAAAAAAAATTCAAGTTTAAAACTGACGTACTGCAAGTGACTGGTATTTTGATATTTTAAGTAATATAAAATACTGTATAAATAAACTTTTTTCCTTATAAAACTGTCAAATTTATCCTGAACACCCTGTGTGTGTGTGTGTATGTATATCTTCTTAGTAGGATATTCAGGACAGATACCATTTTTGTACATTACTGCAGAAAAAAAATGGAATGCCAAGAATGTATAAAAAATGTGCACCTCTTCAAGCACCTTTTTTTTTTATATTCCCCCAAAATTCACTAATTATCAGATTTTAATAAAAAATTTATGGAATTTAAAATGATAAAAGATGTTTCTTAATGTTCTGAACACTTTTTTTTGTCATAATTATTTCCATTTCCCTCAGTCCACTTCCAAAGCACAAGGTTTTGGGCTTGATGCTGGCCTCAGCCAACTCCGTGTTTGAATAGAATAGCTTGTATCTGTAAAGTGGGGAGCTCATGGTAGGTGTGGCACTACACCTCAGACTCAAATACACAATCTCATTCTTAGTCTAGTGCTAGTAAAAAGGGAATAGACTCCCTCACTGTCCAGCTGATACCGACAATATACCATTCCGCCTAATTCATTTACTTTACTTATATACACTGAACTTTCAATTTCTACCCCCTCATTTGTTTATATATATATATATATATATATATATATTTATTATGGGCCGGGTTAGCTCAGTCGGTAGAGCGTTCGGCTAGAAACCACAAGGTTCCTAGTTCGATACCGGCCCTCGCCAACTCAGCATATGAGTACCATAGGATCTGTGCGGTAAAGTAAGGAGCTCCACCTCAGATGCTAAAATAATCTCTTTGGTCTATTGCTAGTGAAAAGGGGATAGACTCCCTCGCTGTCTGGTTGATACTGACATTATGCCGCCTGACGACTTTACTTATATATATAAAAAACATATTAGCTGTTAAAAAAGGTACCCTCCAAATAATTTTTTTTTTTTGTTAATATAAAATGTTAATTTGTTTCTAAGTAGAAGATAAAAAGTAAAGTGCTACTTATGCACTGATTTGACTTGGGCTGGTATTGAACCATGAATCTTGTGGTTCTAGGTGGATGCTCTTCTGACTGAGGCTGGTTACAATTAGATACTAACATAATGGAGAATATGAATGTGTAGATAGAAAGTGTAAACAACTTGTTTAAGATCTTCATATCTCTACATGGAGTACCAACTATGTTAGCATTTAATATAAAGAAATAGTTTCACATGTCAAAACAGGACATCCGACCCCCAAATTTATCTCCGATATAAAACCTATCAATCTTATTTATCTATTTTATCTATATTGAGGTAAAACATCTCACAGCAGGTTTGAGGCAATCACAAAAGGCAATTGTTTGTATTCATTTTTTTTTTTTTTTTTTTTTTTTAAATATTTGTTTATTGGTATGACAAACATTATTTCATGTGCATGTTTTTTGTTGTTGTTTTCCCACCAATAAAAATTCAATAATAATCAGAAAAAAATGAATGAAACTTAATAGATTTTTTTCTGTATTATGAAGAGGAAGAGATAAATAAAAAAATTACCTGTAAAAAATTATTTATTTGTCTGAATTTTTGAGATGAGGTACGATAATTTGTATTTAGATTTTTCACATTGCTGTCCTCATCTTTGTTAGAGATACACAATGTTCTGGACAATGTATGTTACGTATTATTAATAGCAATTCCTGCTGAATCATAAATTTGTGGGGTCTGTGTCCACACTGATATTTTTAATCCTCCAAATTCTAAATATAACTGAGATAACTGTAAAGTACAAATTAAAATCTTTTACTTATTCCTAAATAAAAAAAGCAATATCATTATGAAACACTGTTGTTACCAGAATCCAATGTTTTTATTAGAATAATTTACTTAAAATGCTTTATCTTGATGAATAAAGAAGTTTCCTGCTGAATTTGTGGGGTCTGTGTCCACACTGGCACCTGTTATATTTGAGAGTTTGGACAACTTCTATTACTATACAGATTTACTCTTGCATAGTTAGTTTATTGGCATTTGGAATAATTCCATGTCAAATCATCTAGAAAAAAGTAAAATTGTCACCCACCTCCTCCAATTTTTCTGAAATTTTGTCCAGGTGTGGACTGTTAAATGTTTGACAATCCCCAAAATTTGAGCTTCCAATTTCAAAAATTGGCAGTTATGTAAAGTTTTAGCTCTCCAAATTTGGTGGAGTTGGCGAAAAATGGTGACTTTTTAATCTATTTTTGTCTGTAAAATGAGTTTTAGAGATTCCCTACTCCGAAAAATTGGTTTATAAAAGCATTTTTGCCCAAGGAATCCAAAAATGGTATCAAAAAGTCTTATAGTCAGCCAATTTTAAGTTAGTAAGGATTTCTGATTTTCTGATATGGCATGCATATATAACAAAAAAAATTTCTATTATTATTTCACATATATTGAAAATTATCTATACCAAAAAGAATAGTTTGATTTTTTTTTCTTAAATTGTCTAACTTTATTATAATCCACACTTGGACAAAATTTCAGAAAAATGGCCTGGATGATTTTACATGGAATTACCCATTTACCATTGTATATTATATTTGTTTGATATTAATTTTCTTTTCCTTTCTTTCAGGATGCTATGGGCTCTTCTTCCAATAATAATTCGGAGATGAATGTGCCGGAATCCCGGTACTTGTTGGAGGACTATGTCAATTACCGGCTACGTAAGCAGGGCTTCACTTGGGAGAACTGTCCGTGCTATGAGCGGCGTCCAAGTAAAGCAGCCCTGAGCATGCGAGCAATGGCCGATGAATTTGAGGAGAGGTACCATGACCAGTTTTCTGACATGTGCAAACAGCTTCATGTAACGCAGAATACGGCATACTCAACTTTCCAAGCTGTTATTAATGAACTTTTTAGTGACCAAACAATCAACTGGGGTCGAATTGTGGCCCTTTTTTCTTTTAGTGGAGCATTATCTTTACAGAGTGTTGAACGAGAGATGCCTCATCTAGTTGACAACATTGTTGATTGGGCTTATACGTACCTTATAGGAAACTTGGAGAGTTGGATAAGAACACATGGCGGATGGGTAAGCATCTAGTTTTTATTTGGTTGCATGTTTATCAGTGGCTGCTTGTCCACATGTTCAGTGGAACTGCAGCACTCTCTATTTTCTAATTGATATATACTGAAAAAAAGAATATTTATTTAAAATTTGTAAAAGATATATAATACTATTCAAAAGGAAAAAAATGCTATGTGTGGAACTGTCTCTAAAACTGGAGGTGACTCCAGTTTGTTTTGGGTTTTTTTTTCTATTTATTTTATTTTATTTTATTTTTTTTTTACTTTCGTTTTTACTTTCTTTTGTTTTTCTCTTTCTTTCTTTCTTTCTTTTGTCTTTACTTTCTTTTGTCTTTACTTTCTTTTGTCTTTCTTTCTTTCTTTCTTTCTTTCTTTCTTTCTTTCTTTTTACTTACTTCTTTCTTTCTTTCTTTCGTTTTTACTTACTGTCTTTCTTTCCACTTTTTTATAATTTATATTAGAATCTGAAATGCAAAGGAATTTCCTTTGTGTTCCTCCTGATTTTCGTAACACAATCTTATTTGTGATTGATCTTGTTGGGTGAGGGGGGTAAGAAGCTGCTTTACTCTCCTGCCTTCTTCAGGTGTGAGTATAGCAAGCAAGTTGAATATAGCAGTCCACAATGTGTAGAAAATATAATAACAATAGCTCATCTCAGAAATAGAGACAGATGTTATCAGGTATTATTTATTATCAAAACTCTACAGCATTGAAACTGTAACCAAATATATGAATATGTAGAAGTCCAACAATAAGCACACCCCACACACACACACATACACACACACACACACATATATACAGACACGCGCGCACACACACACACACATATACAGACACGCGCACACACACACACACACACACACATATACAGATACGCGCACACACACACATACAGACACACACATGCACAACACAACATATACACATACAGACACACACGCAGACCTACACACAGACACATGAACAGTAGAGAGAAACCTTACACAGTGATATCCGACAAAGACTGGAGAATTTGAACTGACAGATCAATCGTTCTTATCAGTCACGTTAGCCAATCATTTTTGTGGCTTCTTTCTTTGAGAAAGATCTTGTAAGTTTCTTGAACTTTTGTCTAGCACTTCACTCATTGTTTATTTGTTGTTATTGTTATTAGTAATAATTAATGATTACCATCTTTAGAACAGCAGGCACCCCCCCCCCGAAAAAAAAGCTTTTTCTTCTTGTCCTTGACACAATATGCTTAGATTCACATGATAATATAATCTTCTAATAAACATTTGGGTCTAATTAAATATTGTCAGTGCTGTGTGATTAAAATTGTAGATAAAATATGTCTTGTCCTTTTATTGGACAAGGCACAATTTTATTAAAATGACTATAGAATTATTTGTATTTTCCTTGCTCCTCTGCATGAGCAAAAGGTGACACAAGGACGGTTGGTACCGTTATAGTATGTGGCCTACCCGGTTTGAATACCTCAGTAAGAGTATATTTATAGATATAAGTAGTAGGCAATTTATTGAAACTAATTATTTTTCGCATATATTCAATTTCAAGAAATGCAATTCAATCATGAGCTGTATATAGTAATTAAGAATAATTAAAAAAAGAATGTATTCATAATTTACATGAATCAGAGATCTATTTAATTCTAAAATTCTGAAATAGGGTTAGGGTTAGCAGTTATTATTATAACCTTATAATATACTTTTTATGGTAGGCCACATGACATGATTTCGTAGGCCACATTCAAAAGGTAGGCTACATACTATAATGGTGCCGGTCAGTATTTAAGTGGAGTTTAACATGTGGGAATTCAGAGTTTTCCTTCTATTAGACCAGTTGCCATATCAAGGTTAAAGGTCCCATTCTGCTCTACTATTTACCCAGAGCTGGAGGGAGAATAGTTGGATGTATACCTTCTCAAGGGTAGCTATTTACCTAGACCCTTTGGCACAGGTAGTATGTGACACAAGGTTGCATTCAATGAGGATTACACTTGCTACTCAGTAGTAATGGATCTGCTAACTATTTACACCACTACAGGACACTCTTGATATTGTTAGGAGGAGTATACTTATTTATGGATGGTACTGTACCTAATATCCATTTTGACATGTAATACCTAATAATATCCATTTGAGTGATATCATATATCCAAAATGAAATGATAATAGTCATTACAGCTCCCTGGAATTGAACCATAAACCCTACCACTTACCAGTAGGTTACATATATACAAAGGAGCACATTGTGTAATGGTCACTGCTATAGGAAATGGACACAGCAAGATGGGTTCAGATCCTGGACGAGGCTGTTTGCATTTCACATAGCTCTAATACCTTTGAGAAAAGTATGCATTCAATTATTATCCCTCCAACTATGAGTAGATTGTAGGGCAGACTGTGCTCTTTTACCTTGGGCAACTAGTCTAGGAGAAGGAAAACTCTGAATTCAAACTGTTATTCTGATTGATAAATTGGCCTTGTGTCATATCCTACTCATGTAGAGGGGTTGGTAATATATATATATATAATATATTACATACAGTGATGCTGATCGCTTTTTAATTTAGTGCGTCCTGGAATGCACGAATTTGATTTGAATGAGTCCCTGGGAAATTCGATGGGTCCCAACCAAAGTTTTTTAATAAATTGTAGAGTTTTTATCTAGGAACAATTAAAGCCATTTAACCCCTACATTGTACCCCATATAGAGTAATTCTTTTCCAAGAAAACGTTGAAATATATTTACAGTAAGCTGGAAATGATGGGGGAAGAAAAAAAACACTGGGACACACAGATACGATTTTTCTGCGTCCTTTTAGATTTTTAAAGGATGCATAACTATCAGCATCTTTGTATGTATGTGTGTGTGTGTATATATATATATATATATATATATATATATATAAAAGTAAAAAGAAAGGAAATTAATCCGACAATATGTAGAAAAGGTGGAATGAAAACATCACACAATGCTGTTAAAGAAGAAAACAATTTATAATATAATCATAGCTGATATTGATCAATATTTCGATTTTACAAAAATCATCATCAGAGCTCATTCACTCCCGTAGTTGTTTGGGTCGGAGAGGAAAGTTAAAATGAGTTTACAAAACAAAAACCTTAATACTGCAAAAAACGAAAGACGTTACAATATTCACCAACGTGGGCATTTCGCGCCATATATATGTCGGTCATGTTCCATGTATATCTTTTGACAATAAATGTAGCGAATTTTTGAGATGTTGGCAACAAAGCGAAAACAATTTAAATTCCGTTTAAATTGTTTTCGCTTTGTTGCCAACATCTCAAAAATTCGCTACATTTATTGTCAAAAGATATACATGGAACATGACCGACATATATATGGCGCGAAATGCCCACGTTGGTGAATATTGTAACGTCTTTCGTTTTTTGCAGTATTAAGGTTTTTGTTTTGTAAACTCATTTTAACTTTCCTCTCCGACCCAAACAACTACGGGAGTGAATGAGCTCTGATGATGATTTTTGTAAAATCGAAATATTGATCAATATCAGCTATGATTATATTATAAATTGTTTTCTTCTTTAACAGCATTGTGTGATGTTTTCATTCCACCTTTTCTTACTCATATATATATATGTGTGTGTGTGTGAGTGCAACTTTAAAGGTTGCAATGACATGCAGACTGTTTTGTCATTTATAAAACAAAAATGTTCATAAACTTTGATCTTTCTTGAAAGTTAAGTTTCTTTGTTGTGATGCCTGTCCTTTTTGTTTAGAAACAAAAAAATGTTTCAATCCTTGTATCTCGGTTAGTTCAGTTTTGGTTGTTTTTTTTTTTTTATTCCCATATTTTGACATTGATTGATCTTGATGTATCTACTTAGTGTCCTTCTGCATGTCTCTTGTATTCTTAAATGTCTTAGAGATGACATGCATTTTCTCTCTGTGTCTCTCTTTACTTGTTTATTTTAGCGAATCTCTTTTGAACTTTAGCATTTCAACTCAGTTCATTGAGTGCATTTCCTACAATGATTAAATGACAATTGGTCACTTCACCAACTTTTCTTTTTTTTTTCACTTACAATTATTTCCGATATGATCCAATTTAATCTTAAAATGTTTTTACATAATCTTCATACAATGACTGCTATTTACACAATAGCATTGCAACCAACAAAGCCTTCATCAGATGATGACTCTGGGTTCAGGCATGGTTTCGGGGCCGAAGCATCATTACCACTAACCCAGAGCGCCCCAGCAGTATCTCACAATACCACCAGACTTTGTCGGTTTGATGTCACAATATAGGACTGCCATATCCACGCTGATGTGGTTAGAGCTTTCTCCTGAATCTTTTTTAAGTATTTCCTCTTGTCTGGTAGAGAAAGTCCAAGTTTAGACAAAAATGCTGAGGTTGAGTTGGCAATAAACCCCCGACATCCAACCTCAATGGGAAATACATCTGTTATCCATCCGTTTCTGACGCATTGTTCACGTAGGTCTTCATATTTTTCCAACTTCCGCTGATGGGCCCAATCCAGATTTTCTTCAAATGGAACTGTCAACTCAACGATAAAAACTTTCTTTTAATTACCAGACCAAATGACAATATCAGGACGCTGGTCCGTTAAGGTATTGTCATTTGGTCTGGTAATCAAAAGATTTTGTTCTGATTAGGCAATTTGTTCCCAAAATAATATTACTCTATTAGCCCCAAGAATCTAATTGGTTAATAGACTTTTAAAAATCTGCCTTGACACTAAGTGTCCACTTCAAAGAGAAGTATTAAAAAATGTCTGATATAATTAGAAATTTCATTAATTATTTTGAAAGTTTCAATTAGTTCACTTTTCATTCTTTCTCATAAAGTAGATAATCCTAATTTCACCAATGTCTCCTTGTAACTCTTATTGACATGTTCATTATAGAAAGAATTTGAAGGAAACCAGGTGAATGAAGAACGTATATGAAGTAGATAAAAGAAATTATTAGGGTAAACTGGAAAATGCTAACTTGAGGAATAGTTTGATTTTGATATTTCTGTTCTCTCGTTGTTTTTTTTTGGGGGGGGGGGCGTTTTTTGTTTTTTTTAAAAGATTTTTCTTAATTAAGAATTGCAATCAGAAAATGAATGTATTTTGTAAATTAAAAAGATTATAAGGTTGGGATAAATAACTATCATTTTATTCTTTACTTCCTATTTTAACAAAATAGTTAATTTGGAAAATTTAGCAATGAAAGACAAGAGTGATGGAAGAATAAGTTTCAGTTGTTCTGTTTTTGGATTATACCCCGCCTCTGTTTCAAATCTTTTTATCTACATTCTTATTCAGTTTCAATAAGATATATCAAATTAGAAAGATTTGATATATTTTATTACATTAAAACTTAAATGAGGGTGCATATATTTGCTAGTATGTGTGTATATATATATATATATATATATATATATATATATATATATATATATATGTATATATATATTGCATGGAAGTGATTCTGTGATTCCTGGGTTTCATGCCTTTGTTTTGTGATTCATCAAAGTGAAAATTATTCTTTGAAAATCTGAATATTAGTGCCAAAAAAAATTGTTGGGATATATATATGATTATTGTTGGATATATTCCAAATCCCCGAGAAATAGAATAGGATTAATTACATATTTGTTCTACGCTTCTTATCATAGGTCAGTGGATATTGTTCTTATTTCAAAAGCTGTTAAAAGTTTATTTCTCGTCAGATCCTCCTAGTGCCAAAGTTGGATAATATTTATAAGTAAAATATCTTAGTTCCTCTTACTTTCACAAATAGATACTCTAAGTTAGTGCCAAAAATAGCTCAGTTGAGGAAATTTTGGTGGTTGGTAAGTTTGATCCTCATTGGGGAATTTGAGAATGTGACCAAATGATGAAATTGGCATTGTGTAACAAATATCAAATTTTACCTTCTGTCTTTGAGCTGAAGATGATGCCAAGAATGTTCGAGATATTAATAATTATCTACCTACCTACCCAGAAGTGTAAGGTGTGTGTCATGGGGGGGGGGTTAGCATGATATACAGGTATACATTAGTACCATGACTTACAAGTGCGCCAACCTAGGAGCTTTCCAAGCTATCATTTGGTTGTTTTTTTTTTTTTTTTGCTTTGTGTTGGGAGCTAAAATTTGAGGTATGAGCAAGCTTCAGATGCACTTATGTTAATAAGTTCAATAAAGACATTTAAGCTTCAAAAGTTATTAAACCAAAGAAAAATATTATTTATAAAAAAAAACAAAAAACATTAAAACATATTACAGCACATAATTCATTACATTCTATTTTATTATATTTTTATAAAACACAGTGCTATTTTTCAGTTAATTTCGATGGGGGGAAAAATTGATTTAGTGTATGAGGAAATTGAGTTACAAATGGAATGAATTAAACTTGTAAGTCAAGATAATACTCTATATCCATCCATAAAAGAGGAAAGAAATATTAACACAACTGCCTTCTAACCTTCACCATTTGATACTCCTCTCTCGATAAATTTTACATTACTCCACCATTCTCATAATTACATGAAATGGCAGCAACACAAATCAGTTTCCCTTCTTGACCCAAATTCAGACTTTTCTTTCAAGCTAATGCATAGCATTGCCGTAATATATTCAATTTTTTTTTTATCAAAAGCAATCGGATATTTTGAATTTATATGCTGACCCTTACTGTTGAAGTGAGTATACTGTTGATTTGAACAACAACAACACAACTAACTAATCACAACTGAACTGGTTCCCAAAGCAGCTGGTATTTATGGAACTCAGGAATACTCCATTCATGCATTTGGGTGATTCCATTCCTTAAGTCCTGATTGGCTGCTTGGTTTCAGTGGTATTAGGGTGCTAGATAAATAATCTGGCATTCTGCAGTAGGCTTGCAACAATGCAAGATCCGTATTGAGTTACAGCTTGCTTGTTGCCTTGTCTGCCAATTCGATGGTAATTGGAATATTGCTTCGACACTGACCAATTCAGCGCATGTGACCTTGTGACTCCTAAGTAGATGCTCTACTGACTGAGCTAGTAGTTTACTATTAATTTTTCTTGAATGTAAAATTATATCTGCATATATGCGTTAGAGTAACTGGAACAATCAACTGCATATCAACTGAGTTAAACTGGCCTTTAACTTATAATAAAGCATTAAAAATAGGAGGGTCGTTCAATAAATAAGGTGAATTTTACCTAAGGATTTGTTAATAGAAAGCAGTTTACAGTTGCACCTTTTTTCAAGGAAATCAATAGTGATGGATCCTTTCATGTTCCAGGAAATCGTCAGCATAACCTTCTTTACTGACACTGCACCTAGAAGTTTTTCTTTACTGGAGAGTCAGTGTGTTTTCATTGTCTGTTTGACTCTAACTTGTAATGGCTAAAATGCTCGACTGTGACATCATAGTTAATGTGTTTGACCTTCAGTTGGATAATTCACTTTTGGAAAAGGTATGAAACCTGTAATACTCCCTGTGATATTAAACTATAAGTGGCTACCTGGCGTCACCTGGGTAGAGGGGATGCAGAAAAGGTTAGTCCCACAGATCCATACAGAGTTGGATCCTGGTAGTATGCCCCATTAAAATCTCTATGTAAAAACGACCTTGCATTGATCCAGCCACTCTGAAAAGAAAAATCAATGTCTACTATTTAAAATATTAGATTTAAAAAAAATCTAGTCTGTTATCATCTGAATTTAATTAAAATTATCTTCATGAATATAAATAAAACCTTCAATATTTTTGCTCAAAAACCAAACCCTGCTGATATTTAATGTGTATATATATTTACTTTGTTGTTAATTGATTTATTTTCTAAGTTTCCTCAAGACATACAGATTCACACAACTGCCCTTTATATATGTATAGATAGATAACCCAGGATGGTTGATATGCCACTAAAGAAAGAAAGAATCTAACTTTCAGTCCTATGCTCTAACCATTGAGCTATGTCCTGACTAAATTGGATATGAGAGGCGGAAACAATCTTTTAATTCTTCTTCTTCATCTTTGTCTAAATTTAATGTGTTATTTTTATTTCTTCTTTTTGTTTATTTTATTGGCTTCAGTCCAATTTCTAACAATGTCTTATCACTTTACTTTCTTGTCATTCACCTGCCTCTTTTAATAAGTAGGTAAAAACATTCATTTGTTTTTTACTTTGTAAGGTTTGTAGAATTTCCACTGCGTAGTATTGCAATTCATAAACTGAACATAGTAATTAACATTTTATTAATATTATAGAAGAAAAAAAATAATAGTTTTAAATAGTGGCCTCATTTTCATGAGAGAGAAAGAGATTTATACTGTCACCTGGTTAGGAGGAAGCGCGTGGTATAATGGTTAAAGTCATGGGAAATGGACTAGTCACCCAGAGTTCAAATCCTGGATGTGGTAATTGAATTTCACTTAGCACTACTACCCTTGGGAAAGGTATGAATCCTACTCTCCCTTTCAGCTATGGGTAAATACTAGGGCAGACTGAGCTCTTTAACCTTTCTTGTGTCACATCCTGCTCATATGGAGGGGTTGGTAAATATGTATACTGTAAGCTGGTTTGGTGATGGGGGTGCTACTCATATATCATGTCTTGGGTAAGAATAGCCTAGCAGAGCCCATCCCTCTCCAGGTCTGGTTTAAATTCAGTTTTCTTTCTAAACTTGTTGCCATCATAATAAAGTCATGCTGATTGAATAGATTCCCTTGACTTTCTCACCATCCATCCCTATCGATTATCACTCTTGGTATATCTACTACAGCAGTGGTTCTCAACCGTTTTTTTAATTTTTTTATTTATTTATTTATTTTTTTGACTTATGGACTCTTTTGTTTCCTATTTTACTCTGGTGACCCCCCTCCTAGCTATGTTTAAAAATCCTATTGTATTTTTATGATTGAATATTTTTTGCTTGCCTGAACCCCCCAAAATGTTATTTGGTCCCCGAGTGGTCATATGGCCCCCCCCAGTTGAGAACAGCTTCTGTACGGACATTCACCTTCCATCTCAAAAACATCCAAGTATGGCAATCTGGACACTGCTCGAAAAGCAAGGACAAACTCATCATAAGCAATGTTTTCCTATGGACTATTACACAAGGGCACATCACTCTTGGCCAACCAGCAAAGACTTATATTTGTCAGTTGGTGTAAGGGATAACATTGTTGAAAATGGACAGAGAGAGGGGAGTTCAAATCCTAGACAAATCTGATTGCATTTCACATAGTGCTAATATCCTTGTGAAATGTATACATTCAACTATTCTGCCTCTAGCTATGTGTAAATAGTAGGGCAGACTAGGCTCTTTAACCTTGGGTATGCAACCAGTCTAGGAGAAGGGAAACTCTGAATTCAAACCTGTTAAACTCTGCTTAAGAAATTGACCTTTGTGTCACATCCTACTCGTGGGCAGGGGTTGGTATATATATATATATATATATATATGTACATACAGAGATGCTGCATCCCTGACGCATAGAAATCTAAAAGGACGCAGGATGCATCCCAGTTTTTTTCTTTTTTCTTCCCTCACCATTTCAAGCTAACTGTAAATACATTTCAATAGTTTCTTAAAAACAAATTACACAGGATAGATTACAAAGTAGGAGTTAGATGCCTTTAGTTTGGACACATATATTTTCACAGGGACGCATTCAAAGCAAATATGTGCGTCCCAGGACGCATTCAAAGCAAATATGTGCATCCCAGGACGCACTAAATCAAAAAGCCATCAGCATCACTATGTGTAATATATATATATATATATATATTCGTCAGCTCTGTGTAGAGGATCTGCCAAGATCAATGGAATATAGGGACTGATGGCAAGAGAGTCAAGGAAATGCATGCTATCATTGCAACTTGATGATGAATTCCATAATTAATTAGGAATGTTTGGTATTTGTCAACAGCTGATTTGTCTTATTTACAACTGGAATATTTTTGGTCATGATTCTAATTAAAAGGCAAAAAAAGCCATTTTCTCAGAATGAATTCCAATGTTTGGCTTTGTCCCAGTTCTGACCTCAAAAAAACGGTCAGCAATTGACATTTCTCCCAAGAGTTTTCCATTTGGTCATACACACCACATGGCACGATATGGATTGAGAAAAAACAATACATAGGTTGCCAATAGTTGTAGTTGTTAAAGTATGTTGTATTTTCAGAAGACTCATTCAATAAATAAGAGGAATTTAAAAAAAAAAAAGCTAAATTTTTTTCCAGGAGTGTGTGTGTGTGTGTATGTATGTGAGTGTGTGTATGTGTGTATGTATGTATGTGAGTGTGTGTGTGTGTGTGTATGTATGTGTGTGTATGTATATATATATATATGTGTGTGTGTGTGTGTATGTATATATGTATGTATATGTATATATACACATATATATATATATATATATATATATATATACATACATACATACAGAGATGCTGATAGGTATGCATCCTGTGTCCCTGATGCACAAAAATCTAAAAGGACGCAGTAGAATCGTATCCATGCATCTCAGTGTTTTTCTCTTTTCTTCCCTCACCATTTCAAGCTAACTCTAAATACATTTCAATAGTTTCTTAGAAATGAATTACACAGGATAGGTTACAAGGTAGGAGTTAGATGGCTTTAGTTGGGACCCATAAATTTTCCCGGGGACTCATTCAAAGCAAGTATGTGCATCCCAGGACACACTAAAAAGCTATTGGCATCACTATATATATATATATATATATATATATATATATATATATAACACACACACATACATATACCAGCCCCTTCACATAAGCAGGATGTGACACAAGGTCAATTTCTTAAGTGGAGTTTAACAGGTTTGAATTCAGTTTTCCTTCTTGACTGGTTGCCTAACCAAAGTTAAAGAGCCCACTCTGCCCTACTATTTACCCATAGCTGGGGGAGTAATACTTGGATTCATGACTTTCCCAAGAGTATTAGTGCTTTGTGAAATACAAACAGCCTCATCCAGGATTTGAATGAGTTTCATTCTGTCCATTTTCTACAACAGTACCCATTTATTATTTTGCTGCTATACATTAATGTAATTCTCTATTTGGCTTCATGGCATTTAATGTTTTGTTGGCAAATTTTAAAAGCAATGTTATAAATGGAATAGTCCATTATTCATTTGAGGTGTGATACACAGAGGTACAAGTGTATTAATATATAGATTCTCTTTTAATGTTTCTCTGGTTTCTATCATATGAATTCTACAAAAGTCTTTTCTCTGTCAGAGACTGCTTTCAAATTTCAATGAGCTTATCCAGACTGTTTCAATTAGTCATTTACAAAGAAAATCAATGTCTAATTTATATATATATATATATATATATATATATATATATATATATATATATATATATATATATAATATGTGTGTGTGTGTAGTGATCAGAGAAATATCTGCATTTTTACTCACTTATCTATTTCTTCCCATTCTTAGTAGAACAGCTGAATTTACAGTAAATACAGAAGTATTTATCGTTAAATAGTACCGCTACTGTTCTTCTACAAGGATTGATTTGGCATTAAATAACCCATGAAGGGTGATATGCCATTAAAAGAAAGAAACCAAACCTGTATTACATATCAGTTGTAAGATGGTGATTATTTACCCAAATCCTCCACCACGTTCAGGATGTGACACAAGATCAGTTTTGAATGTAGTAGTTTTCCTTCACCTAGACTGGTTCCACTCTGACCCGGAGTGGTAGTACCTGCTAGGGTCTCATGTATTGGTTAAATAGAAAAAAAGTGAGTTCAAAAAGATGTGTTGAAAAATAAAAATTGAGTTTAAATTTTTTTAAAAATTTGAATACCCATCAAGAATGAATAAAACATCTTTAGCATAAAATAACCCAACAAGGATTACATGCCATAAAATCCAACCAACCAACCAACCTATTTTACTCTGCTATAGCCATTGAAGTTTAAATATATTATAATTAGATATTATTTGCTTGCCTAGACCAAAAAAAAAAAATGTTATATGGTCCTTGAAGGTCCATATGGCCCCCAGTTGAGAACCACTGCTATTGACATTTGGTACTTACTACCTAGCTTGAACTATACAGTATTTACTACACTGTTTGAAAATCAGCTGTTTTTATTCTATGAAATATGTTAAGACACGACGCAATACAAAAATGATAGTCACCTTCAATGTGAGTTCTAGGAAAATGTTAGAAGTTCTGAGAAATGGTTCATTATTTTTTTTTTTTTTTTCATCCCAAGAGGAAACACATTTGTGATTATCAGATGTTTGCTTGTAGAATTGATGCAATTGGTCTACTGGCCGAATAAAAAAAGGAAAGAAAAAAAGACATATCATATATCACTCACAATATCCGTGTAAATTCCAGTTTTTGTTTCCTTATGTATCATTTTGATTTTTTAGATGGTTGCCTGATAACAAAATGGTTGATATAACTTAGTGTGGCATAAGGCCAGACATGTGGAGCTCCTAGTAAGGATATCAAATTTGATACTTGTTGCCTGATAACATAATGGTTGATATTCATTTAGTTTAGTGTGGCATAAAATCAGTCAGATGTCTGGAGCTCCTAGTGAGGATATCCAGTTGCCTGATTATAAAATGGTTGATATTCATTTAGCTTAGTATGGTATAAGGCTTATGTGTGGAGCTCCTTGTGAGGATATTCAATTTGACACCAGTTGCCTGATAGCAAAATTATTTTTTTTTTTTTTGCTTAATGTGACATAAGGCCACTAATCTAAGGATTCCATAGAGGATTATTTTCAATATATTCTGTGATATTAGCTTCCACTGTATTGTCCTTTGTCCCCACTTTTTTCTCTTCTCTTACTCTGTTGGCTGGGGCAGTAGAATACAATGACTGCATCTCTGCAGAATAGTAAGACCCGCCCCTCAATGAGGCTACCTGTTGGCTGTGGGTGGCGATTCATGATGCTTAAGGATGGACTCCTGGTGGCTGTGCAGTCCATGACATGCAACACTTCACTTTGGCCCTTACTTGGTTTGGATGGTGGGGAGGCTCCTCTGATCAATCGGCTGGTCATGTCAAGCCCTAGCACCTATATGATTGTCTTGACCCTATTATGACAAACCTCCAATCCTTTTTATCATATATAAGCTAGGAAGCCAAGGCTGAGGGAGGATCAAAGTGTAGTATCTGTTCCAGATTCTATGCTTTGAGACTTACCTTCTATACCTGGCCTCGGCTGGGGGTCCAGTGTGCTTCGGCCTCTGGACCGGTAAAGTACAATTAATAGCATCGATCCAAGGGGGCTATGCGCCCCAGATCCTTGCAATTTTTATGTGCCCACGTAAAAACGAGACCTTGTGTCCAGCCCTCATAAGTGGAATGAGCAGGCAAATACCCTTTGAGACTTACCTTCTATACCCAGCCTCGGCTGGGGGTCCAGTGTGCTTTGGCCTCTGGACTGGTAAAGTACAGTTAATAGCATCGATCCAAGGGGGCCATGCCCCCCAGATCCTTGCAATTTTTATGTGCCCACGTAAAAACGAGACCTTGTGTCCATCCCTCATAAGTGGGATGAGCAGGCAAATACCCTATCCTGGGTCTGATGTTAAACTGAATCTATTTGTGAAGTTCCAATTTCTGGAGCTCTGGGGAGTGTGGAGTATCCTTTCATCAACATTACTCCTAGGTTCACTTTGACCCAGAGTGGTAGTACCTGTTTGGGCTCCATCTATGAATCAAAAAAGAGTTTAAATGATGTGTCTAAAAAAAAATGAATAAAACAAAAACATCTTTGGCATAAATAACCCTATGGTTGGCATACCATAAAATCCAATCTATGAACCAACCAACCTTTCTTTCTTTTTCTTTTTTCTTCTTTTTTCTTCTTTTGGACATTTGTTTGCATCAATTGTAGTGTCTGTTTATCTGTTCACTGACAATCTCTGTCTCTTTCATTCTCTATCTCCCTCTCTCATTCTGTATCTTTCTTCCTCTCTCTCTCTCTCACTCTGAATCTGTATCTTTCTGTATTCTTCTCTCTCTCTCTCTCTCTTTCTTTGTGTGTTCTTCTCTCTCTCTTCTTGTGTGTTTCTTCTCTCTCTCTCTCTCTCTGTGTTATTCTCTCTGTGTTCTTCTCTCTCTCTCTCTCTCTCTCTGTGTTCCTCTCTCTCTCTCTCTCTCTCTCTCTCTCACTCTGTATTTCTCTCTCTCTCACTCTGTATTTCTCTCTCTCTCTTCTCTGTATTTTTTCTCTCTCTCTCTCTCTCTCTCTCTCTCTCTCTGTATTTTTTTCTCTCTCTCTCTCTCTCTCTCTCTCTGTATTTTTTTCTTTCTCTCTCTCTCTCTCTCACTCTATATCTTTCTCTATCTTTCGGTATATTTCTCTCTCACACTCTGTATCTTTCTCTCTCTATATATCTTTCTCTCTTATATATCTTTCTCTCTCTATATATCTTTCTCTCTCTCTATCCATTTGTTTTGTGAAATTTGTGCCAATTGATTCTTTGACCAAAATTCAGCAGACAAATCGAAATTAGTAAATCTTTATCTCTAACCTCACATATTCTAACACTTTTGACCTTTTCTCAGACTTTGCTAAGTTTTCTAAAGATTTATCAGTTTTAGAAGCAGACAAACTGCTTTGATTATCTCAGACTATTTTCAAAAGATTTAGCACACTCTAAGTAAAATGAACGACATACAAAAACATTGGTTATCATTGTATATTTGTTATGGAGGTGCATTGTGTAATGGATACCATCATAGGAAATGGACATGGAGACGAGTTCAAATCTTGGACAAGACTGTTTACATAGTGCTAATACTGTTGGGAAAGGTATGAATCAATTATTCTCTCTTGCACTATGGGTAAATAGTAGGGTAGACTGGGCTCTTTAACCTTGTCTAGGCAACCAGTCTAGGAACAGGAAAAAGTGGCCTAAAGTTGGTATCAGCCAGACAGTGAGGGAGTCTATTCCCTTTTCACTAATGCTAGGCCAAGGAGATTATTTTTGGCATCTGATGTGGAGCACCACATCTACCATCATCTCCTCCCTTTACTGCACAGATTCCTGTACTATGCTGAGTTGGCGAGGGCTGGTACCGAACCCAGAACCTTGTGGTTCCTAGTCAGACACTCTACCAACTGAGTTAAACCGGCCCTTGACCTTATCACATCCTGCTCATGTGGTGTGGTTGGTAAATATATATATATATTATTATATATTGATATTTATATTTTTGCTTGAAGGCAATTACAATGCGCATATCGCATAAAATTCGATAATTAAAGAAGATAATAATGACAAGTGAATTTCGCAAAGAATTACTCGGTGTGTAGAACATCGTACAGACTGTTTCAACTTTATTAAGTCTCATCAGCGATGTATACTAACGATTTCCCTCTGACAGAAATCGAAACCGGGACTTCAGCAGGATAGTCAGAAACTATACTGCTTTGGCCATGATACAGCACGGAAAAATTCCTGCAAAATTAACCTGTCAATGATACTAAGACGTCTCTACCGTATGAGGTAAGGGGACGCTGAGTGAACAATAACAAACCCGGGCCTTCAAAAATCTTATATATATATTAGTTGTTGTTTACTAAATTTACCTTAGTTTGGCCCAAGGCCACAATTATTGGATAACCAGTAAGAATTGAATACATTACAAATCCCTAGCAGACTAAATAAGAGAAGACCTTCAAAAACATTAGTTATCATCATATATTAGTTGTCATTTATTTAACTGAACTCGGTCTGGCACAAGGCCACAAGTATTGGTGAATCAGTGGAAATTGAACACATTAACAATGGTCTGCTATCCTAGCTCCCTAATCACGGTACCAATCATGGCGCCAATCATGTTTTATTAGCTGGTTGTAAAAACCATTGGTTTTTCATACAAGACAGATTTTCTCTTTTGCTTTCTTTTTTTTTTTTTTTTTTTTTTTTTTACCATCTTCCATTTTGATTTCTTTCGTCTGTCTGAAAATCCTTCAGAAATTGTGTTGGAGTTATTGGAAATTTTTTTTTTCTTTTTTTTTTTTTTTTTTTTCTTCTTGCTGCTTTAAAAAGAAAATTGTGTATTTGATGAGAAATGTCTAGCTGCTTTTTATGTTTATCTTGTTTGCTTCTCTCTCTCTCAATAGATTACACACACACACTCATTCTGTGTCTCTCTCAGTAGGTTACACACACATTTTCTTGTTAGTAGGTTACATACACACTCTCTCTAGTTTTAGGTTATATACAATCACTCTCTTTTAGTAAGTTATACACTCTCTTTCTTGTTTAGTAGGTTACACACATACACACACACACACACACTCTCTCTCTCAGTAGGTTATACCCGCTTTCTTTCTCATTTAGTAGGTTACACACACTCTCTATTTAGTGTTTGGTGGTTTACACTCAGGAAAATGTTGGTTTTTTTTTTGGGTTTTTTTTTGTTTGTTTTTTCAAGGTTAGTATTCCATAAGAATACAGGGAAGAATAAATTTGTCTCGTCTGTCAAGTCCATTAAATGTTACAAAAAAGTTTTATTCAAGATTCCACCAAAAATAACCAGATTTGTAAAAGGAAGAATCATTTACTTTGTAAAAACATTATGTATCTGTTTTATTTATTTAGAAAACTTCTATAATCCTTAGCAAGAAAGGTCAGGGTTACTCTGATGTTGCAATCTAACACATTTATCTACTACACCATGGGGACTCCCTCAGGTCAGGGTTTGATGAAAAGTTAATTTTGTCATACTTGTTGTTATGAAGAAAAAACTACACAAAAAATGTAAATATGAACGTTCAATGAACCCAATTTTCACAATTCTAGACTTAGAATAAGCCCAGACAAGTTAGCATGCTATTAAAATTAATCAATTAACCTATCATTGTCATTACTCCTAGGTCCATTCTAACCCAGAATGGTAGTACCTATTAGAATCCACTCCATGAGTCAATAAAACTTTCTAGATTATTTGTATTAGATAAGAATACTTGAAATCATATAATTGTGTGCAAATTATTTGCATTTGAAGCTATAATTGTTTACAAATCATTATTCTCATTAGTTATTTGAAACTATATAATTGCCTTAAAAGTGTGTGTGTGTGGGGAGAGTCCTCATGGTATAGTGGCTAATGTGCTGGACATAGTGAGTGAGTTCAAACTCCAATCACATTATTATGTTCATTTTCAGCCTAATACCTTTTGGAAAGGTAGGAAACCCCTGATTCCCCTAGCTATGGTTTAAATAGTAACACTACTGTTTTTCTATCAGGATGGCTTTGGCATTAAATAACCCACAAAGGTTGGTTTGCCATTAAACAAAGGAACCCGAAACCTTAAGAAATAAAACTAACTTTGGCTTTAAATAACCCTAGAATGTTTGACATGCTGTAAAACCAACCAACCATTCACTTTCACTTCTAATATTACTTTTGATATTTGGAATACTTGTAAAAATCTTTTTTGATATTTGGAATACTTGTAAAAATTTTTTTGATATTTGGAATACTTGTAAAAATCTTTTTTGATATTTGGAATATTTGTAAAAATTTTTTTGATATTTGGAATACTTGTAAAAATCTTTTTTGATATTTGGAATACTTGTAAAATCTTTTTTTGGAATACTTGTAAAATCTTTTTTTGATATTTGGAATACTTGTAAAAATCTTTTTTTGATATTTGATATTTGGAATACTTGTAAAAATCTTTTTGATATTTGAATACTTTAAAATCTTTTTTTGATATTTGGAATACTTGTAAAAATCTTTTTTGATATTTGGAATACTTGTAAAAATCTTTTAAAGAAAACTTCCTTGAATGTTTGCCAGTATATTTATGAGATGATGATTCATGTCACCGGCACAGCATGGATATCCATAACAATTTCTTGCCATCCATCTATATCAGTCATCATTTGCAGGAGGTCCTCTGTGCAGTATCCAGAATCTACACAGAGCGGATTTATGTAGGTCCTTGCTGGACAGCTCAGTAAAAAAACCAATGATGCTGTATGACCCATTTAATTATCAATGTACTAAAATAACTATTTTCTTTGACTAAATCTTGTTCTTCTGGTACCAATCATCCTATGAAGTAATTCCAAATGGAATCTTTTATTGTAAATTCCAATAAAAAAGATCCTTGACTTTTTTGGATTTTACTGTCAATTAAAAAGAACTGAATGCTTCACTTAAAACTTGAATTCTAAAGGAAAAATAATTTTTTCTTTTTCTACCATAACCAAGTAGAATTTGTTTTGATTTTTCTTTTTCTCTTTTTAGTTAATTTTTATGTGCAATTTGTAATTACTTGTGAAATAGCAGATATTTAATTTTTTGTTCTGTTTTTTTTTTGTTTTTTTTTTCCTTTTTTAAAAATCAATTATCTTTTAAGATTTTACAAAATCACTTTAAATATTTTAACGCAAAGGGGGGAAAAATCAAAGGGGTGGGTGGCACTTTCTGCTTTTATATCAAATAAAAAAAAGATATTAAACCTGTTTCAGCAAAAATATGTAATGTATTATTATTATTATTCTAAAATTATTTGAAATCAATTTCTTGAAAATGCACAATTTTCTTGGATTAAAACTTTTTGAAAATCCTAATTAGGTTTATTTTCCTGCTTATCTTGTTCTGTAGAATTGGTTCTGGTTTGCAGCAACATGGCTTCCTGTTGAATATTGATTATTGTTAAGAAGCTCCTTTCTCTATGAGATTCTTTCTTTTTTTATAAGGAAAAAGTAATCTTCACCTGAGTAGTTCTATATCAAACTAATTGGTTATCTATAGACAAACTCTCTTTTATATATATATATATATATATATATATATATATATGAGTTAAGAGTAAGGAAATGAATCCGACGGTATATGTATAGATAAAATATTTTCATTTTAACAATATTGTGTGTTTTCATACCTTTTTATCTATATATGTATGTATATATATATATATATATATATACACACACACACACACACAGATGCTGACAGGTACAAATCCTGCATCCCTGATGCACAAAAATCTAAAAGGACACAGTAAAATCATATCCATGCGTCCCAGTGTTTTTCTTTTTTCTTCCCTCGCCACTTCAAACTAACTTTAAATACATTTCAGTAGTTTCTTCGAAATGAATTACACATGATAGGTTACAAGGTAGGGGTTAGATGCCTTTAGTTGGGACCCATGAATTTTCCCAGGGACTCATTCAAAGCAAATATGTGTGTCAAAAAATCAAAAAGCTATCAGCATCACTGTGTGTGTGTGTGTGTGTGTGTGTGTGTATATATATATATATATATATATATATATATATATATATATATATGTTAGTTGTAACCATAATTGCATGAAATAACCAAACAATGATTGACATTCCATAAAACCAATCAACCAAATGTTTCAGTATTAACAAATTTGACTTCTTTTCCTTCCCAATCACAGACTTAAAATAATGTTCTCTATTCACATTTATAATAAAAATAATGGCCATAAATGATAACCTCTTGATGACATTTATTAACATATAAGTCTTCGCCCCCAAACATAAATATATATGGCAAATTTTCAAAAAGTTTATAAAATTAGCCCTACCCAAAAGTCATCACCTATCTGTGCCAAGATGCTAAATATATTTCAACCTGTTTTTTAATTGGGTTTCTTTTTCGGTTTGTATCTCTGTTTTCATAAGCACACATCCTCCAAGCTGAATGAAAATAACTTCCTATACTTTGTGGTTTATAAAAGGTGTATGTATATTTTATTTCTTATCATATTACAACTTTGGATTATGTAGTAGCAAGGGTTGCCTGGCACAATTGCTGCAAAATGAACAGTTGGTTAAAAGAAAAAAGAAAGTATATTATTATCATCTTAGGAGGACACTGTGACCCGAGTTCAAATTCTGGATGAGGTTGTTTGCATTTTACTTATTTGCTAATTCCCTTTGAGAAAAGCATGAATTCATCTCTTCTCTACCCTTACACCTCCACCAATTATGGGTAAATAGTAAGGCAGACTAGGCTCTTTAGCCTTGGTAAGGCAGCAACCAGTTGGTTAAAAGAAAAAGTATCTTATCATCTTAGGACACTGTGACCCGAGTTTAAATTCTGGATGAGGTTTACATTTTACTTTTGTGCTAATGCCCTTTCGGAAAGGTATGAATTCATCTCTTCTCTACCCTCACACCACCAATTATGGGTAAATAGTAAAGCAGACTGGGCTCTTTAACTTTGGTTAGGCAGCAACCAGTCTACTAGAAGGGAAATTTGGATTTCAAAAAGTAATGTCATTTTAAACTGTAATAGTTGGTTTTATTTTGATTTTTTGGACTGTTGTCCTAATCTATATTATAATATGTAAAAACAAAATGTTTGAACTGGTGTATCCTCCAGCTTTCTTCATGTGTTTTGTAATGGGCATAGCTGATCCCCCCCCAATGTAAGCGGCAAAGAATCGCTTGTGCCGTGCACGAGAGACCTGGATGGGATGAGATGTAATTTGCATGAAAAGTGAGCGAGCCGTAATAAAAACAGGCGATCACTGACACTGGCAGAATGAACTAAGCTAGGGATGGTGAGAGTGGTAAAATTTGGACGACTACTGTGATTGTTGCAAGAGAAGGAAGGTCACAGTAATTGTGGTGACAGACAGACTGTTGCAGGAAAGGGATTACTGTTGTTGATTAAAAAGACTCGAGTTCAAAAATGTTTTCAAACCCAACCTGGGAAACCATTTTGAATAGTTTGACTTTTGATCAAACAAGGTGTTGATGAACTTTTAAAGATCTTATTCAAATCAATGACATCAATGTTTTTGCACACTAATCTGAGATGCATCATGATCATTAAAAACAAAATATTGTTTATTGGCAATTTCTGCACATCTTGAAGTGCATCAGTTATTTTCCAATATTTTTTAAGTAATTTACTTAAAACAATTCCATCTACCTTACATACCACAATAAAGATGAGGACAACAGTCAGAAAAATCAAGATAATTCACATCTCATCTCAAAAATTCAGACAAATAATATTAAACTAAATTTTGTAATTTTTTGCAGTTGTAAGAATTTTTATGAGTTAAAATATGTAAATAAAATTTCTTTTAGACAAGTTTTTGAATTTACCAACAAAACATGCCAAAATGTTTTTGTTGCTATTGAAATTCTAGAGATAATATAAAATTTTACACTTTTAATCACTTTTTATATTTGAATCCTTTGTTTTTTTGTTTGTTTTTTAGGAGGGGGTATATTCCCATATGCTTGCTTGCTTGCTTTGTACGGCATGTCAACCCTTATGGGTTATTTTATGCCAAAGATGTTTTGTTTTTTATTCATTCTTGATGGTACTCAATTTTTTTTTTTTTTTTTTTTTCAAACTTTTTTTGGTGCTATTATAGTATGGCCTACCTGTTTTTGATTCTGTTATAGTAATGTGGCCTACCCGGTTTGAATGTGTCCCACCTCAGTAGGAGTATATTTATAGATATAAGTAGTAGGCAATTTATTGAAACTAATTATATTCAATTTCAAGAAATGCAATTCAGTCATAATCTATATACAGTAATTAAGAATTTTTTTTTTTAAATTATCCATAATTTACATGAATCAGAGATCTAATTAATTCTAAAATATTGAAATAGGGTTAGGGTTAGCAGTTATTATTATAACCTTATAATATGCTTTTTATGGTAGGCCACATACTATAAGAGAGACATGATTTTGTAGGCCACATTCAAAAGGTAAGGCCTCATACTATGATGGTACCCTTTTTTTACTCAAACCTTTTTTTTTTTTTTTTAAACACATTTTTTAGCACTTTTTTTATATATTTTTTTTAATTTTAAAAATCTATTTAACCTGGTCTTATAGAAAGAGTTTTTCAACCCAAAAGTAGTATCATTTTAAACTGTAATGGTTGGGTTCTTCCAGTACAGAAATATTTGTAATCTTTATATTTGGAATGGTGCCAATTTGAAGATGTGGAGTTATTTCGGGCTGAAGAACTTTCTTTGATCCGTGGAAACTCTGCTGCTGCTGCTGACCGATTTTTCTGTCTGTTTACTTAATCTACTGTCAATCACTTTAACTGCCGATCTTTGGTCAATAACTGGTGACTATTTCATCATCACTTGGAATAACTTTGCTTATTATTGGAATTGGACACAAGAGTCAAAGTGTAATTGTCTATTAGTTTTCACTCTCAGACATCTGGATTGTGTTCACTGTTTGTTTTATCTATTTTCTCTTTTCTTCTTCTCTCTCCTCTCTCTCTCTCTCTCGCTCTAATATATATATATATAAAAAGATTGTCTGTTTGTACAATGACCAAGTGCACATCCTTTTATAAAGGAAAATTGGAGAACTACAAAGACCAAAATTCAATAAAATCCACGCCCTACTTTTGTCCAAGAAGGGTTTTAAAAAAATTTCCATAAGAAAAGCTAAATTAAGATATAATCAGTGATATATTTTAAAAAATGATTAAAAGATAAAACAAATTAATAAAGAATAAAACATAATAAAAAGAAAATAAGAAAAACACAATAATAATAATAAGAACTAAAAAAAAAAGAATATATAAAGAATAAAAGATAATAAAAAAATGTCTAGAAAAAAAGACAATTAGAGAATGAGAAAGATAATATTTGTTTTTAATTGCTTTTTTAAAATTTTCAATTGTTCTCAACTAATTTCGATTTTGGATCAACATGAGATAAAAAATATTTTTGAAGATTTTTTGAAAGAATTGATATGCCACAAAAAATGATGAAAAAGAAAAAAAAATATATATATATATCATCATCATCATCAAAATGGAGGTCCTGGATACATTTCCTACATTCAATCCTGACCATATATGTAGTATATGTGGCAGGGCCTGCCTGTCACAGGCTGGTCTCTTGAGTCATATGTGGTCTGAATGTGACAGACAACCATGTGAAAAACGTGTGTATGAGTGAAATGTGGGGGTCTCGTGTGTATTTCATGCGACAGGATGTGTAAAATGAAAGCTGGACTTCTGAGCCATTGCATGCTCACACCGGACTTTGTAGAAATGGCCTTCTTCTGTGAAGAAGTGGCAATCAGCATATATATATATATATATATATCTCATCAGGTCTCACTGTTAGCACAGATTCCCATGACTGTCCTTTGCCAAAAGTCCCTGTTTGTCATTGCTTCTGATAGCTCCTGTGCACGGCATCCATAATCAGTGCAAAGTTGATTAATGTAGGTTTTTACTGGTTGACCTTCACTGGTGTGTCCATGTGTAGATGTCCACAGGAGAGCATTACTTATGAGTTCATCCTTGCTTCTCTAGCAATGTCCAGCACGTCTTGTGTATTAGAAGGCAGGTGATTATACAGCTGTTTTCTTGTGGGATGCTGCTTCCAAGATATGTTTAAGGCAGCACACAACATCCTCTTGCAGGTCCCATCTAGTTTATTCTCCATTCGCTATGTTAGGGTCCATGTTGTGCTGCTGTACAGTAGCACTGATACAGTTATATGTTTTGTCTGTGACTTTTAATCATTACCAAAAGTTCCTTTTAAAAAAAACCCTAAAGTTTTTTTCCCCTCTTTCTATATTATTACTATATTTTCATAATAAAATATGATACCCCTCATAAAAATAATTGTATCTATTTGATGTACCATATATATATATATATATATATATATATATATATATATATATATAATCCCTATCTTTCTCTTGAAGTTATTATATATAATAATCACTCTCTTTCTCTTGAAGTTATATATATAATCATTCTCTCTCTCCCAATGAAGTTATGTGTGTGTGTATATATATATATATGTATATATATATATATATATATATATATATATATATATATATATATATATATATATATAGGGTCATCCACAGACACGTGTTTCGACTTATCAAGTCTCTTCAGTGTGGCTAGACATTTTGTAAGCTACCTACAGCCGGAATTGAACTCCGGTCGGTTGGGTGTCAGTCCAGCACCTTAACCATTAGGCTGTCTTCACTTTCAGAATGGGAAGGGGATTTTAACTGTTTTAATACACACATCGCTTTGTGTGTAAAGGCCGTCACAGAGTGCTCCATTCCTTAGAAGAGCGTTGCGTTTACGCTTGAGTTGGCGGCCGTCAGCGAGATCCCCCTCAGAGTGCTCAACCCTAGGGGATGGGGAGCATATATAGGGTCATCCACAGACACGTGTTTCGACTTATCAAGTCTCTTCAGTGTAGCTAGACATTTTGTAAGCTACCTACAGCCGGAATTGAAATCTGATCAGTTGGGTGTCAGTCCAGCACCTTAACCATTAGGCTGTCTTCACTTACAGAATGAATATATATATATATATATTACTGTCTTCTTGCTCTTAATAAAGTTATATATATATATATATATATATATATATATATATACTGTCTTCTTGCTCTTAATAAGTTATATATATATATATATATATATTACTGTCTTCTTGCTCTTAATAAAGTTATATATATATATATATATTATATATATATATATACTGTCTTCTTGCTCTAATAATTATATATATACATATATATATATATATATATATATATATATATATATATATACTTCTTGCTCTTATAAAGTTATATATATATATATATATATATATATATATATATATATATATATATATATATTCTTGCTCTTAATAAAGTTATATATAATCAGTGTGTGTCTGTTGAATTTAGATTTTGATTGCCAAAATAAGTAGGTGTAATTATTGGAATTGAAGAAGAAGGAAGTCTAAAAGGAAACAATCAGGAAAGAATTGGAGCCAACAATCTAACTGCACTTTCTCTTCCTTCCGCCATTTATTACACATTTAAACAAGTATTTATTTTCACCTTTTCTATGCCAATTGGCTCAACTCAACTTTCACACAAAAACAAATCCATTGTTATTATTATTATTATTGTTACCAAGAATTCTTTCCTCAAAGAATCTTGTCATTACTTTAATATCAACTCTATTCTTTCTGCTTGACTTGCTATCTGTTTAGATTTTGATAAAATGTCAAAAATGAAAATTTTCCCGCCTTTTTTGCCTATTGTCTCTTGATATCCAAGAGGTCAACCAGTTTGTCTCTCTGTTTTATCTCTCCACCTATCCCATCTTTCTCTTTGTTTTTTTTTGTTTTCTTTTCACCTGGTTTTCTTTGAATTTTGAGTTCAACTTTCACTTACAAATCTCTTTTGTTTTTTTGTTTTTTATGGTTAAGATAAGATAAGATATCTTATCTTAACCATTATAATTTTAAATTTTAGTAAAAGAGAAAAACTTGAAATTTATTATCAAGGTTTTTGCCAACACTAGGATATAATTCTATTGTGAATGTTGATACATTAATTGTATGTTTTAAAAATAAATTTAAAAAATCATTTTTGTACTTAATCCCATATATATATATATATATATGAGTAAACTACAGACACGTGTTTCGAGGTATCACCTCTCATCAGTGCACTTATACCATTTTTAGCAGCTACCTCTGGCCGGGTTCGAGACCCGAACGAACTTACGTATATATATATATATGTGTGTGTGTGTGCATTTTTTTTTTTCTTTAATGTAAAAATAATGTTTAGTTTGTTATGTCCTTCAATGGCTAACAATTTTGTTAATTGATTTGTGAACTTGTTGACCACTGGCTCTTTTCCAAATGGCCAAACTATTTTCAGAACCTCCCCCCCCCACTACACTCAACAAAAGTCTTAACTCTATATTACCCCCTACCCATTAAAACCAGTATAATTAAGTACCCATGATGTCTTTTTTTTTCACTAATAATTCTTTTGTCTCTTATTTCCTATTCTTTGTCTTCATACTGGTCAGTTTCTGAACTCTTATGACCTTTTTGCTGTTTTGGACAAATGTTTTTGTCTTTTATGGCCAAAAATGTTTTATCTAATCAAGGTAGGTTATTAGGTCAAGAATCCATCATTGTTGATTAAACATGGCGTACTATACTCCAGGCGCCTACTCATGGTACAGCTGAGAGCCAGAACTGGAGGCCTATTTTAAACATTCCTTGATCCAATGAGAGTAGAGCATTTTAGTTTCAGTTTGAGCTCCAGTGTTGTAGGCTTAAGAAATTTTAAGAAGTTTATACTTACATTTGAAATATCATGGGCACCTCATGTGGTGTAATAGTTAGCAAGCTGGATTAGCAAATTATTGTTAGTGAGTTTGGTTCTCACTGGGTGACATATTGGTTTCCCCATACTTGCAACTTTGTGCCACAACTAAACTAAGCTTAGTAAATAATTAAATAGATCTGTTGAGTCACAGGGCACCTCACATGGTGTAATGGTTAACAAGCAAGATTAACAAATCATTGTTAATGAGTTTGGTTCTCACTGGGTGCCATATTGGCTTCCCCATACTTGCAACCTTGTGCCACAACTAAGCTAAGCTTAGTAAATAACTACATTTGGAATATTATTTATTATTTGAATAAATGCTTTGGTGGAATTTGTAAATAATGTTTTTGTTTCAACATTATGTAGATCATATCTTTTAGCAGAAATCTTAATTACCTTTTTGTTTTGTTTTTTAATACTTATCAGTGTCTACAATAATATTACTTATTTTTCATTTATTTAACTTTCAAACACATCTTAATATTCTTAGGTATTGGTCAAAGTGTTATTCTAAGTATTTTCAAAAATAGTTAATTTTCAATAGGCCTCCAGTTCTGGCTCTCAGTTGCACCATGAACAGGCCTGGAGTATAGTACATTAATGTTATGGGGTTAAGTGAAAGTTGTGTCAAGGTTATTTTGATTGACAGCTAAAATTGTAAACATCAATGTTTATATTTGAAAAGAATTTTTATATGTCACTATTATCATGCAATATTGACACATCAATTTGTTTTTTGTATCAGCCAAAAGAAATCTCAAAAATCTCTTTGAAATACTATGTTATTTTTTTTTAAATTTTGTCTTTTGTATAGATTCTAAATTTAGGCTTTTTTTTTTAACTGATGATTTTACTTTGCATATTCTGATGCAATATCACTGGCCTTAATAGGCCAGTGATATTGCATCAGAAATAATTTTATAGAAGTTCCTTTTGTATAAGGTTAGGCATGAAATGATATTAAAGTTTCATCAAGTTAACCCAACCTATATAACATTTAACCAAATGAAAAAGTAATCTTTTTGTTAGTCTTATCTATAAATACAAAAATCTAAATTCAGACCAGTGCTACTCTGCTTAAAAATTGACATTGTAAGTGGCAGAAATATTGAATAAATTCATACAATGTCAAAACGATCTCTAATTTTCCAACATGTATATACACAAGTTATCTTCCCCTTGATTTTTATTTATAAGAACAGTCTACCCTGTGGATTGAATAAAGTGTTCAGTTCAAAGTTATATGACATTCAAGTTTGACAAGAAATACCTGAAGAAGGCCGTTCACATCGTCAGAAATGTGTGTATATATATATATTTACCAACTCCTCCACACGAGCAGGATGTGACACAAGGTCAATTTCTTAAGCGGAGTTCAACAGGTTTGAATTCAGAGCTTTCCTTCTCCTAGACTGGTTACCTAGCCATGGTTAAAGAACCCAGTCTGCCCTGCTATTTACCCATAGCTGGAAGGAGAGTAGAATTCATACCTTTCCCAAGGGTATTAGCGCTAAGTGAAATGCAATTATCACGTCCAGGATTTGAACTCGGGTCGACGAGTCCATTTCCCATGACTTTAACCATTACACCATGCGCTTCCTCCGAAAATTTTCCACAAAATTTGTGTATATAACATAAGGATGAGGACAGTAGTCTGAAAAATACAAATAATATAAATTATCAATTCTCTCAAAAATTCAAACAAATAATTTTTTTTTTCATATTGAATAGACATTTAAACAAACAATAGAAATATTAATGTTGATATTTAATTTTTGTTAAAGTTTTTATATGATATATCTTTCAAATCTGACAAATTGCCTGATTGGAGGAATGTTTTGGGATTGTTCAACATAATTAGTGAAGAAAAAACATTTTTCTAATATTTTTTATTTAATTTTTAATGATTTTCTGTTTTTCAGACTGGACCACTCTGTTTCAGTTGTTCCATTTTACTTATGAAGGGTGTAACACTTTCTTTGATATCATTTTTCATAACCTTTGTTGTGTAAGATCAAAGCCAAAAGAGAATAGTGATTCATATAGTTGTCATTGTGTTGGGGGGGGGGGTTAAAAAAAAAAGTGATCTCCCTCCTATCTTCACTGATTTTCAAATGTCAGTAATATCAATTACTAAAGAGGAAATTAAATGGCCTTTTTCAGATTTATTGATAAGATTTTGAAATGGTTAAGAATGAAAATAGCAATGGACACTCACAACCAAAACATTAGATTTTGAGTTTTTAGGAATATTCTTTACAATAAGATCCTTATAAGTTTGCAACCAAACATCATATTACAGTCAAATTTTTATATAATTAAATAGCATATAAATAGATCTCTAATTTGACGCAATAATTTATAAAATAACCTCTATAGTTATTTTTTAATGACAAAATAAAACTGCTGTATTGCTCATTTTAGCATAGCTGGTAGTGAATCATTCTTTTTATGCTATCCATTGTGATAGACTTATTTCAAAATAATATTCTGGTAAAAACCCTTAGAATATTGTCATGTCATTTTCTCACAAAATAGAGCTTGAATGGACCTTCAATTCAATATGTGATAAAAGACAAATACATCGTTGGAAAATTCGGTAATTTATGAGGAAGTGCGTCCCGGTCTCCTGCCTCAAAAATTGCTACTATGACGACCCAGCTCAGTCTATTCAAAACTATCCATCTTCATATCTATCTATCTATCTCTCAATTTGTTCATATTTATCTATATTACTTTAAATACTAAGATTTTCTTTTATTCATGTTTATTTAATGTCTTGTTTTTAGTTTAAATAAACAAGAATTTCGACAAAAAAAGAAGTGACCCCCCCCCCCAAATACATTTACTTGTCAAAAATATCTATCTCCATTTGTTCATATCTATCTATAATATTTTGTTTGTTTATCTATCTATCTATCTCAGTCTATTCCAAACTATATATCCATCTTCATATCTAAACAAGAATTACGACAAATTACGATAAATAAACAAGAATTATAAAGAGCTGGGGTTGTTATTTTGATAGTCACCGGGTATCAATTTTTGAGACAGGAGACGGGACACACTTCCTCATAAATTACCGAAAATTCAACTGTAACCAGTTAAGGTTTACTTTAAAAGTTTCCAAAATTAAGATATTACTTTTTATCACTTTGATATTGGTTAATAACATTTTCTCTATCTTCATAAGGCAGGTGTATGTGTAATATATATATTATATATATATATATATATATATATATAATGTTTATTACATGTGAATTTTTGGTACCCCAGGTTTCAATCTTTTATGCATTCATCAGATAAACAGGTTCAGTCTAATGAACGCATGAAAACATAAAACTCCGGGTTCACAAAAATTCACATGTAATAAACAGATATATAACACCTCTCACTGATATTGATCACTCCACTAATAATAGCGGGAAAAAAAAAACTTGGTCCACCACTAACTCACCGAGTGAGCTATATATATATATATATATATATATATATATATATATATATATATAAATAGTTCCTTGTATAAGAACAGTAGTAGTACTATATAACCCATAGCTGTGGTGATAAGGTGTTTCATACCTTTCCCAACAGTATTAGTCCGAAAGTGAAAGTAATAGCATGACTGGAGTTCAAAGTGACTTATTATGATGTCTTAGTCCAGCACATTAGCCACTATACCACAGGAACTCCTTCCTTTTTTTTCCTTTAGAATAACTGAATGAATACACACAGGAAAAAAACAGTTTAAAATGAGAAAAAAAGAATCTATCATTCATTTGGAATCATTGAAAATCTTTGTTCTTTGACTAGTGAGTTAGCTAAAGTTTGAACTGAAATGAATGTGTGGGAGTTTTTGAATGAAGAACAACAATGAAAGAAAACCAGCTAGTTGAAAAAAGAAAGAATATACATATATATATATATATATATATATATATATATATATATATATATAGCAAGCCTTACAACAACACATTCACAAACTGACAAATGAATAAACTCACAAGCATCTGTACACTAATATGTAAATTAACATCCCAACCCAATAAAAAATTATTTTTACCTTTTGTATACAAGTTTTTATAGAAACTTTTCACTCTGACTGATGAATGCTGAAATGAAATAGCATGAAACCCAAGGGTCACAGTAAAACATCCTAGTAGTAAATATATATATATATATATATATATATATAACTAGTATATATTTATTTCTCTTAATTTTTTAGATGAGGCTTGATGATTAGTTGTACAGATAACAATGAAGATGAGGACAATAGTCCGAATAATACAAATAATACTAGTATATATTTATCTATTCTTACCTCTATCACAGATATTGAACACTCCCCTAATAATACCACAAAATATTGGCCCAACCACTAACTACCATTTGAAATAGTGATAACCATACACTATTGCTATATATATATATATATATATATATATATATATAACGTTCGGCTAGAAACCACAAGGTTCCTAGTTCGATACCCGCCCTCGCCAACTCAGCGTATGAGTAGCACAGGGATCTGTGCGGTAAAGTAAGGAGCTGATGGTAGGTGTGGCACTCCACCTCAGACGCAAAACAATCTCCTTGGTTTAGCGCTAGTGAAAAGGGGATAGACTCCCTCGCTGCATGGCTGATGCCGACATTAGGCCACCCTGACGACTTACTTTTATATATATATATATGTAAGAAAAGGTGGAATGAAAACATCACACAATGCTGTTAAAGAAGAAAACAATTTATAATATAATCATAGCTGATATTGATCAATATTTCGATTTTACAAAAATCATCATCAGAGCTCATTCACTCCCGTAGTTGTTTGGGTCGGAGAGGAAAGTCAAAATGAGTTTACAAAACAAAAACCTTAATACTGCAAAAAACGAAAGACGTTACAATATTCACCAACGTGGGCATTTCGCGCCATATATATGTCGGTCATGTTCCATGTATATCTTTTGTCAATAAATGTAGCGAATTTTTGAGATGTTGGCAACAAGGCGAAAACACAGCATTGTGTGATGTTTTCATTCCACCTTTTCTTACTCATATTGTCGGATTAATTTCCTTTCTTTTAACTTATATATATATATATATATAATGTGTGTGTGTGTTTGTGAAATGGTTATACAAATACATTTTTCCCTTAATACTGCCTTTACTATTTGCAGGTCTTAGAATATACTGACTGTATTCCATTCAGAGTAGTGAGATAGCTGAGAATGAATGTGTACGTATATATATATATAAAAGTGTAGGAGTTTTGAATGAAAAATAACAATGAAATAAAAACCAACTGGTTGAAACCTGAATAACCTAAAAAGAACATTTCAATGAGTATAAGTGCTTTTTTAAGTGTGACATCAATGAATAAACACTTTTGATATATATACACAGATTTATTCAAACTGTTTGTTGTTGTTGTTATGATATTTTGATGGTTGTCCTCTCCAGCCCTGTTGGTAGGGCTTATAATATAATGACTGTATCCTCTGCAGAAGGGTAAGAACCCTCACCCCACCCCAAATAAGAGGTGTCCTGTATGACACTAAACATCATCTTTTTTTTTTTTTTTTTTTTAAATTGAAATAGATCACTAAGTAGGCCTGAGCCTATTCTAGTAGTGACCAGGTTTGAATTCAGAGTTTTCCTTTTAGACTGGTTGCCTAACCAAGGTTAAAGAGCTCAGTTTGTCCTACTATTTACCCATAGCTGGAGTGAGAATAATTGGATCATGCCTTTCCCAAGGGTATTAGTGCTATGTGAACTGTGGCTTTGTCCAGGAATTGAACTCTGGTTGACAAGTCCATTTCCTGCAACTCTAACCAGTACACCACTGCGCTTCTCAAGACTAGTAGCCTTTTCTTATAGTCATATTTTCATTGTTTTATCTTATAGTCTTTAGTTACCCTGGGTTAGTATTATTAATGATAATTCATATCTAAATTTTAGATAAACTCACTTCCTAATACAGAAATGTAGGCATCTGTCAAAGTTGACCATATTAGATATAAATCCTAGTTTAATTTGGAACACCATAGCTTGTGATTGAAGAAACCAATACAAAAGTGACAGTTTCATCACAAAGGAAAGGATCTGTATTATATCTTCAAGTGTGGAAGATCTGGTCTCTAACAGGGTTAGCAAGATGCCTGCCACACAGATTAACAGGGCTGCAGAGCGGCAACATCTTTGCGGTCATGAACCACCAAATGCAGATGGGAATTTCCCTTATAAAGTGTTTTTCTGCATATGCAATTCCAGAATTGGACTAACTAGTCCACGACTGTTGAAGACATGGACTAACGTCCTCGTCATCTGCAACAGACTTCTAAAAAGAAAGGATCTATATATAATGAGAGGCCAATTGGTGTTCTTGTTTGCTAATGTGGTCACAACTTCCATTCACCTGTCTTGGGGTGTTTGTTCAAGGTATTTCTCCATTGAACATGGTCAGCTGCAAGGCTCCCTCTTAGAACTGTCTTGTGGATATCCTTGTATTTCAGCCATGGGCATCTTCAGTTCTCAAATGATTTAAAAGTCATTTCAAATCGGTCTAACTTCACTGATTTTTGAATAGGTTTCATTTCACACTCAACTGGTTAAATAAGCCATAGATCCAGATACCTATGTAGGTAAGCAAATCTTCTAACTGACCTTGGTGATGTTAAAAAATATTTCTGTATTGGTATGTAAAATATTTGTTTAAAGATTAAAGTAATACACAAGCAATGTAAAAATCTTTCAAATATTATTTATGATGGACTAACTCTGTTGTTCTTAGTTAAAATATTCAGAATGTTGCGAAGATAAATAGTTTTGTTTGCTTCTAAGAAGCATAAATCGCTTGATATCTCTTTTGTCAGTCTACCTATCATTGCATAGCTAGACCTATAGCCACCAAATTTTTGCTATCTAATGATGGTATACCAGAACATGTTTTATTATATTTAGACTATAAAATTTCCAAATTTTTTTCAAGTTTTTAATGAGAGGTTTGATCAATAATAGGAGACCCTACTATTTACCCATAGTTAGGCAACCACTCTAAGAGAAGGAAAACTCTAAATTTAAACCTGTTAAACTTCTCTTAAGAAATTGATCTTGTATCACTACACATCCTACTTGTGCAGATGGGTTGGTATATATATATATATATATATATATATATATATCTTAAGTGTATTTTGGCAGCATTTTTTCTTTTAAACATGTTGTGTTAAACTGTACAGACTATTCTTGTCGGCCAAGTTTTTGTTCGATCCTTTCTAATTTTCAGGCCATCTTTTTGATGTCAGGGTGGAACTGGTGTAACAGTCCACCTATATATATATATATATATATATATATATATATATATATATATAAAAACTGTTCTACTAATTGCAGAAAGGATAGTGCCATCTTGATTGACCCACATAAACTTTGTTTTATCTGATTTAGTGGGAAGCAGTGCTTTCAGTGTGACTTGACCGTAATTTCAAACCCATTTCCATTTCAGATTAAAGCTCTCACTGAAAACAAAATTTCAATTGTTTCATAAATTGTTAATACGCATTTCTTTCTTTTTAACCACTTGTAATACAAGCTGTTTATATTATGCGCATGATTTTCCCAGAAAATTACAGGGTGTGAAAATGGACATGTGCGCATTATATAAGTCAAACAAAAACATATAAAAATTCCAAGACTCTTTAAGTTGTAACGCAAATAGTATGAAAGATTTTTTGAAAACTAGAAGCGGCTACCCAGCATTGCCTGAGTAAAGGGTGGGGAAACCATGATTTGTTTACTTTTGAGATTTACAAATGCTGGACATTTTTAAGTTGAATTTCAGTGTTATTTCTATGTATATTTTGATTTTTAAATATCCTCGAATAGAAATAAAATCTTCATTATTTTTGCACAAAAAGCAAGATCTGGTGATAGTGAATGTGTGTGTATATATATATATTTACTTTGTCGTTAATTGTTTTATTTTTGTAGTTTCATCTGGACATACATACACACAAACCTCCCTTTATATATGTATAGATAGATGTCATCATAAATGACATTCTATACTTTTTGAGAGGAATAAAATTATACCAAAAAATATAAATAGATGTACAATGTACATTATTTCGTAACCTAAGCTTAAAGTAACCCCAGATGGGTTGATATGCCATTAAAATCCACCAACCAGCAAAAATACAAGGAATATTTGCTACAAGAGTATTTTTGTGAGTAATTATTAAATGGAGATACTTCATCTTTCAAGAGAAGACGATCGTGTCTATAAGAAGATTGGTTGAGTCAAGTAGGTAAAATGTGTTTATTAAATAAATAAAAAAAAAAGGTACTACAAAATATTTGTTGAAGATAGTAATTACAGTTTGTTGATTGTGTAAAAATGTCTTTAGCTACTTTTATAGATTCAGAAATCCACTTTGCAGGAATGAAAAGAGCAAAGTGAATTGATAATTAGTATAAATACTTGTGTATCATGTGACTTTTTGAGAACTGAATTTTATTTGCCTAAACTTTTGAGATGAGGTTTTTGGATAATTTGTTTTATTTAGATTTTCTCACTTGTCCTCATCTCTATTGTTATGTACACATTTCAGCTGATGTGCTCTCCAGCCTTCTTCCTGATTATGACATGAAGGCTCTTGATTTCAATAAGAAACACCTGTATAAGGCTGGAGGGCACATCAGCCGAAACGTTGTCTATATAACAAAGTTGAGGACAAGAGTAAAAAAAATCTAAATAATACAACTAATATAGATAGTCCCAAATAGCATTGGATGATACTATATATATATAATATATATATATATATATACATACACACACACACACACGTGAGACGTTCAAAAATTATCCACACTCTTGTTTTATGGAAGCTGAGCTCCAATCTTTTTTTCCCAAGCATTTCATTAAAGTCCAAGTGGTGCAGCCATACAGTAGTACTGATACAGCTATAACTTGAAAGAATTTCCATTTTATTTCATCCAAGATCAGATCTCCATCTGATCAATAACCTGTCAATAGCAGTCTGTACTTTAACTATGCGTATATTGACATCACTTTCAGTAAATTGCTGCCAAGGTATATGAATTGGTCTACTAATTTGAGAGGCTTGCTATTTAATGAGACCACATGGACTTTATTTTATCTGAGTTCACATAGACTAATGCCTCTTGCTGCTTTCACCAAGTTATGCAGCAGAAATTCAGTTTATGAAAAATGAAAATGTCCTAGAGCATTTATAAGAGTATTGCTCTTGCAGAAATTAAACTATGATGTACCGTTTTTATCTCGGTAACAAATCATCATCACCATCAGGTTATTTTGTTAGTCTGGATTTCCTTGACTCTCCCTCGCCAAATATCTCTGTCATTGCTCCTGGTAGGTCCTCTGCACACCATCCAGAATCCACACAGCTGATTAATGTAGGTTTTTGCTGGTCAACCTACACTGGTGTGTCCATGTGTTGGTATCCACAGGAGGATGTCACTTATGAGTTCGTCCTTGCTTCTCCAGCAGTGTCTGGCATATCTTGTTCACCTCGCCCAGATCGTTTGTATAATAGGAGACCATACAGATATTTTCTTGTGGGGTGCTGCTTCCAAGATATGTTTAAGGCAGCATGCAACATCCTTATGCAGCTCCCATCTAGTTTATTCTCCAAGTGCTTTGTTAGGTTCCATGTAGTGCTGATGTACAATAGTACTGATATGGCTATGGCTTGGAATAATTCTCATTATTATAGTCTTTTATCAAAGAGGTTAGTTTCTATAGAATGGCTGATTCATGGTTCATAAAATTTATACTCCCTCACAAATAAGATTTTTTTTTCTTGGTAAAGTGATAAAGTATAACTTTTAAAGGGGGGCCATGAATTCTATTTTTGTGAGACGCAATGACTTTATAGGGTGGGTGGGGCTACTACACACAAATTGAACTTTGCAAAGATATCAATTTGAGGTGGAGTCATTTGCAATTTACTTGACATTCACTTGTTAATTACGTCTCTGATTGTACAAGTTGTGAGTTGGCATGATGTCATACAATCAGCTGCTGGTTTTTATAAACATGATTTGATGAAAGGGCAGAGAAGTGTGCCAAGGTCATCTGTTGACGGGGAACACTATATCAATAAGGACATTTAATATTTGAGATTTTTAAATACGAAAGCATGATGACCATATCAATCCAGGTGTGAAAAAAAAAGCACACATACCCACTATATATATATATATATATATATATATATATATATATATATATATATCCAGTGATGCTCATAGCTTTTTGATTTAGTGCGTCCTGGGACGCACATATTTGCTATGAATGATTCTCTGGGAAAATGTATGGGTCCCATTTAAAGCCATCTAACTCCAACCTTGTAACCTATTCTGTGTAATTAATTTCTAAGAAACTATTGAAATGTATTTACAGTTAGCTTGAAATGGTGAGGGAAGAAAAAAGAAAAACACTGGGACACATGGATATGATTTTACTGCATCCTTTTAGATTTTTATGTGTCAGGGAAGCAAGACATGTATCTATCAGCATCTATGTATATATGTGTGTGTGTGTGTGTGTATATATATATATATATATATATATATATATATATATATATAATGGAGGTACGTGGTGTAATGGCTACCGTAGTAAGAAATGGACATGACGAGACCAATTCAAATATTGGAGGAAGCTGTTTGCATTTCGCATACCTCTAATACCTTTGGGAAAGGTATGAATTCAACTATTCTCTCTTCAGCTATGGCTAAATAGTAGGGCAGACTGGGCTCTTTGACCTTGGTTAGGCAACCCATCTAGGAGAAGAAAAACTCTGAATTGAAACCTGTTAAACTCCGCTTAAGAAACTGGCCTTGTGTCACATCCTACTCTAGTGGAGGGGTTAATATATATATATATATATATATATATATATATATACACACACACACACACAATGAATTTGCTTATTTGCTTGTCATGGAAATCATTCTTGTTTCTTTGCATTATAAGGTGTGGGTTTTTTTTAATCGGTTCAGGTCTTTACAAAATAGAACTGGTCTCTGTGTGTGTGTGTGGTGGTGGTAGGGGGGGATACAAGGTAAATCCAAGTTCAATTCAATCCATGCAGGTATGTAATGATTAAGTTACCAAGATAGAAATATGTCAGAGATCTGGGGGAGTGGGGACAAAAAACATGTTTCTATATGTTGACAGAACTGCTCCAAGTAGATTGACTCTTGAGTGTGACCTTTTCTCTACCACTTGAGCCAAATCTATGAATATGTATTTAGTAAAAATGTAAACAGAAAAGAAAGTTTAAGATCAATCACATCCTAAAGTGTGGGAAAAGAAATCCTTCAAACTTTCTTACAGTCAACAATTTTGTATGTTTAGTATAAAACAAGTTTTAAATAATCTATGAGGAGGAGATTCAAAAATTATCCTCACACTTGTTTTATGGAAACCAACCTCATCGTGGATGATTTGATAGGCAGAACCATGACTAATCTGCAGAAAACAAGCTACCTCATCAATAATAACTTGCCTGTTTGCCATTATCATCTCTCAAGTTTACTGAATCTTCTCATCAGTGGTGGAGGTTGATGGGTGTCCTGCTCTCTCTTTGTTTGTCACATTTGTCTGGCCACTTTTAAACTTCTTTATTGATTCATACACACTTCTACACAGTAGTGCACCGTCCTTGTATTGTGTTAAAAGCTACTAATGAATTTCAGCCCCTGACATTCCTTCTGACCAGAGAAACTGGGTCACATCCTTGGTATATACTGCTAGTAGAGTGGGCATGTTTACACTGTAAAGGCAGCAAGCAAAATGGTGCAATCAGGCTTAAATTCTGATCATCACATAACAACAACAGTGCCAACTATAAGCACACATACACTGAATACAGTGGGACAATAATAAAGATGTTATGGCAAAAGTTAAGATAATTTTGAATCTCTCTCATATGTAGAAATTTGTTGGGTGATCTGCATCCAGTTGTGTTGTGAGCTGAGTATGCTGTTTGAACAACAGCAACTAAGCACTACTGACTGGTGCCCAAAACAGCTGGTATTTATGGAACTCAAGAATAGTCCATTCATGTATTTGGGTGATTCCATTCCTTGAGTCCTGATTGGTTGCTTGGTTTCTATGATGTTATAAGGCTTCATAAATACTCTGGCATTCTGCAGTAGGATTGCAACAAGGTTAGATCCGTATTAAGTTATGGCTTCCTTGTTGCTTTGTCTTACCAATTCGGTGGTAATTGGAACTTAGTATGTTTATTCTACATCGTATAATGAACTCAGTGCTTACTGGTGAGTTTCAACTCACCCTTTACTATTTATTGACCTAAATTTACTCTTTATTTCTAGAAGGTATTTTTTTTTTTTTAGAGAATCTGTCAGATGTGACCTTATTTTTGTAGTTGTTTAATAAGATGTATTAAGTGGCTATTCCCCCCCCCCCTGAATATCTTGAGGGTCATTTAGGGTGTTAACACTGAACTGTCATGAATTTCCAACCAATCACTTGATCATCTTAGCAGATAACAATTCCTTTTACAGACAGATGTGAACTTATGACCTTATTCATTTTTAAATTAAAAACGTGCTCAGCTGTTTCTTCCTAGAAATGAAAAAAGAAATATCTCCAAGTCATCAAGCTCTAGTCACATTCTATTTATAGATTTTTATATTATAATTATTTGCAAATAAATAAATCATGAATATTGCTTTTTATAAAAATGCTTGGGTCATTGTAATATATTGTTTATATATAGTTGGAGGCCGTGGTGTCATGGTTAATTGTAGGAAATGGACTCGTCGACCAGAATTCAAATCCTGGGCGAAGCTACAGTTCACATAGTGCTAATACCCTTGGGAAAGGTATGAATCCAACTACTCTCTCTCTCCAGCTATGGGTAAATAATGAAGCAGACTGGGCTCTTTAACCTTGGTTAGGCAACCAGTCTAATAGAAGGAAAACTCTGAATTCAAACCTGTTAAAATCCACTTGGGGTGGTCACTATTAGAATAGGCTCAGTCCTAATTAGTGATCTATTTCACTAATTTATATTGTGATAAAATAAGAATTACTTTAGTCTGAACCTGAATTTCTTAGATGAAATATTTTCATTATTAATTTGTTGACTTGGGTCATTTTATATTTTGTGACAATTAAGTAAATAATATTGATCAGGAAAAATAAACTTTTACTGATATTTGAACTCTCATTTTCCATGTCATATAATTACATTCTTCAAGTCTGATTTTTATTCTGCACTATATTGTTTGTTTACACCTTATTTTAATTTTTCTATATTTTTCCCTTAAATTTTACAATATTATTTTTCTCTCAGTTTTCCTGTATCTTTTTTTGTTTAAATTTTCATATATTGGTTCTTTCATTTTTTCTTTCAATTTTCTTTTATATATTTTTTCTTGTGGACATGGATGAAGCTGTTTGCATTTCACATAAGGCTAATACCCTTAGAAAAGGTATGAATCCAATCTCCCTCCAGCTATGGGTAAATAGTAGGGCAGACAGGCAACCAGTCTAGAAGGAAAACCCTGAATTCAAACCTATTTTCTTAATGAATTAACCTTGTGTCACACCTGCTCGTGTGGAGGGGTTGGTAAATATTTATATATGAAAATTGAAAGAAAATAACACACACACACATATATATCATGTAAAAAGTAAAGTCATCAGGGTGGCCTAAAGTCAGTATCAGCCAATCAGCGATGAAGTCTATCCCCTATTCACTAGCGCGAGACCAAGGGGATTGTTTTTTTTTTTTTTTAGGTGGAGCGCCACACCTACCATCAAATCCTTACTTTACTGCACAGATCCCTGTGCTATTTATATGCTGAGTTGGCGAGGGCCAGTATCAAACTAAGAACCTTGTGGTTTCTAGCCAAACGCTCTACCGACTGAGCTAACCCGACCTTTTCTTTCAATTTTCATATATATATAATAAAACCAGAAAATAATTTGACATGCTTAAGTAGTGTGTCTTGATAATTCATAATGTAAACTTTCATGGTAAACCTTTTTTTTTTCTTTCTTTCTTTTGGCTCTCCTAAATATTTTCTGACTGGTGTTGCAATTGTCTAGGATTTATAGACATGAGAACTGACAGAACAGGCTTAAACAAGACTGGAATAATAAATTTTGTAGTGGCCAACAAGTCTGCTTTTAAATCATCAATGACTGTCCTTTAGCCTCATGAGTCACCCAAACTTAATTATTTATTCTACCTAGGCATGACATTGATAACCTATGATCAACTCCATTGCTTGAATAAAACACGTTAAAATATTTCTACTAACAGGAATTTTTAACTTTATTTCTATTCCTAGATAAAGCATTATCAACCATGATTATTAATTGCGACGTGTCTTATCTTTTATCTTATTTGTTTTATTGAATTAGCAAAAACTTACATTCATCAGCTCTGTACAGACACTTGATGCCGTTTAAAAGAGTCAAAGGAATATGTGTTTAACAAGTTTGAATTTAGTTTTCCTTTTCCTAGACTGGTTGCCTAATCAAGGTGAAAGAACCCAATCTGTCCTACTATTCATCCTTAGTTTGAGGGAGAATAGTTAGATTCATACCTTTCCCAAGGGTATTAGCACTATGTGAAATGCAAACAGCTTTGTCCAATGTTTGAACTTGTCTCGCCATGTCCATTTTCTATGACAGTAACCATTACATCACGTACCTCCACTTTGTTGGTTATCTAATGCTTTGGCATTAAATAACCTACAAAGGTTGATATACCATTAAACAAAGAAACCAAACCATAGACAAAATTTCTAATCCTTGTGAATCTGAGCCCCAAATTACCAAGACTCACCCCCACCCCCTAGCCAAAGTGACAAGAAATTGGAATAGGACACTTTGTTATTTAAAAGTTATTTGACTTATTTACATTTATTGAATTTGTGTTCTATCTGAGTGTTTATGCTTTATAATCCAGCATGACTCCCCTTATTTTGGAACCCCTGTGCATAATTTGATATGGATATGGGATTATTTAGCATAATCTAGCGATGTTACCTATATGCTTAATCTTGAGTGAATTGAAACATATTCAGGGACGTTAAATGCTGAAGTTCCAATTCTAGAGCTCTGGAGAATGTGGAGTACCCCTTCATTGCCACTCTGATGCGGTGTGTTAGTGCCTATTACTATTAGGGTCCCATCTATTAGTTAAATAAAAAAATTGAGTTTAAAAATGAATAAAACAAACGTCTTTGGCATAAAATAACCCAACAAGGGTTGGCATGGCATAAAATCCAACCAACATATTCAGGATGTTATTTTAATTTTCATCAGAAGTTTTCAATCCAAGGTAATTTTTACTATACATTTCTATTTATTGATTTCCTGAAAGATTTAAAAAAAAACAAACCAAAAACCCTATGATTTTAAGATTAATATCTTTATATATTACAATCAAGTTCCTCATAGTCTATTGTTTTTGTTTTGTACTGCTCATTATTGCTGTTACATAGCTTAAGGCTGATAAGTTATACTTGTGAATTGGAAACTTGATGATTTTTTTTTCTTTTTATGATTCTGCTCTCAAATTCTTTCATAATAAAATATTAATGCTAAATCTTTCTCTTTCTTCTGCCTGTTTTTTTATTTTTTCTCAAAATCTTAATCTCTTTCGTTAATTTTTTTAAAATTTTTTTTTTTTTAAATCTTTTCCTTCCCTTTCTCTGTCTTTCATTCCTTTATTATTTTTAAAATATACTTTTTCATTCTTTCATTTTTAAAATTTTCATTCCTTCGCTCCACCTCTTGTTACCTCATTTTTTAATATATTCTTTCATTTATCTATTTTTTAATTTTAATTCTCTCTCTGCCTTTTGTTCCCTCTGTTTGCTTCTCATTACCTCATTTAAAAAAATTATTATTTGTTTGTTGTTCCATATTTTTTTTCTTTTCATGCCCTCACTCTTGGAATCTCCCTTTTAAAAAGCAAAAACATTAATTTTATGGACTCTTGTTATTTCTTTGATTGTAAAAAAAAATCCAAGTGGAAGGGAAGATTTCTATTCTATTCTCTCTCTCTCTCTCTCTCTCTCTCTCTCTCTCTCTCTCTCTCTCTCCCCCTCTCTCTGTCTAATCTGTTATTAATGTGTTGGCTTTGATGTGTGTTGATTGTGTTCTTTAGCCTGTGTATCATTATTGTTCAATTTTTTTGGTGAAGTTGTGAAAAAAACAAAAAATCTATTATCTTGCTACAGATTCAATAACAAATCTTTGTCTTTCTATGGAAGGAGGAAGGGGACATAATTTTTGTAAAGTCCAATTAAATTCCTAATTTGTTTTTATAACCCAATTTCCAAGGAATTTCTTCTGACTTTCATTCAAAGAATGTTAATCATAATAGATCACTTGAAACAAATTGCAAACCACCCTGTCAAGTGAGACTGTAAAATACGCCGACTGCACCTCTACACAGGGGTAAGACCCCCACACACACACACACACAGGTCCCACCTGTTGGCTGTGGATGGCGACCTGTCATGCCTGAGGAAGGGATTCTGGTGGCTGAGGGGTCCATGACACCGGTACTAATGTTATATACCTCTTTACTTGGGTGTATATAATCAGTGAAGAGTTCATCTTGTGTATAATAGAGAGAGACAGAGTCATAGATTAGAGATGATAGTTCTTACTTGGTACACTGCTTCTATTTCTTCATCTATTCATCGTTGGCCACAATCTTATCTGGGCTGACTTCTATTTAAGGGCTGGTTTTCCTCTTCTTTGTTGATTCTTCTTGTTGGTACTTCATTGGGCTGGACTAGTCATTGCTTTCAATATTTGATTAATAAACACAACTTGGTGTTAGACTTAATCAAGCTTTATTTTCTCAGCCCATAATTTATTCTGCCACAGCCAAAAATACATCTGTACTCTTTGAAAACCGGGCCACATCCACTTAACTAAACTAATTCCTTCTCATGTGTCTGTATCAGAGGTCAGTTGTGGTTATCTAAAATGTCAATCATAATCCCCAACGGTTATGGAAAATTTCCCACCTCCACTTTTAAATCTAACAAACTTTAATTCAAATTCTAAGCTACAAACATGTTAAACAATTTATGAATTCTCCTAAATTGTAACACTTGGTGGTCACATGACCTGCAACACTCCACTTTGTCCCTTACTTGAGCTGGACAGAGGCTCAAAGAGATCCAATCTGATCAATCAGCTGGTCATGTTTACTTATATGATTATGTCCCAACCATATTCTTCAAATTGTTCTCATGGCAAACACCCAACCCTTTTTATCTTAAAGGTGCTTTTTTATTAAAAATTGTAAGTTTTAGGAAATGTGTGTTTTATATCATGTCATCAAGGACGTCATCATACCATCAAGGACGTCATCAAATTGTATTATATTATTCTGATGAATATTCTGGGTATTGTCCAATCCTGGGGTCAATAACTTGACTAGATCCAGATTTATGGAAAAAATAAAGTTGATTACTTGAAACAAATTACAGTAATTTTGTTTTTAAATTTAAAAAAACAACCATTGTCATCAATGATGTCATTACATCATTATACTATCAATGAGGTCATCAAACAGGATGTAAACATTCTATATTATTTAGGAGTTTACTATGGTTATTGTATACAAATTTGAGGTCAATAGCTTAAATGAAGGATATATTTGAAGTGAGCACACTTGTGCACTTACTCCAAAATTTTTTTATTCATCTTAGAGCGAGATACAGCAAGTGTGCCCACGACTCGGCATATAGCCGGAAGTTTTAAATTGGGAGGAAGGGTGACAAAACTGGTTATACCACTACATGGATCTAATTAGCTAGGTTCACTTGCTGACCGATTCATTCAAAAATAAAATCTTTCATTCTTTCCTTGTGCAGCCCACTTTCACCAAAATACCTCTTTCGCTCTATGGCTTTATCCTACTTAAAATTATCCCAATATTCGGATGGTTTTGATTTTTAAAGCACATAACTCGTACTTCAAATGATTTACTGGAGATGGAGGGGGTGGGGTTAAATCAAAACAAAAATCCCCAAGAAACTGAAAAATATGTAACAAATTAAAATTGTTGACCATTTTGGTTGCCCCCTTTCCCTCAGCTAGTGTGTAGGACCGCCGGCTGTCTTCCGATCTTTAAGGTTCGAAAGCAAGCCTGTCAGTACCTCTAATAAGGGAGTGGGTGTCCTTAATAGCTTAAGTGAATGAAGGTTTATAGAAAATATAAAATTTATCACTGGAAAAACAAAATACAAAATACCCTCCTCAAATTTGGTCGGTTGGATTTTATGCTATGTCAACTTCAATACTGAAGATGTTTTGTTTTTATTAATTCTTTTTTTTTTTTCAAATTCAATTTTATTTTAAACACAATTTTTATCTATTTAATCTATAGATGGGACCCTAACAGGTACTACCACTCTGGGTCAGAATGTACCTGGGTGTAATGGCGATGAAGAGGTACTCCACAGAGCTCCAGAATTGGAACTTTGCCACTAGATGCGGGAATGTTATATCCAGGACACTAAGACCCTCAGTTATGCCATGTATATGATAAAAAGGGTTAGGGGCTTGCCATAAAGACAATAGGGTTGGGACATTCATATAGGTGCTAAGGCTTGATGTGACAATCTGATTGATTGGAGGGGGCCTCTCCAACTGCCTGTCTTATTTAAGTAAGGACCAAAATGGAGTTTTGCATATCATGGACTGCTCAGCCACCAGGGTTCTGTCCTTAAACATCCTAGGTAAACACCTCACAGGTTTTGTTAACACTTCTAAGTTTTGGAAATCTCTCCATTCATTCTCTCTCTCTCTTTCTCTCTCTCTCTCTCTCTCTCTCTTTCTCTCTCTCTCTCTCTCTCTCTCTCTCTCTCTCTCTCTCTCTCTCTCTCTCTCTCTCTCTCTCTCTCTCTCTCTCTCTCTCTTTCTCTCTCTCTCTCTCTCTCTCTTTCTCTCTCTCTCTCTCTCTCTCTCTCTCTTTCTCTCTCTCTCTCTCTCTCTCTCTCTCTCTCTCTCTCTCTCTCTCTCTCTCTCTCTCAAGAAGAAATTAAAATTGAGCATCTCCTACCCAGCAACTACTTGATGAAATTCTGATATTGATTATGACTCCCTCCAATTAACAGCCCCACCATAAAGTGGCCACTCCTGCAGGGTTTTTCCTTCTCTTAAAGTAAAAGATGAAAGTCATTTTTACTAGGGAATCAAAGAGCTGCTTGTTTTTAAAAAAAAACACTTTCAACTTAAACTGTATAGATAAAAATTCACGTTGAGAAATATCCACACCTCCCAGGTTTTGCTACCCTTACCTTACTGGGGGGGGGGGGTGAACTCTACAAGTGGACTGACTGCTAATGCAAGTTTTGTTTACAACTGGTTGTGAAAAGTTCTAACAGGCTCTTATGTTTACCATATAAATACCAGGCCAGGGTCATTTAGTTATTGACGTACTTTGTCCTGATTGTTCTTATGACAAAATATTTGTAGAAAATCCAGCAGTATTAGTATTTTCTTTAGAACTAAAGAAAGCCAAATCTGGCTTTTAGAATTTGAAGTGTATTTATTTTATTCACAAATTCTGAAGTGTTCAAATATTTATGAGCACTAGTAACATTTCTATATTAATTGGTGCAACGGTCCATTGCAACCTTGGAATTTCCATTGTAAATTTGACATACCGTATTTGACGGTATATAAGACGCAACCCCATTTCAGCAGGTCAGATTCAGGAAAAAAAAGTTTTTAGTGTATTTAAGCGTATATTGTTGAAAACAGTCTAGCTGTGTTTGATTATAACAATACTAGCAATAAAATAAGGATGCATGGAGTTTAGGGTAGGTAAAAGTACTGAACGTAAGCTAGGTTTCATAGAGAAGATTAGCCTAGGCCTACGGGAGGTCTCAAACTTCACCTACGATATAAAAGATGCAGGGCAATTTTTTAAGCCATAATTTTTTGGGAAAAGTGCATCCTATACGGTAACTAAAATACATAATTCTAAACTAGGGACAGTTAAGTGTCCTAGCTATGACACTAATCTGCTTCTGATGGTGAGGCTCCAATTCTGGAGATCTGGATGATTGTAGAGTATCCCTTCATTGCTATTACTTCCAGGTTCACTGTGACCTCCATCTATGGGATATGCTATAAAGCAAAACACCCAACAATCAACCAACCCATTAAATAGATCTGTTTGTAAATTATTATTATTAGATAGGAATACTTAATGCCTTATAACTAGCCATGTTCAGAAAATGGGGAGTAAGGGTGCGTATTCCATGAGGCGATAACTCTTCTTTTTTTTCTTTTCTTTTTTTTCTTTTCTTTTTTTTCATATAATATTGAAAGCCTTAATTATGGATGCCTATTAGTGATATTATTTCTATCTTGTATGTTTTCACGTCCGGGTATTTCAAAGTAAATGATAAACATTGAATTCTTTAGTTTATCACCAAAACATTTAATAGTATTGCATAATATAATAGTATTATAATTATGATGAAAAATAAAGTTTAATAAAGATTATTTTAAGAAAGTAGCAGTATGAATTTTTAAAGTATGTTAAGAAGAAAAAACAAACAAACTCTCCAGCCACGGGAAGGGAAATTGAAAACGAGTTAAATCGAACTTAACAGACCTAAATTCCACCATCGTATGTCACCCCACCGAAACAAAAAAAACAAAAATACCAAAAATCAGGGAATTCACCGAATTTAATTAAATTTTCAGTGTTGATATATTAATGTATAAAAGAAAAATTTCATTAAATTCAGTGAATTCCCTGATTTTTGGTATTTTTTTCTTTTGGTGGGTAGATATACGATGGTGGAATTTAGGTTTGTTAAGTTCGATTTAACCTGAAAACATTTTAACTTAAAAAAAACCCAAAAACGGCCTAAATTAAATTGATATTTATTTAGTATTTCAAATAAAAATTATGCTTTAGCACCGGAAAAAAATTCCAGACACTAACCAATTAGAGAATGACCAATATTAGGAAACTTTAAAAAATTTAATAAATGAAATTATTCTAGCAGAGCTACTTGGTGTTGCCAGGATTCAAACATAAAACTTTGACAGAATGAATTTAATAATCTACAAAACGAGAGACAATGAAGGAAAGATAAACAGGGAGAAGATTAAATAGAAAGAAAAAGGAAGACAAAGGCATTTTGAAAGAAGGAAAGAAAAAAAGATAATTTTGTAGATTATTAAATTAATTCTGATAAAGTCTTTTTAATAAATAAAGATAAAATTAATTGAATCAATTGTTTGTTTATCTACCTTTCCATGTAGGCAAGCATGCAAATTTCAAATCATGTTCTTTTAAAACAAAAAATGCTGATGTATATTTCAAACCAAAACTAACACCTGATTGAAGATTAGAGACGCATACTAAATACATATTTATTTTGAATATGTTTTAATACTGTGGATCCATTAATCAAAACACTTAGTGTCAGTATATTTTATCAAATAACAATAAATCATTCTTATTTTCTTATTTTTCACTCTTACTAATTTTTCAACCACCTTTCCATTTATATTTTTCACTCACACACACACACACACACACCTACACACACACACACATGTATATATATATATATATATATATATATATATATATATATATATATGTGTGTGTGTGTAACCTATGAGTTTAATTAATTCCGGTCATAACTCAATTCCCTGGTATAAAAATCAATTTTCCTCATTGAAATAAACTGAAATGCTATTAATCCGTTCCAACCCCACCCCTGAAGAACACCCCAATTTTCTTTTTGTTGTTTTGTTAGTTTTTTTGATAAGAAAAATACCACTGTTGTGTATAAAAATATAATAAAATAGAATGTAAGGAATTATGTGATGTTTTCATGTTTATTTTTTTTACAGATAATTTTTGCATAATAAATTTGGAAATTTAAATGTTTGTTGTGAACTTAACATAAGTGCATCTGAAATGCACTCGTACCTGAAATTTTAGCTCTTAAAAGCAAAAAATTGACCAAGTGACAGCTCGTAAATCTGGAAACATGTAAGTTGGGGCGCTCATAAATCAATGTACTGAGTGTGTGTGTTTTTATATATATATATATATATATATATATATATATATATATATATATATATGCACACACACATACATACATATAGGGTGCTATATTTATACCTAAACAGTGTTCAATATCATGGATAGCACATTTACATCTAAGTTAGGGTAGTGTGAACATGAAGTCAACAGCACCTATTTACTGACTGTTTCTCACCTATGCAATTTTAAAATATGCGTGTGTTGGGCATAATGAATCGATTAACCTGAGATCACACTCTCTTGTTCAGAATGGACGGTGAGGTAATAGTTATCTGTTTGATGCATATACACTCCCCCCCCCCACATCCACCACCTTGAAATGAATTTTTTTTTGTTCTTTCTTTTCTATTCTTGCTCAACTCAATAGAGATTGGAAATATTTTCTTTTGATCCAGCCAAAATTCTGCTGACCTTTTTTATTATTATTCTTCTTATTATTATTTTCTTATTATTATTCTTCTTATTTTAACCTTCAAATCAATAAATTCCTTCATGTTCATCATAACCAAACTTTCATCTTTCATCATGCCTGCTTTTTCATCGTATAATTCTCTTTTGATATTCTTCCCATTTGCATTTGTCACTCTCTCTCTCTCTTTCTCTGTTTGTGGTTGTCTCTTCTTTCTCCCCCTCTGTTTGTTGAGGTCTCTCTTCTTCTACCTCCCCTCTCTCTTTGTTGTAGCTTCTTTCTTTCATCCCCGCCTGTCTCTCTCTCTCTCTCTCTCTCTCTGTTGAGGCCTCTCTTCTTCTCTCCTCCTCTTTATTGTAGCTTCTTTCTTTTACCCCCCCCCACTCTCTGTCTCTCTCTAATGACCTAGCTCTTTCATCATTTCACTCTTTGTAGATGTCTCTCTTGTTCATCTTTTCTCTCTCTCTCTCTCTTTGTAATAGCATTTCTTTTATCTCTTCTTTCTCTCTCTTTTTCTGGTGGTCTCTACCCCCTTTCTCTTTATAGAGGTCTCTCTCTCTCTCCTCCCTCTTTTTCTCCCTTTCTGTGATGGCTTCTCTTTGTTTCTCTTAATATTTACTCTGCACAGCTTAATACAGTTCAATACCAAATATGGCGAAATGAAAATAAGATTCGTACCACACTGTTTTCCCAAATGAGAGACCCTACCTGTTTGGAAAAATCATTTGACTATAACTCTGACATGGTATATATATATATATATATATATATATATATATATATATATATATAAAGTGAATGGTATATGTGTTTCTGTGATAGAATTCAACCAAAATTGATAACTCAAATGTGCATATAAAGATTTTGTGTGTGTATATATATATATGAATATATATGGGGCCGGGTTAGCTCAGTCGGTAGAGCGTTCGGCTAGAAATCACAAGGTTCCTAGTTCGATACCGGTCTCCGCCAACTCAGCATATGAGTAGCACAGGATCTGTGCAGTAAAGTAAGGAGCTGATGGTAGGTGTGGCGCTCCATCTCAGATGCTAAAACAATCTCCTTGGTCTAGCACTATTGAAAAGGGGATAGACTCCCTCGTTGACTGGCTGATACCGACTTTAGGCCGCCCTGTCGACTTTTACTTACTTTTATATATAAATATCAGTGTATCTGTATATTTTTACATATACAGAGTATAAAATAAATAAATATATGAAAACCTTAATTTATCAGGAATAAATTTATTTAAGCTACGTTTGCCTCTTCAAGTCTGATTTCATAATGGACAAGAATTATATAATTTTTTCTTCTCAAAGGTTGATATATATATATAGTGTGTATGTGTACCAGTTATAAAGCAGACTTCCCATTCCATGTTAACCATTTTTTGTATTGGTTTCTGTCTTCACAATTCTTCCTGTGAGTTTAGAATATACTTTGCTTATTCCTTGGTCAAATTCACAAAAGGTGATAAAAGAGTAGGTTGCAACAAAAGGTAAATTTCTTAAGCACAGATAAATAAAGGGTTAGGTTCAAAGTTCCATGATGGCTCCCGATTACGACAAGAAAGTCCCGAGTCTGAGAAGAAATACCTGAAGAAGGCCGGAGGGCATATTGGCCGAAACGTTGTACAAATAACAATGAAGATGGGGACAATAGTCTGAATAACGCAGATAATAATAAACAGCCTTGTCCAGGATTTGAACTTGGGGGGGTCATCACATATATTTCCTATGACATGTTCTCTCTCTCTCTCTCTCTCTCTCTCTCTCTCCTCTCTCTCTCTCTCTCTCTCAACTTTCTCTCTCTCTCTTTTCTCTCTCTCTCTCTCTCTCTCTCTCTCTCTCTCTCTCTCTCTCTCTCTCTCTCTCAACTCTCTCTCTCTCAACTTTCTCTCTCTCTCTCTCTCTCTCTCTCTTTCTCTCTCAACTTTCTCTCTCTCTCTCTCTCTCTCTCTCAACTAACTTAACTCTTCTCTCTCTCTCTCAACTTATTTTATTCATTAGATTTTTTTTTGTTCAACTATTTTCCAAGTTGTTGGATTTAGGTTCTGAGTACCCCCCCCCCCCCCCAAAAAAAAAAAATTAATTCTTTTTACCATCTTTTCTCTCATTTGTCTGAATTAGAATGATTATTCTTATTTCAGATTTTGTCAATAAATCAATTCCAAAATCTACATGTGTTTAAAGTGTTTAAAGTAGAAGAAAAGAAAATTATGAAAGGTAAAATTACTATAAAACATAAAGTGACAAAACAAAAGAAAAATGCTCTTATCTTTTGTGTTTAATGTCAAGTTTTTCTTTGTTCTAATTATGAGCTCCCTCTCTTAAAAGCCATTGACAGTAACATGTCATCTCAGTGCAACACCCCCCCCTCACACACGCACACACACGCACACAAAAAAAACTGAATGAAAAATAAAAATCCATATTCTCTTTTATTGACTGAACACCCCCACCCCCCAACAGCATATTGATCAGCTTGATTTATTGCTTTTTCTTTTTTTTTTTTTTTTTTTCTTTTTCAAATTCCATTTCTATTCTTCCCTTTTATGAGGTTGTCAAAAAAAAATGATTTTGATTGATCTTGTTTCTATTAAATTTGCACTGGTTTTGGTGGATGCTCTGCTATTACTCTACACCTGGTTAGATCAAAGTTAAGCAGTGATGAGCCTGTTCAATTCTTAGATGGGTGACCATTTAATCAATCCACACCTGGTATAAGGATGCAATCACACAAAGATGCAAGGTTTTCTGCATATTGTTATGATATTAATATGAAAATTGCTTTCATCTTTAACTCTATCACAGGCAAATATTTTTTTAAGATTATTTTTCATACATTAACATTGAATTGATCAACAAACAACCAATGGGAATATGCCTTACATTGAGCTATCAATATTTGACAAAAATGTCACTCTGCCTGAAAAAGAGTTAAGTGCAATGGGAAAGAGTTGTCTTAAGAATGAAACCCTATTGCCGTGGTCATGTTTTTTATACTTCTTAGCCAAAAAGTTACTACTTACCTAGTATCCAAAGAGGTGCATTTATTGTAATGGTTATTGTCATAGAAAAACTAACTTGATGACCTGAGTTCAAATCCAGGTCAAGGCTGAAGTGTTTCACTCTACACTAATGGCCTGGGGAAAGGCATGAATCCATCTGTTCTTCACCCCACCCACCCCATTTATGGACACTTTTTTAATACAATTAATATCTACTACATTCATATATATTCAGGATGGCCAGTGGATACCATGTATGTATTTTCTCAATCCCTCAGCCATAGGCAGGATGTGACACAAGTTTAATATTTTAAGTAAAGTACTGCAGTTTTCCTTCTCCTAGACTCACTGTTGTACCAAGGCTAAAATACCCAGTCTGCCCTACTATTTACTTACAGCTGGAGGAGGGAGCGTTAGCATAAAGGGAAATGCAAACATCAAGTTGTAATGGTTAGCAATCTAGTCTCAAAGATCCATTACTACTGAAGAGTGAGTTCAATCCTTGCTGCTTGTCACCTTGTGTCACATGACCCATGGTGAAAGGGTTGGGTAAATACCTACTCCAAAATTCAGTAGAATTTAAGCATGGACTGAAAAGTTCATATGACGACATATCTGCTGTCGATGACATTTTTTATCTATAGGATCCAAACACTGCAATATTGCTTGGAAGAAGTGTGTGGACCTCAAAGGAGACTGTTGAAAAATAAACCTCATTTGGTCATGTTTCATGAGAGTATCTTGGTTAGCCTATGAACTTTTCAGCAATACCTCCATGAAAATTACTTACTCAAGTCATTCTGAAGAAGTTTCTTAGCTAACAGAGATTAAATATTAATTGAAATGATTGTTTGTTATTCACCTTTCCTGTATATTTGTCACATTTTGTCAGATTTTCTTCAATTTGTCATTTTCTTTATATATATATATATATATGAGAGAGAGATGCAAATGGGTATGCGTCCTCTGTCCCTGACACATTAAAATCATGTCCATGCATTCCAGTGTTTTTCTTTTTCTTCCCTCACCATTTCAAGCTAACTGTAAATACATTTCAATAATTTCTTAGAAACGAATGACACAGGATAGGTTAGAAGGTTTTAATTGTTTCCCCAGATCATAAATAAAAACCCTACAATTTATTAAGAAACTTTAGTTGGTCCCCATCAAATTTCCTGGAGACTCATTCAAAGCATCCCAAGATGCACTAAATCAGAAAGCTATCAGCATCACTTTATATATATATATATATATATATATATAATCATTATCAGGTCACTTTTTTTTTTCAATTTTTAATCCTGCAAAAAAAAAACCCTGATTGATTTTAGATACTCCAAAAATTCAGGAAATTTAACTATGCAACTAAAATTACTTACTCTATTAATTCTGGACTAAGCGGAGTCACTAATCATTTTTTTATCATTAGAAAATGAGATAATTTCTACTGTTTGTGGCTGTCATCTTTTTTTATAGGTTAGTATAAAAAAACTAAAAAGAATGTCCCTTTTCAAATCCGGTTCTGGTGTTGATTCTAAAGGCTGATATTTGCTTATGGACACAAAATATTCTTCCATCAACATCAACCAAAAAGATTGGCCATCAGCCAAGAGACAGCTATCTCCAAACTGAAAATATTTAGTTTCCATGGTAACAAACCTATAGATATGGTGGTCTGAAATGTTTAGCAAGTGCAATCAGGTAGTGCTTTTTGTAGTCATCCCCCCCCCCGAGAGATGACCCAATATGTTTAACCCACTCTGTCCTCTTCTTCATCTTTCACCATTATGGATTTTGTGCGCGTATTAATATTCAACCTATTTTTTTTTTTTTTTTAACCTGAATATAATCTGATTCTTTGGTTATCTATACAACTCTATCATATTTCAGTTTAACTCTGTATGTGTGTGTGTGTGTGTGTGTGTGTGTGTGTGTGTGTGTGTGTGGAGTTGATTGTAATATACGAATGGTCTTTGGGAGGGTTAAACCATTCCAAGTATATATAGATGTATAAAAACAGAAACTGATCATGGGAATAGATATGTAATGATTTCAGCAACTTAGCTTAGCAAATTAAGATGAACAAGACACACTGGTCTTTGCTGGAGAAGTAAGGACAAACTCATAAGTGACATTCTCCTGTGGACGCCTGGACATGGACATACAAATGTCAGCTAACCAGCAAAAACTTACAATAGGGATGATTGATAAGGGAGTCATGGGTGTCCATGCTGTTAGGGTGACCTGATGATATATATATATATATATATATATATATATATATATATGTATATATATATATATATATATATATATATATATATATATATATATATATATATATATATATATATATATGTATATATATATATATATATATATATATATATATATATATATATATATATAACACACCGACAGTGTTTAAAGATGTACATGGTGTTTCTAACTTGGACAATTTTCATTCAAATGATCTCAAATTTTAACGATGTGTAGAAACGACATAAAATGATATCTATATATATGTGTGTGTGTTAAAACACATGATTAAGTTTTAAAACACTAAGATCTTTTGGAGGTCTTTTTCCAGGATATGTTCAAGACATCCACAACATCCTTGTGTAGTTCCCATCTAGCCTTTTCTCCAAGCGTTCCAGGCATACAGTAGCACTGACACAGACAACCAAACAATTTATAATCCCAAGTACATATTCTTAACTCTAATGATTTATACTCACTTATATAGTAACTATTGGTTATTTAGTAATGATAATACTAGGGTGAGTCAAAAGTATTGCAATATTTTGGTAATTTGTGGCACAATTCAGCAGTTATGGATGCTTTTGTCAAGATAGGTGAAGGTGAAGAAACAGACAGGACTTGTGAGATGCAGAGCTAGCCTAATACTTTCCAAGTGCAACTCACCATATTTGCCTCAACGACATAGAGCACAGCCTCAAAATTCATACTTTTACTCCTATCTGACATTGCCTGATTGTCAAGGTTCTTGCCACCCAAATAAAATTTCTTGAACCATCTGGTTTCTCTACTGTAATCAACTTCACTATTCACACAACAAATCTTTTAAATCTTTTTAGGTTTGAACTTGTAAAGTATAAGTTCCTGAATTAAAGTATGCTGCCGATTTATCTGTACGGATTTCAAATCACACATGGAGTGAAGCAATGCACAACATGTCAGCACACTACCTACCATTGTACCACCAATCACAGCATTTGGCCTACCTGACGTTGCCTGATTGTCAAAGTTTTTGCAACCTGAATGAAACTATGATTTTACCAACCACAATGTGTACCTACCATAAACTACATGACACAAACTTGCAGATACCAAAATATTGCAAAACTTTTGACTCACCCTAGTATATCTATGTATATATTCAGACTTTCTATTTTTATCTTAGTAATGACTATATAACACATGCTGGGTTCACTTAGATGCCTTTTTTTTTTTTTTTTTCTACTTGAAATAATTTTAGTTCTTTTGGGTACTTTTTAAAGAATATCTGCCAAAGTATATTAATTTCTTCCAGACTGAGTTATTGACCGAAAATACCCAATTCCATTTCTGAATGCAGACAGCACCATCCAGCCGTTTTATTTTTAATCTGCTTTTCTATCTCATTTAATTTTTTTTTTTTTTGTCCTACCCCCTCCCCCTGCACTCTCTCTTCCAACCGCCAATATTTAGCTTGGCATCTCTGAGAAAACCAAAAGTATGATTTTATGTTTGGACTTTGATTTCTTCAGTTTACTTTGTACCAAAAAAGAATATTCTCTTTCAGACTGATTATTCCGACAGAAAAATTGATTTTCTTTTCATAATCTTTTTTTTTTCTTCTTCTTCAAAGGAATTTTTTAATGAAGAACTCTCAATATATCTGTATATTACTATAATTCTCATTGTGTGCATCTGTGTGTGTGTGTGTGTGGTTTCATATATATATATATAGAGAGAGAGAGATGTGCATGTGTGGTTTATATATATATATATATATATGTATGTTAGTGTCTTACTAGGAACCACAAGGTTCTGGGTTCGATACCAGCGCTTGCCTACTCGGTGTATGAGTGGCACAGGGATCTGTGCAGTAAAGTGACGGGCTGATGGTAGGTGTGGCACTCTGCCTTAGATGCCAAAAACACACTAGGGAAAATGGGATAGACTCCCTCGCTGTCTGGCTGATACCGACTTCAGGCCACTCCAATGATTTTACTTACATATATGTGTGTGCATGCAAATGTAGGTATTTACCCAATCTGTTTACCATGGATAGGATGTGACATAGGTTACAAGTTTAGAGTTATGAGAATTGAACTCACTATTTAAAATATAATGGATCTGCAAGAGTGTGCCTGTATGTATATATAATCTGTAACATAAATCATAAATAGATCTCATGTCACTACACTCCACCTCTCGGAGAGGGAATTTAATAGCTCCCACCCTCTAGGGGAGTTTTATAACCACGCACTCATACATAGTGTGTATTCATATGGTTATATTCTCACATTGTATTAATTTGTAATTTTCTCTCTAGCCATTGTTTTTCTTCTTTTCATGTCAGTTTTGCACTCTGTTTACACCGAGAAATGATGATAATGATGCTGATGTTGATGAATTGAAATGAGATTGAATTTAATAAGAAAACATGAAACAAAGAAATTTTGAAAATAATGAGCAAGAGTTAAAAGAAAGAAATGAGTTTAAAAAAAAAAAAAAGAATAATAAAAGCTAAAAATGCCGGAAATTGAAAATGTTAAATAAAACGTAAGAAATTAGTTGAAATAATGAGAAGATTTAACCAAAATAGAATTGTTTGTTTATTGCACTGAAATAAATTAATCATTTAATTTAAATGCACTTACCTACCTATTCACATAAAGTGTGGAGGAGGGGGAGGAGGAGGGGGTAGATACCAACAGTTTATATATGATTATATCATAGGTGTATACATACATGTTAGTGTGTGTGTGTGAAGATAGCTAGAGAGTCATACACATTATGTGGATGTTATGTCCATACAATACAGAAAAAATATACATTGCATGTTTGTAGGTGATATATATATATATATATATATATATATATATGTTATATATATATATGTGTATATATGTATATATATATATATATATGTATATATGTATATATATATATATATATATATATATGTATATTTTTTTATTTGTTATAGTGTACAATACATTTTAGGTGCGATTGTTACCATTGATTTCATAGCACAATGTTAGTCACCTTTCATTAAGACAACAGGCCTGTTTTTTTTTTTTACTTTTTTTCTTTTTTCTTGAAGAAAAGTGGCTAACATACTGCTTGGAAACCAATGGTAACAATTTCACCTTAAATGTATTCTACACTATAATAAATAAATACAGCTATTACACATGTAATCGAGCACTTTATTTTCAATCCTCCAATACTAAAAAAGGACTAACATATATTGTTGTTGTTGTGGAGTCCACATATGCTTCTTTGTTGGTATATCTGATGTGTCTAATTTTCCGTGTATATATTATATCTGTATATATGTGTGTTATATATATCTATATCTATAATACTAAATTTTTGAATTTAGTGCAAAGCATGAGTAATGTGTGAAATAAATGAGAAATTGAGTTGGATTTTATGTACTAAGTTCCATTTTATTTCATCAAGTATTTTGAAGGAATGACACTTCTAATACAAGGATTTTTTAAAAACTGACTGGCTACAGTGGTCGTTGACGTTTTTATAGGTTAGGGGTGTTGATTTCTTGGCCTGCCTTTGATTTTCAGCTGTCTTCACTACCCTCTTCATTGGAGGGGTTGGGATTGACTAGACTAAATTTTAGACGTTACTTTGTTTTGCAAAATCAAAGTGACCAATCTTAAACACACAATTACATAATACTATCATTGAGTAACAGATAAGACTAAGCAATTTTTGTCATTAATAAAAGTAATAATGTCCAACAAACAGTGAATTTTTAATCAGTTGCTGCAATATTTATCAATTGATAGCAACATTCCATTATAAAATGAAACTACATTCTTCTATAGGGTGGAACGTAAATAAAATTCTAAAATAGCATTCAAATGGCATCTAAATAATATTACAGATGCTGAAAAGAATTTAGCTATATATTACAAAGAAGATTCTCATATCTTTATTTATAAAGAAAAAAGAATCTTTGAAAATCAGATTCATATGATTTACTTCAGGTCAAGTAAATTTTGTATTCTGATGATAATGAGACCTCAAACAAATGATGTCAATCTGAATTCAAAAACATCTCATTTCTCATTCAATCATATTTCATTCCAAACTAACATATATATATATATATATATATATATATATATATATATATATATTAGTTTGGAATCTATAATCATAGAGAGAATAGTTAGATTTATACCTTTCCCAAGGGTATTATCACTATGTGAAATGCAAACAGCCTTGTCCCAGATTTGAACTCGGGTCATCTTGTCCATTTTCTACCATGATCACCATTACACCATGCCTCCTCCTCCGTGGAGATTGTGTTTAAGTCTGTTACCAAAACTGCATCACCACTGGTATCACAAATCCCTTAGTTATTTACTTTAAATTATAATTGATTATTAAACAATCATTGTTTAATTTTAATTGGCATCCTATTTATTAACAATGTCTATTAAAGGTTTAGCTGAGTGAGATTTGCCTCGAAACAGCCCCACAAACCCCCAACCGTTTTTATATATGTGCTAGAAGACAGTGGCTGAAGGTTTTAGTTTCCTGGGTATGACGATAAACTGCATCTAGTGGTGAGGCTCCAATTCTCGAGTTGTGAGGAGTATGGAGTACACCTTTGTTGCCATTACTTCCAGGTCCATTCTAATTCAGGATGGTAGTACCTGTTAGGGTACTATCATCTATGGGTTAATTAGATCAAAAAATATCAGTTTAAAAAAAATTGAATACTCCACAAGAATAAAACTAAAACATCTTCGACATAGAATAACCCAACAAGGGTTGTCATGCCGTAAAATTCAACCAACCAATCAAAACAGCCCATTTTATTAATGTGTTTAAAATCCTGCATTGTGTGATATATATCCCTAAGAAACAAAAATGTATATAGTATATGGTGTAGATAATTTGTATACTGGTTTTAAGAAAAGGCCAACTTGAGGTTATTGATTTCCAATATTATTGTTTTTAAAAGCAATCCTATTATATAGAAATCAATTAAAATAAGTAATTTTTTTATTTGCATTCTTATTTGGTTTCATTAGTCTTATTAATTTAATATTTTATTACATTAATAATTAAATACTTGCCCCCCACCACCACCACCACCACCAGAGGGTGCATATTTTTGCTAACCTGTATAATACACACAAACCCTGACTGTCATCAGTAAAGTTGCAACCTAATGATGAATTAAGTTGTTATTTACCTCACCCCCTCCAATATTTTTATTTATCAATATAATCTCCTTCCTTATCAATTCATTGAATATTAATCCTATTGATTGAATCGTGGAAATTTCAGATAAATATTAATCTAATAATTACATGTCATATATGGATTAATAGGTCCATATCATATATATATATATATATATATTATATACACATACACACACACACACACACACAGTGATGCTGATAGCTGTTTAATTTAGTACATCCTGAGATGCATGTATTTAATTTGGTGGGTCCTAACTAAAGTTTCTTAATAAATTATAGCATTTTTTAATTATTTATGAACAACTAAAGCCGTCTAAGCCCTACCTTGTACCCCATACAGTGTAATTCGTTCCCAAGAAAATATTGAAATGTATATACAGTTAGGGGAAGAAAAAAATCTCTGGGACGCATAAATGTGTCTTTTTAGATTTTGAAGTGTCAGTGACACAGTGAGTGTGTGTGTGTGTGTATGTGTGTATGTGTATGTGTATATATATATATATATATATATAGAATTAAACAAAAGGCAGGTCTCCTGTTTAACAATTGTATTGGTGATCTTTTCAAGTTTTCTGGACAACTTTTTTACATTTGGATGAAATCCGTGGATTAGTCCACCAAAGTTTTTATCCCAAGTAATTTCGGCACTTCAAAGTGCCATCATCAGTGTTTGTGTTCCAGTTTTTTTTTTTTCAAGTTTGTAGTAGTGAAAGTAACTAGGAGGGGAACTCATAGAAATTATATCAAATTGGCAGAAAGCTCGAAAAGATTGTTAATAAAATTATTAAACAGGAGACGTGCCTTTTGTTTAATTCTACCCAAATAAACACACACACACACACACACATATATATATATATATATATATATATATATATATATAACCGCCCATAAAAAAGTATACTTCCAACAATTAAATTACTTCTCATATTGAGGTTCCAGTTCTGGAAATTGTGGCACTCAGTGAGAGGGGGGGGCTGGAGAAAGATGGGAGGGTAATGTTTTAAAATATCACATAAGTGAAAAGATTGTGGTTTTGTTAGATGCTTAAAGAACAAAATATAAGATGCAGAACAGAAATGATGACATAAAGATGATAACATTCTTCAGTTCTTTCTTTTTTTTCTCATTTCTTTTCCCCCGCATCCTTAGATCATCCCAACCGCCTACTGTGCTGCAAATGTGGTAAATCTTGTTTTAGCATTTTTTTTTTTTTTTTTTTTCATTTCAGATTGAAATATTTATTCTCCATTAATGTTTATTCTCCAAAACACTTTGACAAAAGGTGGAGGGCCACCTATTACTCTAAATTTTGGTTATTATTCTTTATCTTATATTTTTCCATGCTTCTAATACAACCCTAAAAGTTTCCCAACATCCATAACACACACACACATATATATATATATACATATATATATAAGAATTACATTAATCAGCACTGAAAGAGAAAGAGGGGGGAAATGAAGTTTTAAAATTTAGCAGATGAGATTGTGGTTAAAGAAAAAAGGGAAGATGTAGAAGAGAAAAGATAACATAAAGATACCTTTCTTCAGAATTTTTTTGATTTTTCTCTTTTTTTTTTTTTTTTTTTTTTTTTTTTTTCCGCATCCTTAGATCATTCAGCACCACCTACAGTGCAAATGTGATAAATCTTGTTTTATAACTTTTTTTTTCTTTTAAATCCTCAACGTTAATAAATCTGGGTGGGCCAATATGAAATGAGATAGAAAAAGAAAAAATTAAAAACTTTACGTAGTTTATGGAGAATTATAGAAATAAGTAAAAAAAAAAATGTTTTTGGATCCAGAATAGGCTTATTAAATATATCCTCTTTTTTTATTGTTTTTTTTTTTTTTTTTGCTGCTGCTATTTGATTTAATCCTAACCACATCATCATTATAATCAAGATGTCCTAACAGCACAGATTCCTTTGACTGTCTCTCACCATCCATCTTGGTAGGAGCCTTGTCAACTGGAGCTATAGCTCCAGTTGACAAGGCTCAACAGGTTGCCCTCCCACAGTAGGGCAACCCATGATGCTTATGGATGGAACCCTAGTGGCTGAGCAGTCCATGACATGCAACACTCCACTTTGCCCCTTACTTAGGTTAGATGGACAGTCAAGAAGGGCCCCTCTTTGTTTTGTTTAATACTTATCATTGTCCATAATAATATTACATTTTTATTTATTATTTAACTTTTAACACCTCTTATTATCCTCAGGTATTGGTCAAATTGTTATTCTAAGTATTTTCAAAAATAGTTTACTTAATTTTCAATAGGCCTTCAGCTGTGGCAATGAACAGGACTGGAATATCATATGCCTTAGGGATAGAGGATTAAAATGTTATCGGCAACTGAAATATTTACTTCCTTTTATATATATATATATATATATATATATATATATATATATATATATATATATATATATATTCAATATATAGAAAAAGAATTTTCATTAATCCTCATATAAGGAAGAGATTTATTTTTAACTTTTTAAATTCCATGCAACACCGGTGGCTCTGCAAGTATAGATAAGTACTAAGAAGAGTTTGGAACACTTAAAAGTGGTTTGCCAATTCCTAACTACTGCCCTACAACTAATACCTATTTCTTTCCTATATATTCATTTGTGTGTGGAGCGGGGGGTTAAAATGTTATCAGCACCATAAATATTTACTTCCCTTTTTTTTTTTCCTTCATATTCCTATCTGAAACATTTCCATCAGAAATTCAAAAGCTGTATAATCATTAATTCCTGTTTTTTTATGAATATATAAAATAAAAATAAAACTGAATTTAAAAAAAAATTCTTTATCATTTCTATTTCTGATGATGGTGCAATCCAATGTTTTTGAAATATTATCTAATCTTGTTTTCTTTTAAAGTTTCTTTTAATCTCTAAATAAACATGTTCACCTATCTCTTGTCATTTGTGGTTTTCTATCTGTAAAAAGTCTGGCCAAAAATTATCAGGCCCCCCCCCTTTTTTTTTTCTTTTGTAAACTAAAAAAATTGATACATAGTTAATATCTCTCTCTCTCTCTCTCTCTCTCTATATATATATATATATATATATATATATTATATCTATATCTATATATATTTTTATTTTTATGTGTGTATGCATGTCTATTTCTCTCTTTCCCCCATCTTTTCTCTCTCCCTCCACCCTCCTTTTTTTTTCTTTCTCTCCCCATCTTTTCTCTCACATATGTACTAATTTTAACTACACACTTTCTAAATTAAAGTAAAAGAAATAATGATTAAAGAGATCAAAGCCTTTGGCAGGTTTTTCTTTTCACCTGCCTCCCCTTCCCCCATTTTTTCTCTTTCCTTCTGAATCTCAAGTGTGTGAATGGGTGTTTCCCTGTAGTAGCCAGGCACCTGTGTTGTTCTTCTCTCTTATCTAGGCCAGTAGTATCAACACCACTGCCCTTCTGTTGCAACTGAAGAGACTGGAAGCAAAAGATTTCTACCTCCACTTCATCCGTCTCTTACAGACTTTTTCTCTTCTGATTTCCCTTGTTTAGAATTGTATTGTTTCAAAAGACTTCCATCTTTCAATTTTCAGCTGCTAAGAATTCTTATCAAATCATTCAAATAAATAACTCTTTTATGCATCTTTATTTATTTATTCATTTATTTGGTGGTACATGGTGTAGAGTCGTAGGAAATGGACTCCTCGACCCGAGTTCAAATCCTGGACGAAGCTACAGTTCACATAGCGCTAATACCCTTGGGAAAGATATGAATCCAACTACTCTCTCTCCAGCTATGGATAAATAGTAAGGTAGACTGGACTCTTTAACTTTGGTTAGGCAACCAGTCCGGGAGAAGGAAAACTCTGAATTCAAACATGTTAAATCTGCTTGGGGTGGTTACTATTAGAATAGGCTCAGTCCTAATTAGTGATCTATTTCAAATATAAAAAAAATTATTTGTTCATTTAAAATATGATTTTTCTAAATATTTTCTTTTAAAGATATGTCACTATCCTCTGGGATAGGTTCTTAATCATGTTTAAATTATGAATGTACACATCAGTACCATACAAGATAATTATTAAAAAAAAAAAAAAACTATCCCAGGGGATAATGACATCATTAAAATATTCCCAATTATTGTCTGAAGCTTATAAATGAGGGAAATATAATATGAAAAAATGTTCCACTAAATATTGGTTTTCAAGTCATATTTCTTCCATAGCAACTCCTGCAGTGAAACATTTCTTCTATAGTAAGTGAGAAGCCTATTTCTTGTATGGTAGCACCTGCGAGAAGCCTATTTCTTGTATGGCACCTGCGAGAAGCCTATTTCTTGTATGGCAGCACCTGCGAGAAGCCTATTTCTTGTATGGCAGCTCCTGCGAGAAGCCTATTTCTTGTATGGTAGCACCTGCGAGAAGCCTATTTCTTGTATGGCAGCACCTGCGAGAAGCCTATTTCTTGTATGGTAGCACCTGCGAGAAGCCTATTTCTTATTTCTTGTATGGCAGCACCTGCGAGAAGCATTTCTTGTATGGCAGCACCTGCGAGAAGCCTATTTCTCCATGGTAGCACCAAGATGAGAAAATTAATTTAAATAAATCAATCTTTTCTTTTTTCTTTAACTTACATGAAAAAAGTATTTGTACCAAAAACTATCTTTGGTGTTCCAAACTAAACACTTTAATCCCTTAGTGGTAACCTTTAAGATTTATTTATCTTATTTTATTTTGTTTTAATTTTTTTCTTTTTCTTTTTGAAAATTGTGAAAATATTATGTCAAGTTTTAAAGGTTTTACTAAACTTTGCTATGGCACTCAAGCCTCATATTGTTTTCAGTATCTGCTATTACTAAATGGTCACCCATCTTAGTAGTGAGCAAACTCATTGTTGCTTAACCAGTGATCTAATCATGATATTTATTTATATTTATAAGGATACGTAGCCCTGGGGTGCAGGTCAATCTATCATTTTATTTCTTTTGTCTTCAGGATACTAAGAGAGAGAGAGAGAGAGAATGACTGCGCATATGTAAAATACCATTGGAAGGTTAACACAACAATTGTACTAAGTTCGAGGTCAATTGTTAGCAATGGGTTGTACCTATTAACTTCTATTATACCAATATTTTTTTTTTTATTATAAAAGAAAAATGTTTTTAAAAAATGGCTTATTATAAATGTTAGTATAACCAAGGCCTTAACCCTTTCACAGATGCATAACTTTTTTAATCCTTGTCAAGTGAAAAAAATATTTTTTAGAAAATTTTCAAAAAATAGAGATTATGTTAAAATAAAACATGATAATTTAATCAGCAACTGTGTTTTATGATACAATAGAATAAAAAACAATACAGCACTCATTTATTTATTTTGATATTTTGCAATACAACCATTACAAAATCAAACTCCATAATGATGTTTCTATACATTAAAATTGAATTGGTTAATGAGCAACCAATAGGAAAATGCCTTACACTGAGCTACTGCGGAAATGACAAAAAATGTCACTCTGTCTGCAAAAGGGTTAAGGCCACATGTTGCTTTTTAAGCCATAAAGTGTGGCCAGTGAACATTCACTGATTTTCTTTTAGTGGAATGATAAGAAATTAAATTAAAGAAATCTTGAATTACGGGCCGGGTTAGCTCAGTCGGTAGAGCGTTCGGCTAGAAACCACAAGGTTCCTAGTTCGATACCGGTCCTCGCCAACTCAGCGTATGAGTAGCACAGGGATCTGTGCGGTAAAGTAAGGAGCTGTTGGTAGGTGTGGCGCTCCACCTCAGACGCTAAAATAATCTCCTTGGTCTAGTGCAAGTGAAAAGGGGATAGACTCCCTCGCTGATTGGCTGGTACCGACTTTAGGCCGCTCCGACGACTTTACTTACTATTATAAGTTGATGTGGCAAGGAGTTATATTCAAATTACAAAATAAGTCATTTCATGAATACTAATACATGAAATATATTTACTAACACATCTGCACAAATATTTATTTACCTTGCATCCCACTTATGCGGGTATGACACAAGGTGGGACTATCCACAAACTGAAGCTCATGAGATGGCAGAAATCACATCTTCATAAGTAGGATGTGGAATATGATCAATTTCTTAAGTTAAACGGGTTTCAGAGTTTTACTTCTACACTGGTTGGGTGAAGAATAGTCTTTCTTAAGGGTATTAGAACTATGTGAAATGCAAACAGCCTTGTTCAGAATTTGAACTTGGGCTACTGAGTCCATATCCCTTTATGATAACTAGTACACCACACACTTCCATAAATGTATAGATATACTTTTTTTTTCCTATGTATTATTCTCATATACAGTTTTGTCTTTTCTTTGACTTGTGTAGGTGTTTTCATGTATATTTTTCAATTATATGAATAAAATGACTCATTGGCCAAGATATACACTTTGTTTATATCTAAAGTGTCTTACTGTAATCTACTCTCACTGGTCCTCCTATGACCTGGTTTGATTGTGGGTGTGCTACTCATGTACCATTTCTTGGGCAATAATAGTCTGGTAGGGCCCATCCTTCTCCAGGTCTATGAGATTCCGCTAAAAAGTTCATAGGCTGATCAAGATATTCTCATAGAATGAGATCAAATGTTTATTTTTCAAAATAGTCCTTGCTGTCCACACACGTCTTCCATCATGTTGCAGTGCTTGGATCTCATTGAACAAAAAAGTCATCAACAGCATATATGACATCATTATATGAACTTTGTTGCCAACCCTCATACAACTGGCTTAAATTCAGTTTTCTTTCTCCTAGACTGGTTACCATACCAAGGTTAAAAAGCCCAGTCTGTCCTACTATTTTACATGCATCCAGTTATTCTCTCTCCATCTATGGGTAAAATAGTAGGGCAATCTGGGATCTTTAACTTTATGGTAACCAGTCTAGGAGAATGAAACTCTGAATTCAAACCTTTGTGTCACATCCTGATAAGGAGCTTATTAAATACATATCCATTGCTATATATATATATATATATATATATATATATATATATATATCTCAATTTTAACTTTGCAGAGAGCAGAATTATTGTATTTTCAATTATATGAATGATGGGGTTTATTGACTGTGTTACGTACTTAATTTAACAAGTGCTTATCTAAAGTGTTTTACTACAGCTGATATCTTATTTATGATGTGTGAATTGGTGGAATTGATATTAGTAATGCCCCCTACTTAGTTATTTGAAGAAAAATGTCCTACTTGGTTCATTCAGTCAGGTTGAACTTACTCTTTCCACTTGTTACCCAATTCACATAGTAAATTCACTTATGTCTTTTTTCAGCCTCCAGTTAATGACCAATCCTTTTAGCATTCAAAGAATTCATCAGCTGCACCCAAACTGTGCAAGATAGCTGAATTTTTATTTTTGATATCTGGGTGGGGTTGGAATATTCCTCACAAACTCTAGTAATAAAAAAAAAGCGAGATATGTTTAAAAATCAGAAAAATAGGACAAGTTGTTTGTGGAGGAGTGTAGAATATTGACCTCTGGGCAGATGTTATCCTGAATGAAGTCCTCTATCATTGTTCATTTGTATGAGTATAAAATCTACAATAGCTAAGTATTCTGTATCTAACTAGCCTCCCTCCGTATTTGACACATGCCAAATATAACCATGCAGGATCCTATGCATTTGCACAGCTAAAAATAGCTCCAGTATCATGTATTTACCCAACCCCTCTGCCATAGACAGTTTATGATGCAAGATCAATTTCTAAGAGTAAATCTGGCTTGAATTCAGTTTTCCTTCTCCTAGACTGGTTGCCTAACCAAGGCTAAAGAATACCAAAGCTGTCCTTGTAGAAGAACAATAGTGGTACTATTCAACCCATAACTGGAGGGGGTGTTTAATACCTTTCCAAAGGTATTAGTCCAAAAGGGACTGTAATAGCAAGAATGGGATTCAAACTTGATTACTATAATGTCTAAGTCCAGCTCATTAACCGCTACACCACAGAGATTCTCCCCACCCCCACTGTAATTTGATATTTGTATTGCACTTTAAAAATAAAATTGTGTATTTGTATGCATTACAAATTTACAAATGACAACAAAAAAGTTATTTTTTTGCATTCCAATTCCATCATGAGTCATAAAGAATTCCTCACTTTTAAGGGGTACTTTTTTTCTCTCTCTCTTTTTTTTTCTGAGACAAGCAGCACCAGAAGATGCCAAAAAATTTGAAAATCCATCATGAAAAGGGTTAATGAGCTATTCTGTTATGACTGAATTTTTTAGGTTTTCATATGATTTATGTTAACTCATAATCATCATCTGATATCAAATAAGTTTTTAAACTAATCTTTAGAATTATCCTTTTTCTTTCTTTCTTTCATATGTCTAACTTTTCTTTTATGAAAGAAGAGAAGTTAATGGGTCATATATACTTTACCAACAACCACATATTGTTGCTTATCTAACAGATATTCACGTTAAAAAAAAAAAAAGTTTCTATTGTTATTATTTTCTCTACCAAAAAGGTTGTCTTGGATACAAAACTAGACTGCATCCAGTGGTAAGACTCCAGTTCTGGAGCTCATGGGAGTGTGGAGTCACCCTTTTGTTGTTATCACTTCAAAGTTCACTCTGACCTTGATGTCATGTCAGCTATGGTTGTAGTATATGACTTCACCTCTACAGAAGGGTAGAACTCCCCACCCCCTCATGGGACCACCTGTTGGCCGTGGGTGGGGACAGGGTTGTGGTGGCTGCTGAGTGCTCTGTGACATGCAGCATTCCACTATGGTCATTACTTGGGCTAGACAGGTGATCACAATGGCTCTATCCAATCAATCAGCTGGTCATGTCTAGCCCTAGCTACTATATGATTGTCCCTTCCATATTCTTTAAATTGCTCTTATGGCAAATATCCACCCCATTTTATCATAATGGCATTAGAAGGTGGTGGCTGAGGGTCAACCACCAGTATTTATTAATTCACATGAAGTTAATGAAAATTATTTCTTAAATCACAAGATTTGGTATTAAATAACTCACAAGGGTTGATATACCATTAAATCAAACAACCAGCTACTTTGACTCATCCCATCCATTGGTTTAATAGACCTCTTTAAAAATTATTAGTTATACTAGCAAATATATGCACCCTCCGGGTGCAAGTATTTAAGTTTTAATATAATAAAATATCATATTAAATTAGAAAGGCTAATAAAACTGAATAAAAATGCAGATAAAACGATTTGGAAATTGATTGAAAAATAGAACAACTTTGAAACTAACTATTCCATCATTTTCCATTACTCCCGTCTTTCATTGGTAAATTTTCCTTATTGAACTATTTAGTTAAAATAGGAAGTAAAGAATAATATTACAGTTATTTCTTCTTGTTAATGGATTTCTTTTAAGATTTATCCCCGAGATTTTTGCTAATACTCATTAAGATAACACCAAAAAATTAGAAATCAATAATACTAAGCACATATTTATTAAAATAAAATTTTTAATATCAATATGCAAATTAGCCTTTCCATTAACACTGTAAACCGGTATTTTGTTGTATATATAAGTACAACTGCGTGTTATTAGAATGTAGATATGGTCAACAGTATTAATGATGTAAAACAATTTTATTAATAATTGAGGTTTGAATACAAATAAAATCATGGAGAATGTGATGTAAATAACGAAAGGAATTGTGACTTGTATAGTAATATAGTTTCGGTTACAGACAGACAAGTCTACAATCTCCATTATAATAAGATAATGTTAAGGATAAATCATATAATTGTGTATGAATTCTTAGTATTAGATAGGAGTATTTGAAACCATAAAACTGCAATTTTTTAGTATTTGACAGGAATCCTTGAAATCATATAACTGTGTGCAAATTATTTGTCTTAAGAATGGGTAATTATTATTAAGCAATGATTGTGAACAGATTGAATTGATATTGAATCATTATATATTGAAACCAACAAAAAAAAAAAAAAAAAAAAGACTGCAAATAATGCAACTTTGATATTAAATAAACCAACAAGAATTGACATGCTGTAAAACCAACCAACCAACCAACCAACCAACCATCACTTTTAGCTCTTATTCAGTAAATAGAATAAATCTACTATAGTTTTCCTAACTTGTACGAGGAACAATTTGGGTTTTATCCATTACAAAAAAAGTTTTAAAAAAAGGATGTACAGACATCAAAACTATTCTATGAATTGAAAGCCTGCAATTGATCATCAATTCCTCCCTAATAATATATATATATATATATATATATATCTTATATTTGCGGTGTTTCTGTCTCCGGGGATACAATTGAAGACAAAGCCCTGTACCATGATTAAACAAAACTTTTCTTGGGTAGAATTTTATGAGGAATTCAGTGGTGGTATTTATATTTCCCTTGAATTCATTTGGGGTCACTAGGGACCAAATTATTGGCTGCATTATAAGAAAATAGGGAAAAAATAAATAGGTTAATGGAATAACTCCAAAGAATTTGCAAATTTAATAAATTTCCATATTGAACATTCTATTCACTTGCATTAATGATAATACTCTTGATATTGCATTTCGATTCCTTTCAAAAAATAGTATTGTTATTGGTAAATGGGGGTTGACATGCACAAATTTCCATTGTAACATTTTTGTAATAAGCACACTGAATGATAGGTACTGCTATCCAATGGTGAACAATATGAGATTAAAAAGGGTATACTTAAATTTACCCAGATACTGGGTTCTTTAATATTGGTATGGTAACTAATCTTGGAGAAAGAAAACTCTAAATTCAAACCTGTTAAAATCCGCTTAAAAATTGACCTTGTTTTGCATCCTGCTTGTTGTGGAGGGGTTGGGTAAATACATCAACATTTCCTTTCAAACAATTATCTTGATTTTCCTTTTATTTTATTTTTTTGTTCATTTGTCCATTTTATTCAGTTCTTATTGTTTCATTCATTTTATTTTTCCTTTCATATCTTTTTGTTTTTTAAATGATAAAAACCCATTGGTATGTGATAGAAGAAACTTAATGGATACAGCAATTTCCCTACAATTGACCTAGAATTGTATTATCTAGCTATGTTTAACTTACAATCAAATTTTGTACATTCCCATTCTATATTAATGGTCATATTAATTATATTTCGCTAAGTCCAATTGTTTATTTGACCTGAATAATAACAAAAAAAATATTCCGTTTGAATATTTCAATTCTTAAGATTTTTTTCTTTTTGTTTTCAACAAAACGAAAAAAATTGTTGGATATTTAGATATTTCGCCTTTTTTTAATTCTTTTTTTTTTTTTTTTTTTTTTTAGTATTTTTCGTTTATCCTTTCTAATTTAATTTATTTTATATTTGGTTGGTCAGTTGGTTTTATTGTACATAAACCCTTATTGTATTATTTGGACTATTGTTCTCATCTTTATTGTTATCTGTCATCATCATCATGTCGCGCAATCAGCACAGATATCCATGACAATCTCTCACCAACCTTCCCTATCATTCATTATTGCAGGGAGGTCCTCTGTGCAGCATCCAGTATACTCGCAGAATTGGTCAATGTAGGTCCTTGCTGGGCAGCCCACATTAGCATGTCCATGTGTTGGCTTCCACAGGTGGACATCACTTATTAGCTCGTCCTTGCTTCTCCAGCAGTGTCCCGCATGCCTTGTCCATGAGATAGGGGGCAGCTGCTTCCTTGTGGGGTGCTGTTTCCATGACTTATTCAAGACAGCACGCAGCATTCTTGTGCAGCTCCCATCTAGCTTATTCTCAAGCTGTACAATGTCCGAATAATCCAAATTATACTAATTATCAAACCTCATCTCAAAGATTCAGAAAAATAATAAACCTTTTTTGTGTGCTGAACTTAAATCTTCTAATTTTTTCTTTCACTTTTCTTTTTTCTTTTGTTTATTATATATATATATATATATATTTACAAGTATGGTTTTAATTAATGATAATCATTTGTAAACAATTATAGGTTCAAATATTCTTAATACTAATAGTTTATACACAATTATATGGTTTTAAGAATTCCTATTTAGTACTTATAGGAGGTGCGTGGGCTAGTGGTTAGAGTCGTGGAAAATGGACTCGTCGGTTCGAGTTCAATTCCTAGACGAAGCTGTTGGCATTTCACATAGCGCTAATACCCTTGGGAAAGGTATGAATCCATATATTCTCCCTCCAATAGTAGGGCAGACTGGGCTCTTTAACCTTGGGTAGGTAACCAGTCTAGGAGAGGGATAACTCTGAATTCAAAATTCCTGGGGTCAGTCGTTGATTGGGTTCGTGGCATTCCTTGATGCACCAATTCTTTCCTATCGACTGTGCCAAAAAGTGTGGAATGGTCCTACACAAGCCTTCACCACTATAAACAAATCACTGTGTTTCTTGTTCATTGGATGAAAACTCAGTCGAAAATCGACGAGAGAGTCCATTTTTTTTTTTTTTTTTTTTTTTTTTTTTTTTTTTTAGTACTTATAATCTATGCAAAATGGTTTCCTATATTTTAATCATAATAATAGTAATAATATTTGCACAGTTATATTGTTTCAATTATTCTTATCTAATACTAATAAAAGCCATAGATGGGACCCTAACAGGTACTACCACTCAGAGTTGACCTGGGAGTAATGGCAATAAGGGAGTGACTCCTCACTCAGTAGAGTTCCAGAACTTGAGCTTCACCACCAGATGTAGTTTTGTGTAATACCCTTGACCCCTTTTGAAAGGGATGCAGTTGGCCTATTCTAAGCTCCACTAACAGGGCGATATAATATTTGCTATTTGCATTGCACTTTTAAAACCTTTTTTTTTTTTTTTTTTTTTTTTTGTTTATCTATGTAGATATGTAGAATTTACAACAAAAACAGAAAGAAAAAAAAGAAGTCATTTTAACATTCCAATTCCATCATGAGTCATAGAGAATTCCTTGTTTTTGGGTGGTACTTTTATTTTCTCCCCCCCCCTCCTGTGTTTCATTTTATTTTGGTCGTCAACTCTTAGACTTGTACTTTTGCCAGAAGCTTAAAGAATTCTGATAAATCTGCAAACAGGAATGATAATTCTATGAAAATACTTATCATACATTTAAGCATTTCATTGTGGTGTAATGGTTAACAAGTTTGTCTTGCAGACCAATTACTAGTGAGTAGCGAGTTAGATTCTCACTAAGTGGACCCATATACTTAATTTTACAAAAGTGCTTTCTCAGTCACCTATGAACCACAAGGTTACAAGCTTAATACCGGCCCTCGCCAACTCGGTGCATGAGCACTGGTTTAGCACTAGTGAAAAAGGGATAAAATCCCTCATTGTCCGGCTGATACCAACTATAATATTTATACTATATTTATATTCAGCCCTGTCGGCTGGGGCAGTAGAATACGCTGACTGCATCTCTGTAGAGGGGTAAAATCCACACAATGTGGCCACCTGTTGGCCGTATGTGGCAACCCATGATGCTTAAGGAACGAATCCTGGTGGCTGAGCAGTGTATGACATGCCCTTACTTAGGCTGGATGGGTAGTCAGATAGACTCCCTCCGATCAATCGGCTGGTCATACCAGACCTTAGCATCTATATGATTCTCCTGACCCTATTGCCCTTATGGCAAGCCCCCAACCCTTTTTATCATGTGCTAGAAGGCTGTGGCTGAGGATCTTATTGTCCTGGGTATGACATTAAACTGCATCCAGTGGTGACGGTCCAATTCTAGAACTCTGGGGAGTGAGGAGTACCCCTTCATCACCATTACTCTCTGGTCCAGTCTGACCCAGAGTGATATTATCTTTTAGGGTCTCATCTATGTATTTAGGTAGATCAAAATGAGTTTTTTTTTAAATGTGTTAAAAAAATACCCAACAAGACTGAATAAAGCAAAACATCTTAGGCATAAAATAACCTAACAAGGGTTGATATGCCATAAAATCCAACCAACCAAACAGTTTATGTCAAGGCTTTTATAACTTATTAACAATGCAGGGTGGGTGCTATGACTGTATTGGATATGATGTATCTACTGTTTGTGAGTTCAAACCTTGAGTTAGGTAATACATAATTGTCTTTGTATGTTCGCTTGCCTGCTTTCTATAGGATTAATCTAGTTGAAAATTGGCACATGAACTCAATAGACTTCATTCATTCATTCATTATTCATTAAATAAAAGTATATTAGGCTTATGACTAGTGTAACGAGATATATACTCTGATTCAATTAATGAGGTAGATAAATGATATTAGGTTTAAGGCTCCATGTTTTCACCCCCCCCCCCGGATTGTCTTACAGGCCACATGGGTCAAGTGGATAGAAGTGGTAGTTCAGGTGTGTCTAAGTTACCTGGCAATTATGAGTTAAATCCCTGTGTTGGTTGGTGCATGAAAAGTCATATCAAGGCGCATGGTCAAACAGTTAGTAACTGTTTGACCATGCGCCTTGAACCAGAGTATACGACTTTTCATGCACCAACCAACACAGGGATTTAACTCATAATTGCCAGGTAGTTAGCCGTAGGAAATGGACTCGTCGACCCGAGTTCAATTCCTCGACAAAGCTGTTTGGATTTCACATGGCACTAATACCCTTGAGAAAAGTATGAATCCAATTCTCTCTCCAGCTATGGGTAAATAGCAGGGCAGACTGGATTCTTTAACCTTGGCTAAGTAACCAGTCTAGGAGAAGGAAAACTCTGAATTGAAACCTGTTAAACTCTGCTTAAGATATTGACCTTGTGTCGCATCCAGCTTGTGCGAAGGGGTTGGTAAATATATATACTCTGGTTCAATTGAAGAAACAAAGAATATCTGAATTGGAAGAAATGAAAAGCTATAATAGTCATCATCATCATCATGATGTTGCGCAATTAGCATGGATATTCATGACATCTGGGACTCATTGAAAGGAAATATGTGTGTCCCAGGACACACTAAATCAAAAAGCTATCCACATCACTATGTGTAATGGAGTTTATTTTATCAGTCCTTCCATTTTATTCAGTATTATTATGAGGCTAATCCCAAAAGTAAGGATGTTAAACTGCAACTCATGGTGAAGTTACAATTTTGGAGCTCTGGGGAGTGTGGAGTACCCCTTCATCTCCATTACTCCTAGGTTCACTCTGACCAGAGTGGTAGTACCTGTTAGGGTCCCATATATGGGTTAAATAGAAAGAAATGAGTTTTAAATAAAGTTTGTTTTTTTTTAATTCAGTTTGTTTTTTTTTAAATTGAAAATACCCATCAAAAATGAATAAAACAAAAAGTCTTTGGCATAAAATAATCAAAGTTTGTCATGCCATAAAATCAAACTAACCAAGCAACCAAAAAATAAGGTTTCCAAAGTGCTAGGGATGCAGGGAAACTGTTTGTGTGACTATTGGCAACATTGTTGTTTTTGTTGCCCCTGTGCGCATCTCGCTGCCACACTCAGTCTTGGCTTGGCAGTTGTTTCTGATGGAGCTCCCAATTGACACTACCGCCAAGTGTGAAATTCACACATTAGTTGTCTAATAGAAGGAAATTGCTGTAAATCTTTAATTTTAACCCTGAGTAGAACATATTTTCATTGTCTTTCCTTCCATTCCCTCCTGGGGAGGTAACCATATCTCCCATCAATCTATGGGTGTGTGCATCATCAAGTCTCTTATCTTTGTGTGGGTGCTGTATTTATGCCGCTCAGCTTCCAGTGTTGGGGGGGGGTGATATCTGCTTAATTTACAACTCTGTGCAGGTGTTTTCCAATGAGATTTCCACTTACTCTACACCCTATGAGTCATGTGTAGGTCTTCACATCGCAAAGGTAATACACATGCTTGGTGATATAGTTGTCATTCACTGTGAATAAAGGTAATCCCTAAGGTAAGATCTACAAAATATTTAAAAATCACAGAAATGTTTGTTTATTGTCAGTGAGATTTACATCATTTAAAAATTTCAACATCTATCTATTTTTCTATATAATTGCCATTTCAGTCAAGGCATTTCTGTGGGCACTGTTGGCAGTTTTTGTGTGTCCATGTCATACCATCTTGCTGCCATGTTGTTGAGGAAGTGTTGAACCATATCATTGTTGCAAACTCCCTACACCACTTGCAGACTTTTTTGGCATCAAAGAATGACTCGCTATACACTTCCATTTATTAGAGAAGAATTTCAATCAGTTTAATGCATTTTGTGTTCTAAAACTGAATAACTGCACAAACCTCACACTTCAACTGGGAGCTCCATCAGAAACAACTGCCAAGCCAAGCGAATGCATGCAGGGGAAGGCACAGGAGCATGCATAACAAACACAACAGTGTTGCCAATAGTTGCATGGACAGTTTTCCTGCGTGTAACTCTGAAAACTCATAAGTCATGGTATCATTCTATTAATATTTTCTGTGTCACTATTTAACTCGTTTCCATGATATCACAGGTTACATAAACAGTTTTCTGTAGTTTCATTTTATAGCCTAACAAGAAAGAAATAACACAGCTGATGGTAATAATCAGAACCCCACCCACCCCATCCAACTCCTGCAAAGTCAGAAGGAAGGTGAAGTTTGTTATGAAGCCTCTAGTGAGAATGTGTTTGGGGACAAAAATAATCAATATTTCCCTTTTGAGGGGCATGAAGAATTGATCTTGACCCCAGGAGGATGTGAGGTTGCTCTCTCTATTTTGGAGGGAGTGGGCATTTCATAGATTAGGAATTTACCTTGATTTCCATCTCTTTTAGTACAATGGACAAGTGCTACTGCTGTTGCTGGGGAGGGCAGGGATGGCACCTTGGGACTTGGGTCAATTTACACTTCCCAAACCCAAAAAGACTGATAGTAAAAAAAAAATAATAATGATGATAATTAGTTGATATTTGGATCCCTTGAAAAGTCCGCCTCAGCTAGAATATAATGGAATGGTTTCACTTCAGAAGAATTCTTTGGTCTTTGAAGTTAATCAATACTTCCCCTTAACTATATCTTGGCATGCATCTTTTGAGATGAGATTATATAAAAAAGATCAAAACAATCAAAGACAATGAGGAAATCTTGGCAAAGATGCTGACATTTATCTTTAGGAATTGTCTCGCTTCAGGGCGTAAGAAAGAGCCTAGCCAATTCTTGAAATGAATATTCAAAATGTCTTTTAATGTCTCAAACTCTTCTATGGCGTACTAAGGTGAGTCAAAAGTTTTGCAATATTTTGGTAACATGAGTAGTCATTCACCTTAGTTGGTTTGTTGGATCTTATGACATGTCAACCTTTGTTTCATTTATTTTTTTAAACTCATTTTTATAATCCTCATTTTTTAAACCCATTTTTAAAATCTCTTTAGCCAATAGATAGGACTCTAACAGGTACTACCACTCTGAGTCAGAGTGGACCTGTGAATAATGGTGGTGAAGGGGGTACTCCACATTCCTCAGAGCTCCAGAATTGGAACCTCATTCACTTTGTCTCAGTTCACTATGTGGTTTTGAGCCCAGCCTCAGAATCCACTATTTGAGGCCTTTTGCAATTTTCAAATCACACATAGAGTGAAGCAATGCTTGTGCTGGTTAGTTGTTTTTGTTTTATGGCATGTCAACCCTTTTTGGGTTATTTGATGTTGAGTCAACTAATTTTTTTATAAACAAAGGACACAGGTTGCACATGTCAACATACCAACTACAATTTTACTACCAACCATAGCAAGTACCTTCCACTGCTTGAACTGCTATGGTCATGTGATATATGCGCTACAAACTAACACATACCAAAATATTGCAAAACTGTTTGTTAGTCATTGCTTTTTGCGGGGGTAGTAATTTCTGACCTCTGTCACTTTTTTTTTCTCTTTCTTTTTTTCTCTTTCTTTTTTCTCTTTTTACTTTTTTTTTTTTTTTTTTTTTTTTTTTTTTTGTAGCTGGCAATTTGGAATTCCCAGTGATTATGCACCTAACTGTAAATAGCATTTGTCATTAATTAATTCTTTCTCTTAATGATCACATATCAGTCAGATTTAATTTGTCGACTTTTGAAGCTAATTTGTTTCTATTGCATTTTTTTATCTTCCAAATTCTTTGTTTTATCTTCTGTTCGCCTTTTTGATGTGACACATTTAGCCATAAATTTAATGGCTGGAATGCACTTTTGGCCATAAAAATTTGTCAAATTTTAAGAGTCTGACTAAAATTAGAATTTTGAATTCATGAACTTCTTCATACTCAGCCAACAAAACTGAAACTAAACTAACAAAAATAAACACTGACTTTTAAAACTTTAACCCTTTTGTTGTGGATAGATGCAGTTGGCAAGTTCTAAGATCTGCTGTTAGGACTCTCTCTCTCTCTCTCTCTCATACACATATATATATATGTTCTCTTGTAAACAAGTATTTATTATTTAGCTTTTTATTCAGCTTTTTGTACTGTGCATTTGGCAATAAATGTAATGGCTGGAATACAGTTTTGACCATAAAATAAAAAAGCTTACAAATAAAATATTCATTGGAGTTTCACAATTATAATACCACAATATACTATTGGCATCTAGGGAATATATTACACAAATGTGTTTATTAAAAAAATGTGATTCTTCTAAAAACGACTAAAGTTTTAGAAGTAATTTTTTTTTCTGGTCAAAGAGGCATTTTTAAGGGGGAGTGTATATTAAATTACATTAACTAGAAAGGTTTCAGTTCTGGTGCACTGGGGAGTGTGGAATACACCTTATGTGCCATTACTACCAGGTTCACTCTGACCCAGAATAGGTGCTGTTAGGGTGCTATCTGTGGGTTAAATAGATTTTTAAAAATGAATTTAAAAAGAAAATGAGTTTTTTTTTTTTAATTGAATATGCAACAAGAATGAATGAAACAAAGTTTATCAGCATAAAATAACGCAAAGGTTGACATGTAAAATTCTACCAACCAACCAATATAAAGTTTCAATTATACCATTTTTCAAATTGAGTTTTTTCCCCTTTTTCTTAGTTTTTTGAGAAAATATTTGAAAAAAATAACAAAAAGATTAACGTTTTAAAAAAATGTAAAACATTAAATTGCTTTAGATAAAAGTTGAAATGGTTATGGACTAACAACAATGAAGATGAAATGAATTTAACCGAGAGAATTGATAGAGATTGGGGGGGGGTCATTTGTTCACTTTCAAAGTAGAGATGAATCAGTAGAAATTGATTGTATAAAAATAGAGACAGCAAGTCTGCTAAATTTACTAATGAATGACATTAAAAGCCCATCAGTGACTATTTCTCTCTCTCTCTCTCTCTCTCTCTCTCTCTCTCTCTCTCTCTCTCTCTCAGAATTGCTTTTTTTTCTTCTTTTTGTGCTTGTCACAAATGAATTTTGAGTAATTCTGATTTCAATTTTATTTGGCATGTGCAAAAGTTTGCAGCATCCTTTTTTTTCTTTTTGCATGTGTATTTTTGTCATATAGTGATGTACTAGATATAGATTTTGATATCCATCAGACACCACTGGATATCTGGCCAGGTACAGATATCACCATATAATTATAATAATATTACCCCCCCCCTCGGCACAACCAGGATGCAACACTAGGTCAATTTCTTAAGTGGAGTTTAACAGGTTTGAATTCGGTTTTCCTTCTCCTAGACTAGTTGCCAAGGCTAAAGTGCCCAGTCTACCCTACTATTTACTCATAGCTGCAGAGAGAATAGTTGGATTCATATTTTTTCCCAAGGATATTAGTGCTGTATGAAATGCAAACATTAATATGAAAATTGAAAAAAAAAAATTGGCATCAAATAACCCACGCAGGTTATTATACCATTAAACAAAGAAACTAAACCCAAAGTGTTTACCTCTTTAAAATGATTCATATCTGTCTCTCAATCTATCTTAGTATGTTTATATCTAACTATTCATCTTAGTCTATTCATATCTACCTGTCTATCCTTGTAGGATTTATCCATCTACCTATATATATATATATATATATATATATATATATAGTATGCTTCTATCTATCTATTCCCCTGCTAGCTATAGCTTAAAGAGTACGACTACTGTTCTTCTGCAAGGGTAGTCTTTGCATTAAATAACCCACAAAGGTTGATATGCCATTAAACAAAGAAACCAAATTAAAGCTGATAGTCCTACATAAACTAATCACAAATCTTACAATGTCAAAATAACCAAGAGATAATTGTTATTCAGTCTGCCCCCCCCCCCGAGGTACAAAGCATTTCTAATTATTTTAATGTTTTTTCCAGTGATAATCAATAACAGTTACTTTTTTCTTTTAGTTTTTACAATTGTCTTTATGGTTAAATAATTTTAGAATCAACTTTCTTGTTTGTTATTTTAATTCACTTCATTATCATTTCTACTTGTTGATTAATTGTCTTATTAAAGTGAATCATTTGGGTGTGTCTTTTAATTCTTCTAAATTGCTCTCTGATTCTTAAAAATTGTCTTTTTAATCATTGTTTTCATTCATTCAAAGAGAAATCATTTTTAAGTTATCCCCCCCCCCCAAAAAAAAATAGCTCATCCCTGAATTAATTCTTTCATAGACAAATTAAATCTGTTTTTGTTTTTTAATTTTGAAACTTTTGTTGGTATCAAGTATGTATGTACCCAACACCACCTATGGGCAGGATGTTCTTTCTGTTTCTTTTGGATGTCTGTCACAGACGATGATAATGTCACTCCATATCTTCTATGGTGGCTCATTAGTCCAATTCTGGACTTGCAGATGCAGTCACACACATTGCAGGAGAAATTCCCATCTATATTTGGTTGTTCATGACGACGAAGACGTCGCCGCTCTGCAGTCCTGTTTATCTCATTATCATGGGCAGGATGTTACACAACCAATTCTGTCCCTACCTATCTATCTCAGTCTGTTCTTTTAAGATTTCTTTTTATCATTTTGGAAATTTTTCAACTTTTTATTCAAAACTTTTGTCAATATTATTGTAGTTTAGTATTCTTTAGTTTTTACTTGTAATTCTCTCAAATCTTTCACATTTTCCAATTTTCATGGTTTATTTGTTTATATATCTCCCCTCCCACACACGGGCAGTATGTGACATAAGGCCAATTCTGTCCCTACCTATCTATCTCAATCTGTTTTTTTTAAGATTTTTTAATTTTTTTAATTTTAAATTTTCTTTTCCTTTTTATTTGAAACTTTCGTCTGTATCAAGTATATATGTATCCAACATATCTCCCCCTCCTACACACGGGCAGGATGTGACACAAGGCCAACTTTTAAGTAGCATAATGATGGTTTGAATTCAGTTTTCCTAATCCTAGACTGGTTGCCTTACCGAGGGTAGATAACCCAGTCTGCCCTACTGCCCTATTAACAGGTGTAGAATATAATGATTGTATCTCCTGCAGAGAGGTAAGACCCCAATATGATTGTCCCAACCCTATCCACCCTCATGACAAGCCTTTTTTTTATCATATATGTGCTAGAAAGTGGTGCCTGAGACTCTTAATGTCCTGGGTATGACATTAAATTCTATATGATGGTGAAGTTCCAGTTCTGGGAAATGTGGAGTATCCCTTCCTCACCATTACTCCCAAGTCTACTCTGACCTGGAGTGGTTGTACCTGTTAGGTTACGTATACATCTATTGTTTAGATAGAAAAAAAAATGGCTTTAAAAAATGGGTTTAAATGAAAATTGAATACCCATCAAGAATGAATAAAACAAAATGTCTTTTGCATAAAATAGCCCGAGTTTTGACATGCCATAAAATCTAACCAACTCTCTCTCTAGTCTTTTCTTCATTCTCTCTCTACCTCTGAATGGTTTTCCTCTATTTCATTATGACCACTCTCTCTCTCTCTGTATGGTTTTTCTCTATTTCATTATGACCTCTCTCTCTCTGGTCTTTTCTTCATTCTCTCTCTACCTCTGAATGGTTTTCCTCTATTTCATTATGACCTCTCTCTCTCTCTCTCTCTGGTCTTTTCTTCATTCTCTCTCTACCTCTGAATGGTTTTCCTCTATTTCATTATGACCTCTCTCTCTCTCTCTCTCTCTCTCTCTCTCTCTCTCTCTTTGTACACTCCTCCTTTACCCTCTCTCTAACTCTGTATATTCTCCTTCTCTCTCTGTATATGTGTGAAAAGTAAATTTATCATAGCTATTTGAAAAATCAAGTGAAGGACCATTCATTGTTAATGATGTCATGTAACCTGATTATTCTGTCGCCTCTTACTTGGAGAGGATGTTGGCACTGTTATGTCACCACTGAAAGATTCTATAAAAGGAAATAGTTGTCATGACACCTGAACAAATTAATGAATTATAGGGAAGTAATTTATCCATCCATGACATTCAGGTGAACTTCTTTTTTTTCCTTTCTATCTGAAATGTATACATTTGTTATTAGCATAGGAACTTTGAGGAATTGGCTGTTTCATTAAAAATACATTGATTAGAGATGGGAGTGATTTTTTTTTTTAATGACAATCCCTTGTTCCTAGCTCTGAATATGCAAGAGTTTTCTCCCTTAGTTAAAGTGACATGAATGAAATCTGGAGTTACCTTTTCTCTTTTCAAATTTATATTTTCACCTCTCTATCTAGCCTACCCTTTCATTCTCTCTCTCTCTCTCTCTTTCTGCATAGTCTTCTCTTCACTTTCTCTCGCTCTATGTGATCTACCTCTCCCCCCCCTCTCTCTCCTTCTCTCTCTCTCTCTCTATGGTCCTCACTTTTCTATATATATTCTCCTCTTTACCTTCTCTCTAGCTGTGTGATCTTCCTCCTCTCTCTGTGTATGGTCTCCCTCTTCACCCTCTATATAGTTTTGTATGGCCTCTCCCTCTCTGTCTCTGTATGGTCTACCTGTGCACCCTCACTCTGTATGGTCTCCCCTTTCACCCTCTATCTAGCTTTGTATGGCCTGTATGACTTTCTTCTTTCGCTCTCTGTATCTTCCCCCCTCTCTCTCTCTCTCTCAACTTTTTCCTCTCTCTAACTTTTTTTAGCTTTTTATGCCCTTCTTTACCTTCTCTCTAATTGTATATTCTCCCTTTTACTCTCTGTATAGCCTTCCCCCTGTTTCCTCTCACTCTCTCTATAGCCTCCCTATGTCCCCCCCCCTTTCTGATCCCCTTTCCTGTTGGCTTTATTATTATCTGTTCTCTATTATTTTCTACCTATAAATCTTAGTTTCTAAGAATACAAAATTAAGAAAATATCAGGTGTTCTTAGAATTAAGATCGAAACACATGCTTAACATATTTTGAATACCCCCACCCCCATTCCCTATTAAGACATCCGGTTCTGTTTTCTCTTGTAATTCTCTCAAATCTTCCACATTTTCATTTTTCATTGTTTACTTGTTTGTTTTGAAGAGATATTGCTCTATAACTGAGAAATATAATTATTTAAAATCTGCTGTGTAATAATAATGTGTAGAAATTTCTAGTAATTTTAACATGACATGACCTTGAATATCTAGGATCTCTTGAAGAAAGAAGGAAAATAATAGTAGTAGTAGTAGTAGTAGTAGTAGTAGTAGTATACTTTTCTTTCTCTTGTCCGTCTCTCTCTGTCTCTATTCATGTAATTACTAACCATTCATTTAAAAGCTGACCTGACATCCTGACCAATTTTCATCCAATCAACTGTTAGTGTGAGTCACCTTTCACTCAGTTATATATATATATATATATATATATATATATATATATATATATATAGGCCTGCAGTTTCATCTACATCTACCCACTTAGTAACTGCCAAGAGGTGGTCCATGGTTGAGGCCACAGGAAGTGGGGGAGGTAGGCAATCTGTGAGGTTGGTGTGGGTTAGATGTAAAGGTAAGGTAGGGGGGGTTGCCAATAAATGAAGAGTTCATTCAGTAGAAGAAAAAAATGGATGGGGAAGATTCTAACCCTGCTATGGGGAGATGGGTTACTACTACTACTACTATTGTTTAGATCCCCCTTTATTTCTGGCCTTGTGCCAAATTAAGTAAAGCTTGGGGAATTACTAGAAGAAAAATGCAGTGTTAGTGGGATGAAAGAATGCTTATTTATTAAGATTTACTTAGTATGACACAAGGCAAAATTTAAAGAACACTTGGCAAACAAACACTCTTAAGTGAAGGGTATTTTAAAATCAAGACTAGCTCATTTGTTGATTCCATAGAGATTCTTTTTAGCAATGTGTAACATTGTAAACACATGGTACCTGGGTGCGGATAGATAATTTATTGGTTTGCTTTCTTTGTTTAATTGCACATCAACCTCATTGGGTTATTCAATGTCAAAGCCATTTTTGTAGAAGTACAGTAGTGGTACTATTTAACCCATAGTTGGGGAGCATGAGGGGGTTCATACCTTTTGTAAAGTTACTTGCTTGTTTTTGTTTTACAGCATATTTCAGGTCATTTAATGCTGTATGTATATCATTTTGATATTCAGTTTCTTACAGTAGCTGCTGTTGCTTAAATGGTCATTCATTATGGTCAAGTCATACTGTAAACACTGGGTTCCATTAGATCACCAAAGTTAAGCAGTGATCAACCTGTTCAATACTTAAATGTGTTACCATTTAAGCAACACCAGGTACTGTATGCAATCTATTTATCAAAATGATTTGATTTGGTATTAAATGCCCCAAAAGGGGTTGATATGCCATAAAACAAAACAACCATTAAATGGTCATCCATCTAAGTATTGAACGGGTTTATTACTGCTTAACTTCAGTGATCTAGCAGGAACTGGTGCATTCAGTATGATTTGACCGTAAACCCTTTCCAAAGGGTATTAGTCTGAAAGTTAATGTAATAGTGTGACTGGAGTTTGAACTCGCTTACTACAATGTCGCAGTCCAGCATGTTAGCCACTACACCATAGGGATCCCCACAACTAAGTTATTAAAAAAAGAAGCATGTTGACAAAATTCAAAATCTCCTCCGCTAGGTGTAACATGATATGCTTTATCTAGCACCCAGGAATGAAAACAGCAATTAACTAAAAGTTGCCCAAATCATCAGATTAGATTATCTATGTGGCGTCAGGGCCTGTTTGGGCATGCTGCCAAAGCAAGGTGAAAGTTTGGTTTTAATGTTCTGTGACCCCCTATAAAAGAATCTGGGTTTTTCGATTCTCCCCCTTTGATGGCTGGAGACCCAAAATAAGCTGTAGTGTGGGCGGAGAGTGATTTAATCTTTCAAAGAAAGGGGCTGGTTCCTACTAGAATGAAGATTCTACACCTACCCTACACGCACACACATTATGTCCATTAATTATTTCCACATATTTCCATGGCCTCAAAAGCTGAATGGAGAGGATAAAATAACAAAGGTCCTAACATTTAAGAAGAGTTGCATGTGTTTCTCCTACCCCATCAGACAACCAACTATCACTAACACAGCAAATCATTGGTGACTAAACAAGTGAAGTTGCATGGTGTAATGGGTATCATCAAAATATAGACTCTGTGACCTGAGCTCAAATCCTGGATGAGGCTGTTTCCATTTCATAAAGCACTCTATTAGTGAGAAAGGTCTGAATCCAACTCCCTCCAGCTATGGGTAAATAGTAGGGAAGACTGGGCTCTTTAACCTTGCTTAAGCAACCAGTGTAGGAGAAAGAAAACTCTGAATTCAGACCTGTTAAACTCCACTTAAGCTCATATGTGGAGTGGTTGGGTAAATATATATACACTACAGGTGTGAAATTGTGCCTAGTTGGTGATGCTCATTGTTACATAATGAGTAGTTTTGAAGATTGTTGAAGAGGAGATAAAGAGGTTGTCCCTTGATCCCAATGATGAAAGAAATGGACATACACAAATTTACAGTTTGGTTCCCATCTTTTATTAATGTCTTAATAATTCAGTCCAGCCCTCTCTGTAGATTTCCAAACTGTCTTTCACAGGAAGGTGGAAAATTCTTCCTGCGTCATTTTAGGAAAATATTGAAGCCTTTAAAAAGTGACTTCCAAAAGGTTAAACCACTCCCCCCCCCCCGTCCTGAAAAAAAGAAAAAAAAAGAAAAAATACAAGTCCACTTTGTAACACTTGAGAAATCTAACTGCGAAATATCTGAATACAAATTTTCTCATCAACTGTTTCAGTCAAAATTAACTCTGAGCTCCCATCTGAACATCTGAGGGAGGCCAGAGGATATAGCGATTGAAACATTGTGTTTTTAAATACCAGAATAAAGATGAGGACAACAGTCTGAAAAATCAAAATTATAAAACCGCCCTGTCGGCTGGGGCGTTGGAATGCACTGACTGCACCTCTGCAGAGGGGTAAGACTCCCCCAATGGGGCCACCTGTTGGCCGTGGGTGGCGACCCGTGATGCTTAAGGATAGAGCCCAGGTGGATGAGCAGTTCATGACATGCAATACTCCGCTTTGGCCCTATCTTGGGCTAGACGGGCGGTCGGAGAGGCCCCCTCCAATCAATCGGCTGGTCACATCAAGCCCTAGCACCTATATGATTTTCCCAACCCTATTGCCCTTATGGCAAGCCCCAGCCCCTTTTTATCATATGGGTGCTAGAAGGCGGTGGCTGCGGATCTACATGTCCTGGGAATGATGTTAAACTCTATCTGATGGTGAGGTTCCAGTTTTGGAGGTTTGGGGAATGTGGAACACCCCTTCATCACCATTGCTCCCTGGTCCACTCTGACCTGGAGTGGTAGTACCTGTTAGGGTCCCATCTATGGGTTAAATAGAAAAATGTATTTATAAAAATATTGTATTATCCATTAAGAATTGATTTATTTCAAAACTTTATCGGCATTAAATGACCCACTGAGGTTGATATGCCGTAAAACAAAACAAACCAAACCAAACCAAAATTATAAAAGCCTTGTTGTTGGCTATGATAGTCTTTCTTTCCACTTTTGCCAGTAACTTTTCTTTAAACTAAGTAATAAACAGAATTTACAAAGAAGGATAACCCTGTTTAGGATTATAAGATAGGAGATTTAGTTGTTGTTAGCCCCCCCCCCTGGACAGCTCCACTTTTTACTATCTTCTATCAACCCACCATGTCAGCTAAAGCTATAGAATACACCAACAGCACCTCTACAGTAGTGGGGTAATGAACCCCCCCCCCATTTCCTTGTGTCACCTGTTTGCCATATAATATACAAGGTGTGTCAAAAATGTATCAAGATTTTTTGTACTTTTGGACACACCTTGTATTCTGAAAAAAATGAATGTTCCACTGATTGTTCATTTCTATCTTAGTAAATACAGCTTCAACCTCAATACTTTTATGACACACTTTGTATATATTATATAACACTCTTTACCACAACTATTCATAGAATGATAGAGTAACATATAAGTCAAAAGGGTTTTTTTTTTTCTTTAATACTAACCTAAATTCCTGGCCTTGCCTTTTCGACATCAGATAGATTTTATTTGTTATGCCTCCTTGGGCAGCTCCAGTTTTTACTATGTTCTCATATCAACCTGCCATGTCAACTGGCACTGTAGAAAATACCAACTGCACCTCTGCTGTGGCAACCTGTTAGCCATGGGTGGTGACCTGTCATGCCTCTGAGGATGGGATTCTGGTGACTGAGCACTCTGTGATCCAGTTACTAAGTGGTCACATGACCTGCAACATTCCATTTCTGCCTTGGTCACAGAAGGCTGATCTGATCAATCAGCTGGTCATGTCAAGCTCTGGCACTTATATGATGATTAACTCCCAACAATATTCTTCAAACTGCTATTATGGCAGACAAACACCCAATCCTTTTTATCTTAAAGGTGTGAGAAGGCAGTGGCTAAGGATCAACCACCAGTTTATTAATCCACATAAAGTTAATGAAAATTATTTCTACCAGTTTATAAACCAAAATATTTACTTCCAAACTATTCTCTCTTACAAATCATGTATACAAAAAAAACTGTTAGGATTTCTATGAGTCAAATAGATTTGTTTGAAAATGATTAGAAATGGACCATCTGGTTACAAAACTCTGATCAACTCTACTTTCTCTTTTTGTACTGCAAATATTTTTGGTTACTTCTGCAGCATTATGGTGGCCCTCTTCTAATTCATAAATCATAAGTTCCTAAACTTAAACTCTGTTGTACGTTGCTCTGTGTGACTTTTAAATCACCCATGAAATAAAGCA
>CM042180.1:16637630-16800740 GCA_023376005.1 Doryteuthis pealeii
CTGAATTTCTCGCTCACTCCTGCTTTCTCTCCTCCTCTCTCTCTCTCTCTCTCTTACTCTTTCTCTTTCTTCCTTTCTTTCTAAAATTGAAAAGTCAGAATGTGTTATTAATAACAGAAATACTGTTCAAATTGAAATCATACCTACCTCTTTGAAACTAATCGTACCTACCTACCTATCATTTCCTCACTATCTGATAATGTTCATGTGGCTGAATCTTTCATTTCACCTACTTTCACTTTGAAATTAAATAGAATTAAGAAAACTAAATGATTATCTGCTGAGTTAAGAAATATCCTTTCACAATTTCTTTTATTTCTTTTATACATTCATCTTTTAATATTTCTTCTAATTTCACTTTTATTATTGATCCAATGATTGATTAGTTACAACAGAATTATTGATGATTGATTGATTGATATGCCTCTACCACTTTCTTTTCAAGATGCCTCACATGATTTCACATAGATTATTTTAATCTTACATATTCTAGCTTCTATCGAATTCATTTGCAAGAATATTATATTTGTATTATTTTTAGAGTTTTTTTTCCCCCTTTTCAATTTGCTCTTCAACCAAGCCAATTGCTCATTGAAGTATTTCATAAAAAAAACAGTTCAATATGGTTTTATTTGTAATAAAGAATTATTTTCAAATTTCACTGAAGACGAACTCTCACCTCAGTAGATTCTGTATTGTGATCTTCAAGACTGTCATCGATCCAACCAGGATTTTCTTTGTTTGAATTCTTTCATATCTGCCTCTATGGGATTTTTTTTGTGTGTGTGTGTGTGTGTCTTTGTCTCTCTGGGATCTTTTTGTGTGTGGGTGTGTTTCTCTGTCTTTGTGGGATCTTTGCCTGGATGCCTCTCTATGGGATCTTTTTGTGTGTGTGTGTGTCTCTCTCTATGGCATCTGTGAGTGTGTGTATGTGTGTTCTAATGGGATGTTTGTGCCTGTATGTTTCAATGCTGTTTTATAATCATTATTGCACATTCTACCCATTGTCTAAGGATTGGTATCATGTGTGTGAAACTTTTAGTAATGATTCTTCTCTTTTACTGTTTTTTTTACTTTTTTTTTATTTGATTTTTGAAAAATATCAGGTGTTACTTATTTAGTAACTGTATCTCTTGGTATTTAGCACTTTTTATTTTTTCCCAGTAAGTCATGAACATTATTAACAATACCTACAGATCACAATATATATATATATATATATATATATATATATATATATATACTACAACTAATGTGGTGTAATGGTGTCAAGCTTGGTCACTGCTAGGTAGTTTGATCATCACAAAAGTGTCCTTTACATCTAGTCTTGTCACAACTAAGCTAAAAACTTAGTAAACTATTTTCATTATTATTACACTGCGATCTGCGCATACACTGTGAAATGGCAGACGAGTATAAATAGGCAAACGTAGCAGAAAAGGACGTGAACTGCGCACACCATTTACTTTTTATTTTTTGAACGCCACTACCCTTTTTTCTTCTTTTTTTTTTTTTCATTTCTTCAAATGATACTAACCATAATGACATGATGCAGGGTTTGTTTTTTTTGTTTTTTTTTTGGGGGGGGGGGGTCTTCAAATGTTAATTTAAAAATGTGCCTGTGTATTTCAATGCTGTTTTATAATCATTATTGCACACTGATTTTAATTTTTTTTTTCTCTCTCTTTTTCAGAATGGTTTCGTAGAATTTTATGAAAATGGTCGTGACAACCAAGCGGAAGCATGGCCTTCCATAGGAAAGATCTGTGTGCTTGCTACTGGGGCGTTGGGATTTTTAACTTTGGGAGCTTTTCTGGCTCAGAAGTCCTAGCATTGAAAGGGTCAAAGCTCTGGCGGCTTAAAAGGTATTACTGCTCAGTACTGCTCAGCTTGGCTCAGTTCAAGTCTAGTTCTCTTGCTCAGCCCCAGTAGCAGCAGCAGCAGCAACAACAACAACAAGCAGCAGCTCAGTGGCCAAAAGGTGTCATCATCATCATCAACTACTACAGAAAACAACCACCATTCAGCAGCAAAAAAAAAAAAAAAAAAAAAAAAGAATGAAAGAAATGTATATGCACACATTACATATGTTATAAGAAAATAACTTTTCTTTTCCCTTTTTTTTTCTCTTTCTTTTTCTTTTTTGAAAGATAGTTAAAAAAAAAAAAAAAAAAAAAAAGAATTTAAAAATTGTAATTGTCAAATGTAACAACACCCAGCTAATCAGTAAAAAGAATTGATTATTTATACATGTTCAGGGGCATACACATTCACACATATTCATAGACATAGACATTTATATATATATATATATATATATATATATATATATATATATATATATATATTGACACATTCATACATACACATAAACATACATATAGACATTTAAACACATGCATAAACAGGTACATATCCACATAAACACACACATTTGCACACACACACACATGAAATGTGTATTTCATGTATGTGTATGTGTGCAAATGCATATTTGCACACATGCCTAAGCAGACTCATTCAAACACATGCACACACACACGAAATATACATATTTGTGCTCATGCATACACACATACATAAAATATACATATGGACACAATCACACACACTCAAAATATAAACATTTATACACATGCATAAACAGACACATTTGCACACATACATACACATAAATATACACATTGGTACAAATTCATAGACATTTACACACATGCATGAAAAGTTACTTATGCACACATCTATAAAAAAAAAACAAAAAAACCCACAAATACACACAAAAGTATTTTTGTTCAAAGAATTGGAACATTTTTTTCTTCTAGTTTAATATTAAAACATTTTCATGTGTAATGAACAAACTATAATAATATTAATTATGGATGCAATTTATGTAAAAGGTTTTTTTTACTTTTTCCTCCTCCATTTAAATGTTCCGGTGAAGTTGATCAATTAATTTTAACTAATGTAAATTTAACAAAAAAAGAAAAATGAATAAACAAATGACTAGGAATTAAATATAACTGTCAAATATTTCCTGGTAATATGTATTTTTCTCTCTAAACATTAACCAACAATTTTTTTTTTAATTAAGAAAAAGAAAGTTTTCCTACACACATTTATATATATATATATATATATATATATATTATTTCTACACAGAGATTTATGCATATACAAGTGAGTGATAGCAATAAAAAAATTGGTATATTTTATTTTTCATAGTGAAATTAAAAATTTTGAAGTAAAGACTATCTAACTGGTTTTGTTCCTTGCTCAACAGAATTAAAATGGAGGAATACATTCACAATTAAAAAATAGGGTAAAAAGAATAAAAAAATTAAATTAAAAAAAAATGGATAAAAAAATATTAGGGACTAAATGGAAATAATATTAAGTCCAAGCAAACATTCCCTTGTTATTAATTTTAATTTTACTATGAAAAAAAAATATATAGTCTTTTCCTTGCTATCATAAAATTCTGTGCCACTAAAAAGATATATATATATATAAAGAAAAAAATATTATTTTAATTGATATAAGTATTTCTTGTATGTAGTTGCTTTCCCAGTTAAGAAATAGTTTGATATTAATGTCTTAGTTTTGGTTTGTTTATTTTGGGGGTTTTTTTTTTCTTTTCTTTGGAATTTATTCTCAAGTGTGTAATCCAACAGACACGATACAAAATGGCTTCTGTTTTCTGTGTGAATTGTGTATGTCTTGGGTTTTTTTTTATTCATTGCATTTCTTCACTGTTTTTTTTTAATTTTTTATCTTAGCAGAATATTTTTGCCAAAAGTAAGATTTTTTTTTTAAAAATTCCTGTTAAGGTGAAAACGTCTTGCACTTCTCTCTCATCATCTTCATCTTCATTAGATTGTCAGATTTTTGTGTTGTCCACTGTATACACACACACACACACACACACATACATATACACACACACACACACTCACATATGCATACTCATATAATTAATATATAAAACATTTGTCTTATCTTTTTTAAATATAAGCTCATATTTTAATAAATGTTTTATTTATTCATTTTGATAATTTTTCTGATCCTATCATTGTTATGATTTATCTACAAAAATAATGACAAATGTTTTATCTATATATATATATATATATATATATATATATATATATATATATATATAATTTGTCTTTTTTAATTAAGTTACAGCTTTTGATATAGGTAGACATTTCAGTTTTCAATTTCCTTACATTTTAAATCTAAGATTTTATTGGGGGATATATATATACATACACAGACTTTGGTTTGGGAAGAAAATGATCTAAAATATTTTCCAAAAATCATTGAACTAAACTGTAACCAGAGAGTGAGTGAGAGAAATGTATGAAATTCAATATTTGTTTTATAACTTCAACTAGTTTCTACATGGACATTTCTAATGCTAATTTAAAGCAATAAAAGCCTAAATATTAAGAATTTGCCAAGAACAATTAAAAAAGAAAGAAAAAAACATTTTTCATCAAAGTGCTGGTTTTGTTGTGTTTGTAGATAAAATAGAATTTTTGTACAATCCCTTTTTCATTTCCATCCCCAATATTCACTTGCTTCATCAGGAGTAAATTTTTATTTAATTTTAATTTTATTTAATTTTATTATTATTATCATTTTATTATTATTATCATTATATGCTGTTGTCCTGCTGAAAGCTGCTGCTATTAATTGTGTGAAGAAATTTTTTTTTCTCTCTTAATTTAAATTTGATGTGAGAGATCTAACAAACTGAGATAAAAAGGAGAATATGTTGACGAATTTTGAAATGTTTTTGTTTTTTGTTATTTTTTTTATTTTTTTTTGGTGGGAGCTGGGGTGGGGAGCTATGCATTGGGAATCTTTTTTTTTCTCCCTCTTTCTTTCCTTTTTCTCTTTTTATTTTTCCCCTTTTTTTTTTTTTTTTTTTGACTTTTCCTTTTTCTCTTGACTTTTCTTTTTCTCTTGACTTTTCCTTTTTCTCTTTTTCCTTTCTTTGTATTTTATATCTTTACTCTTTTCCTTTCTTTTTTCCTTCATTTTTTCTCTTTTTCATCCTTTCACTTTCCATCTTTACTTCCTTTTTCTCTTTCCATTTTTACTATTTTTGTCTCTTTGATTATAACCATATTGTTAAAAAGAAGAAAAACAAACCTCCCTTTACTCCTTCTCATACTTTTCATGACATCATTGGTCTGAAATGATTATTTAAAAAACAAACCCACATAGAATAAATGGAAGGTTATCCAATAACCTTATCTCCCACCCCCTTCTAAACAATCTTCACTTACACTTTATCTTTGGCTAAAGGTTTTAAAAATTGTTTAGAAAATGCTTATCACAATTAGTTTAAAAGATGTCACACATAGTCTTTTTTTTTCTATCAATAACAGTAACATGTTTTCTGAAAGATTATTCTTGATATTATGGTATTAAGCATCAACATTTCCCTTCATGAACTATATATAGATAAGGATTTTTTAAAAAGATGTTAGTGCTTAAATGACATACATACATACATACATACATACATATATATATATATATATATATATATATATATACCATGTTGTTTTAATGCCTATGCATCCCTATATGCATTGAATATGAGCAAAAGGAGATCCAAACCCAGAAATTTGGTCATGCTCAGGGGTTCCTCTCCTAATGAAAGATGGGTGAAATTAATCTCTGCAAGATGTCTATGTGCATATGCTGAGATGCATGTGCTTGTGTGCTCAGTTATATATAGTACACATACCAAGCTTTGCTTAGTTGTTGCCCAAGGCTGGATGTATGGAATACTCCGGGAGACACAAACTCAATGGTCTCCTAGTCTAGCTTACTAACCATTACCCCATGCAAGGTGCCTATATATATATATATATATATATATATATAACTTGATTTGAAAATTGCATAGGTGAAAAATTGACATTTACCAGGCACTTTTGACTTATGTCTATACTACCCTAAATTATATATATATATATATATATATATATATATATAAGATAGATAGTTTATGAAGAGGGGTTGTATATACCATTTTACTATGTATGTATGTATGTATATATATATATATATATAAAGCTCTTCTGTCAAGAACGGTGTGAGCAAGATATAGTCTGCTTACACAGTTTATTTTAGTTAATAGTATTGAAGACCAGACACATTTTTTGGATGAGCTGATAGCAGGATAAATGGTACACCAGTGTGTCATAGAATCTCTGAATATCACTCTTGAATTCAGAGATCTCCATCTCCTCGACCAGTTTTACCCATAGCTGGGGGAAGAAAAGATGGATTTATGCCTTTCCCAAGGTTGTAAGCACTGAATTGAAATGCAAATGGCTTCATCCAGGATTTGAACTCTGATTGTCAAGTCCATTTTTGATGACCATAACCATTACGCCATATTTATTTATTCATTTTTTTTCTATGTAAATTCTAAAATAAATTGTAATTTTTATTTGTACACAGTAAAAGAAAAAAGAAGGTACATCTCTACCAAGAATTTGGAATATTCAAATTATATTCAAAAATTTTTTAGTTTTTATCTTGGTTCTTCTTGCTAAGATAAATGGTTGAGTTGTTAATGAAACCTCTGCATCCAACCTCGATAGGAAATATATTCGTTATCCAACCATTTCTGACCACATTGTTCTCGCAACGCTGATTTGCCCAGTCGATATTTTTTTCTCAAAAGGAACTGTTAACACAATGATGAAAACTTTTTTCAACTTAATGTAGCAGATGACAGTATCAGGATGCTGGTTTATTTCAGTTGGGAATACGTGTTGATGTTCTAAATCAGTTACAGCATGTCAGTCTGTGCAGCCATCAATGATGATCTGTGCCTATTTTTACGTGAAAGATTTGAAACATTTCCTTCTTTTACAAAACGTATTTCTGTGTGGGTGACATTATTTTAATATCTTTCCACTTGCTTAAAATTAAATATTAATTTCTTTATGATGTAACCAAATTCATTTTCTAAATGTAAAATAAATAAATTGCAAGTGGATATGAGTAATGTCCCTTTACTTTATTGGACTAGTTTAGCTCAGTTGGTAGAGCATCTGCCTAAGAACCACGAGGTTCCAGGCTCAGTAACAGTCCTCACCTGCTTTGGTACATGAGTAGCACAGCTTGGATCTGTGCAGTAAAGTGGGAAGCTGATGGTAGGTGTGGCACTCTACCTCAGATGCAAAAACAATCTCCCTGGTACAGCGCTAATAAAAAGGGGATATTTTCCCTTATTGTCCAAACGATACCAAAATTTCTGCCAACTTTAAAGGGGCCACTTTTGCTCAGTAGGTAGAGTATCTGCCTATAAACCACAATGTTCTGGGTCCAATACTGACCCTTGCCTACTCAGCGCATGAGTAGCACAGTTTGGATTCACCTCAGACAATCTCCCTGGTCTAGCGCTAATAAAAAGGAGATAGACTCCCACACTGTTTAGCTGATACCGACTTGAGAAAATTCATGCAGCTACGTATTTTGTTTTTGTTTTATGGCTTATCAACCCTTTTCGGGTCATTTAATGCCAAATCAAGTCCTTTTGATATTCGGTTTATTACAGTACCTGCAGTTGCTTAAATGGTCAACAGGTTCGTTGCTACTCAAATTCAGTGATCTAGCATGAACCAGTGCTTTCAACATGACTTGACCATCCTACAAATTTTGAAGACCTCCCAGAACACTTGGTATCTTAAGGTAGTCCCATTCAATCGATGCCAGCTTGGGTGGGGTGGCTTTGATCTCAACCCTTCCGAAAATAGTCTCCCCCAAAGAATTAACAGCTTGGGCTGGACCAAAAGGGGGAAACAAGTGTCTCCCCAAGGGAGTTACCAGCTTGGGCTTGTCCAAAGGAGAAAAAAGTGTCTCCCCGAGGGAGTTATTAGTTTGGGCTTGTCCAAAGGAGAAAAGTGTCTCCACAAGGGAGACACCAGCTTGGGCTAGTCCAAAGGAAAACAAGTGTCTCCCCAAGGAAGTTACCAGTTTTGGTTTGTCCAATGGGGGGGGGATCTCCTCTAGAGACTTAACAGCTCAGGCTTTGTCCAAAGGGGGTGAAAAGTGTCTCCCCCTCCCTTGGGAGTTAACAGCTTGGGCATGTCCAAAGGGGGAAAAGTATATTTTCCAAAGGTAGAAAAACTGTCCTTCTAGGAGTTTACAGCTTTGTCCAAAGGGGGAAAAGTGTTTCCTCCCAGAGTTTCAACTTGTTTCAAATAATAAAAAAAAAAGTGTCTCTCCAAAGGAATTAAATTTTGGCTTTTTCCAAGGTGAAAAAACAAAACCAGACTTAACAGCTTGAACTTTGTCAAAAGTATCTCCCCCCCCAACCTCACCACCGGGGAGTTAACAGCTTGGGTTTGTCCAAAGGGGGGATAGTCTCCCACAGAGAATTAGCTTTGTTTTGTCTAAAGGGAAAATTCTTTCATGCCTTATAATCTTTGCGAACAGTGTTTGAATAAAGTAGTTAGATCTCATTCTGGCTAATTTGTAACAACCCTGGTGTCGAGATGGATCAGCCATCATTCCTTCAGATATCTTGGGGGGGGGGCATACAGAGGAAAGACTTGCTCTATAGGCAATTGCTAGTCTTCCTTACAACAATGTATCCAGACTCTTGCACAGGTATTTGGTCTTGCAAGAAAAACAGATACCACAATACATATCAAATATGTCCTGGATATACCACTAAACTGCATCCATTACCCTGTTATCAGAGCTTAGAATATACAAACTGTATCATCTACATTGGGGTAAGACCCCTACCCTAAAAAACAAAGAAAGTAGTATCCTGGGTGGGACACTAAACTGCATCTGGTGGTAAGGCTTTGGTAAGTGTGTAGTCATTCCTTTTTCATTATTCTCGGGTCTACTCTGACCCGGAGTGGTAGTACCTGTAAGTATCCTATCTATAATTCAAAATAGATCTGTTTCAAAATTGTTAGGATTTGAAAGGAATTCTTGAAACCATATAAGTGTGCAAATACTTTATTGTTAAGTAAGAATAGTTACTTAAAAGCAAATATTTATGTATAAATTATTGTATTAGATTGATATCATATAATTGTGCAAAAAAACAAATAATTATAGACAAATAGAATGCAATGGAAATTTGAAAATATTGTTATGATTATAATCAAACATTTACAAATAAATTTCAGCATTACATAATCCATATGGAGTTAATGTGCCATTAAAAAATTATCCAATGGTAAGGCTCCAGTCTGGGGATTATGAAGTCAGTTGTTTGTTACCATTACTCCCAGGTCTACTCTTATCCCAGGTTTCTCTACATGTTAGGTTCCCATCCATGGGTAAAATAATCCTTAATTAAATAAAATAATTACTTGAGGCTACAATTGTTTACAATTATTGCTTGAAACCATATAATTGCATGCAAAAAAAAAATGACTTTGGCATTGAATAACCCAACATTGACATGCCTTAATATCCAATATTCAAATATCTTTTACCTTTTTTCTGTTTTTAATTCCAATTAGGTTAGCTCAGTCGGTAGAGCATTTGGCTAGGAATCACAAGGTTCCTGATTTGATACCAGCCTTCATCAACTCAGCGTACGAGTAGCACAGGGATCTGTGCAATAAAGTGAGGAGCCGATGGTAGGTGTGGTGCTCCACCTCAGACGCTAAAATAATCTCCTTCATCTAGCACTAGTGAAAAGGGGATAGACTCCCTCGCTGTCTGGCTGATACAAATATTAAGCCACCCCGATGTAAACAACGACTTTACACTTTAGAAAATTTCTTGACTCCTCATCCTGCTTCATATTTTTGTCACGGGTTTAAGCCTACAAAAAAAAAACCTGGAGGATCCAGATTACGTCTCTTAGACTCCCACTATGGCCATTTTATAATATATATCCTATAGACATCAATTTCGGACTTTTATAAATGCACTTACCCAAACCCTCCACCACTGGCATGATGCAACACAAGGTCAACTTTTAAGCAGAGAACAGCTGGATTGAATTCAGAGATTTCCTTCTCCTATATTGGTTTCTGGCTATGGATTAAATAGTACCATTACTCTAGAAGAATGGTTTTGGCATTAAATAACCCACAAAGGTTGATATGACAATCCTAGACTGATTGCTGCACCAAGGCTAAAAGGCCTTACTATTTACCCATAGCTGGGGGGAGAAGAGATGGATTCATGCTTTTTTCAAATGCATAAGCACAAAGAGAAGCGCAAAAGTAAAATTACATAGTTCCTCATGGGAATGCAGTTAGTATGTTGTTGGCTGTATCGACAGGGCAAAGGACCTACACAGGTATCATTGTCTATTGGAATAAAATTACATCATTCCTTACATATGGGATATTAATGACATAATGACATAATTTAGACCAGGGGTTCTTAAAAAGAAGAGATTCTCAAGTTTCAGTGAGGTATTGGGACCACAAATGAACGGCCTATTCGACTGTACATAAAATCTCCTAAACTATAAATGTTAAAAGAACTTCTAAATGTCACATTTATGTGACCCCTTCAACGACCCTTTTAATTTTATTTTAAAATTTTTAAATCCATCACAATTTCTTTAGTGATATTAAATTTGTAAAATTCCACTATCAAAATAATACAAGTAATTTTTATAAACCCTTGTGCAAAATAAATAATTCCGTTATTATTATAATATCTGCAATTTCCCTGTAAGGCTTACAAATGTGTTCGTGCAAGCATTGCAATTTTCGTACACATTTTTTAGAGTAACGTCCATTGCAGACAATGGCCATAAGACAACTAATCCACAGTTGAGACAATTGTGTCTGGGTGTGATAAAAATCTGATACAATCAGGGATGATGCAATATTTTTCAAGGCAACCAAATTTCATCATGCATCTCGAAAATAGATTCATATTACTATAATCACTGCAGATGACCAAAATCTGAGGAAAAAATAACATACAATTCCACCCTGTCATTCCAGTGGGTCTAAAACTGACCGTATGGTGAAAGAAAGAAACTAAAGAGGTTTCAATTTGTACAAGGGTCTATACTAACTCATGGGAATACCCGGTATTGCTCGGGAGAAAAGAGATCATGAGGTCAAAAATTTTCCCCCTTTGGACATTGTCGTCTTGGCTACTGTGATGGTTTCTGAATTAGGCAACATTCTTGATGGTTCAAGCAAATCTGATAGGAAAAATTATAAAAGAATCTTGGAAGGATGTTAAACAAAAAACTTTAGAATTTCTTCAAATTTAGTTTTTTTCTTACTCGGTTTTTCCATGTGATTTATTTTGGTTAAAAATCTAACAATTGTTTGTGTCTTAATATTTTAGGTAATTTGTATTATTTAGATTTTTCAGACTGTTGTCCTCAGCTTTATTGTTATATACCCAATGTTTCGGCCGATGTCCCCTCCTTCTTCAGGTGTTTCTTGTTGAACTCAGAAGCCTTCATGGAACTTTGAACTCACCCATTTATTCAATCCACCTGGGTAGACGGTTCTCATTCTGCTAAACCTGACCGGGTACAAGTATTAAGTATTCTATGTCATTATCGCCCAAGGTCAAGATTGAACCTGCAACCTACAAATGAATGTCACATAGAACTGTATTAACTCAACCCCTATATCCATTGCACCATGTGTCCAAATGGACAAGACTCCCAATTACGACAAGAAACACCTGAAGAAGTCCAGAGGGCACATTAGCTAAAACATTGTGTTTATAACAGTAAAGATAAGCACAACAGTCTGAAAAATCAAAATAATAGTAAATAATTCTTTTTGTTTTTCTCTCTCTCTCATCTGAGACAAACTAAACTAAACCCTCTTGTTCTTTTTTTTTTTATCTATTGTGTGATTATATTTTTATTCTTTTTTTTTTTTCTTGGAAGAAGGAAAAACCTTCCAAGCTGGAGGAATGATATTCTGACAATATCGGGGGAAAAAATTAAGCATAGGGCAAAAAAGGTTGGGAACCCCCAGATTTAAACAAATCACTGATGATTGTCTTCATTCTCTCAATTCTTCTTAGTTTAGAAACTTTATTCAAAATTAAGAATATGGGATGCTGGTTAAAAGTTTCTGAAAGGCATGAAATGGCTTCCCCTTAAAAAAAATAAAGTTTGATAAAAAATGATCTTATATTCTTGTGGAATTATATTTTAAAAGATTTCTGGAATGATATTAAAAAAAAATATGGCAACCTCTCAGTAATGATCAAGATTTTCATTGAACTTTGATGCAGACCCCATTTCAATATAAACAAATTAATTAAAGTAAATCCACTAAAAAGTGTAAATTTGTTGTGTTTTTTGTTTCACTTCATAACAACTTTATCAAACTAAAATAGATAATGTATTATTTTAATTTTTTGGACTGTTGTCCACATCTTTATCATGCTATATAAAAACACAATGTTTCAGCCATTGTACCCTCCATCCTTCTTCAAGAGTACCTTGACCGTTTGAGTATAGCAATGATTCAACCTGTTGAGCAAAAGTGTTGAAGAACTTACATAGATCTCATTCAAATAATGATGTCAATGGTTTTGTACGCCCATCAATCGAAGAAGCGTCCCAATTATTTAAAAATGATTTCCCAGGTTGAATGATTCCTATGCTCATACAGACAAGCTACATGTGAAGAAAGCTAGAGAGTACAATAGCCGAAATGGTGTGTTTTTATATATTATGATAAAGATGAGGACAACAGTCCGAAAAATCAAAATAATACATATCAAGCCTCATCTTAGAAATTCAGACAAATAAGATAAATAATGTCTGGAAATATGATCAAAATTGTATATAAATTTATCAACCCCTCCACAAGAGTAGGATGCGACACAAGGACAATTTTTAAGCGGAATTTAACAGGTTTGAATTCAGAGTTTTCCTTCTCTTTGCCAAACTGTTGTGACTGAATTACTAAAAACATTAAAATCTGGAATGGTTAACAATAAGGTTTATTGCCTTTTGTACTGGAAGATTTGAGAATAGGAAGAAAAACACACAGTTCTTCCATAGCAGTAATGGCTAATCTGTTGTCTACAAGACTATCTACTAATTCCCTCGTGTAGTTAGTATCTTGTTCTTTATGTCTTGTTTGTTTGTTGGATTTAATTTCTTGTAGGGAAAATATTCTCCCTTGCAACACTATTCAAGACTAAAGAGCCCAGTGTGCTACTATTTACATATAGCTGGAGGGAGAATAGTTGGATGTATACCTTTCCCAGTGGTATTTGCTTTATATGAAATGCAAACAGTCTCATCCAGGATTCAAAATTGGAAAAAGATTGAGAACCATTGATTTTAAACAAACCACCAATTTTTGTCATTCTCAAAATTCTTCTGAGTTTAGAAACTCTTTATTTGGAGTTAAGAATTACTGGTTAAAAGTTTGGGAAACTTAAGGCATGAAAAAGCTTCCCCTCAACAAATGAAAAGAAGAACTTTGACATAAAATGATCTTTTTGATTGGTTGGGTATTCTTTTTAAAAAAATGTCTGAGACAAAAGAAATAATATTAAATCTTCCAGATTATCTAAGAACTGTTGTTGAACTTTGAATCAACCCCCCTTTTCAATATAAACAAATTTATTAAAAACTAAATTTATTTTGGTTTTTCCGTGTTATAGAACATTATTATGCTAAGATTTAATAAAACCCATCTTTCTGATGAAAAAGGGGAATCATTAGTGATGTCCTTGCTGGATGCCCCATATTTTCAACCTTGTGTCACATCCCCTACCCCTGGCAAATGGGTTGAGTAAATACCTACTTATCGTAGCAATGAATTACATGCAAGGATATCATAAAGTATTGTAATTGTGTTATTATCAAAGCTCAATAGGAAACACGGAATTCATTATTTTGATTTAATCTTGTTTATCATTTTTTATCTTGATAATATTGTTATTGGAATGTTTGGTGGTGGGAAAATTATTTTAATCAAGTCTCTACTTTTCAAGGACCAATTTTAGCTTTAGTATATCCATAGCTCAGTCGGTAGAGCATCTGCCTAGGAACCACAAGGTTCTGAGTTTGATACCACCCCTCACCAACTCAGCATATGAGTAGCATAGCTTGGATCTGTGTGGTAAAATGGAGAGCTGATTGTAGGTGTAGTGCTCCATCTCAAATACCAAAACAGTCTCCCTGGTCTAGTGCTAGTGAAAAGAGGGTAGACTCCCTCACTGTTTGGTTGATACCAACAATAGGCCACTCCTTTATTTCTCCTACTACTGTTCCTTATAAAACACTTGATTTTCAGAAACTCTAAACTTTTTTATTCATAGCTTTATCTTTAAGTATATTAAGTATTTACTAATTAAAGTTTTATTTATTTCCAGAACAAAACCTAATATCTGTTTATATTGGGAATTTAAAACTTGAAGTTGTAATGATAAAAGAAAGCTTTATTCTACTTAGAATAATGTTAGAGTTTACTGAGAGCTTATATACTCTTAGAAACACCAAAGAGTTCCCCAAAGGGGAGGTAACTTTCAATTATTTATTACAGAAATTTAAATTGTCAATAGAATTGAGAAAGAAAAAAAAAACCTTTGCTATAGAAAGTTCAGGATTTAAAAAAATAATTCCAGAAGTTGCAGAATGTTTCTGAATATTTATTAGACAGTTGAAAAAAAAAAAAAGTTATGATCGAATTAAGAAAATTCTTAAAGTGTAAAATTCATCCCAACTCTAATGACATCTCCTATAATTAATAATTGGATTATTATTTGTATGAATGGCAGGATGAAGGTTAATCTCATAAAAAAATCATTTTTTGAAGGTGAATGAAATTAGAAGGAAAAGAATGAAAGATGAATGAAACACGAAAGAAGAATGAATGAATGATTTTTATTTACTCATATATTTATTTTTTATTTTTAAAAAAATATGCTTTTTGAGTAAACCTACACAATAAGAATATATTGTTTCTAACAATTTCATTCTAAAATCCTAACACCTTTGTTTACTGACCTTTATGTAAACTGGAGAAAAAAAAATCTAATTTTTCTGTGTTGAAATTTCAAGAACTTCAATAAAATAAACATTTAAAAAAATGTGCAGAATCCATGAGAAAAATTCAGTTGAAATAAAAGTTTTCTTACCTCTACAAGATTTCTCTATATACAATATTTTCTATGTTTCTTTTTCTCTTTACTTGAATTTCCTTTCTTTCTACACAGCTTCATATTTCTCTTTCTTTCTTTATTTCTTCTTTTTCTTTTTTTTCTTTTTTTTTTTTTTTTGTTACATATTAAAGATATCATATAACTTTGTGGGAAAATCTCTTAAGAAACAAAATAGGCCAACAGTCGGTAAGAGCGTCCACCTAGGAATCATAAAGTTCCTACTTTGATACCAGCCCTCGCCAACGCAACATATGAGTAGCACAGGGATCTGTGCCATAAAGTGAGGAGCTGATGGTAGCTGTGGTACCCCACCTCAAATGCTAAAATAATCTCCTTGGTCTAGCACTAGTGAAAAGGGGAAAGACTCACCCACTGTATAGCTGATACTGACATTAGGCTGCTCCGCCAACTTTACTTTGTTTTCAGGAGCTGTTCTGGAAATCTCAAATTCACTTGAGGTCCCATTGTAAACAAACACCAAAAGGATTTTGCTAAAATTATTAAATTTATCAAAAGTGTAATAATTTCAACTTGTCCTTACCAAATTGGTACCATGCCGTTTGATGCTGCTCTAGAAGGCCATAAATAATACATTATAAAACTGAAGCTGCAGGCCAATTATGGACCCTGGGCTAGACTTTGAACATGCCTGTTCTAGATGATAGAAAGTGATACAAAAGTCAATTCAAAAATTATCTGCATTCTTGTTTTATGGAAGCCTAGCCCATCATGAATGATTTGGCAGAACCATGATTACTCTGCAAAGAACAAGATAACTCATCTATGATAAATTACTGGTTTGCCATTACCATCTTTCAAGCTTGCTGAATCTTCTTATCAGTGGTGGAGGTTGATGGGTATCCTGCTCTGTCTTCATGCATCACACTCATCTGGCCACTTTTAAACTTCTCTATCCACTCATACACACTTCTGTGCAGTAGTACACTGATTCCGTATTGTGCTAAAAGAGTCCAATGAATTTCAGGTCCTGATATTCCTTCCGACCAGGTTACTTTTCTGGGGAATACTGCTAGCCATGTTAACAAGCAAAATGGTGCAATCAGGCTCAAACTTTGATCATGTGACCACGACAGTATCAATGCTAAGTACGCATGTGCAGAACACAGTGTGAGAATAATAAAGATATGTTATAGTGAAAGTGAAGATACTTTCGAATCTCCCTTGTATTTTTCAATAAAAACAAAACATATTTATAGCGAAATATGTACTGTGAATGTCCAAAAATTGAATTTTGCCATTGGTTCTAAATAATGTTTTGATAAATGTAAACCCCAAAAGTTTATCTTACATACATCTAAAATACGAAGCACTGAAGGAAGATGCAAACCCTAGATGCTGGAAGTTAGCAAGGTTTTATTTAACACAGCGAAGAGAAATGCTTCTGTCCTAAAATGGTGACTTAAGAGCTCAACTTGTATGTGACCAGTTATCTTGTGTACCAATCCATCTGTGTCATGGCTGAAGTCCCATTTCCAGTCCTAGCTCTCACAATGCAATCATGGGAGGCAACTATCCCCTACTCATTAAAGGAAGCAAAGCAAAACTAAAGGACATCAAAAAGGCAATGGTACATGGGCAAATAAAAAGTTGGATTTGGCTGCCCTTGTGGGATAAAGATAATTGATTGGAAAGAACATTAGAGAAGAAGATATCTCAAAGAAGCAGGGCATATATTAGTTTACCAAGTATAGAGGTGAATACAATATGGGAATCAGTAATTAACTCTTAACATCCTGTTGAGAATTTTCTAAGTCTAGAGCTCCATTCCTATAAGGATTTATCAAAAATGGCCTTTGCATCTAAAGTTACCTGTTATTTCACTTAAATCAAAGAACTCTAAATATGTTTAATATTACATTTAAATAAAGGCTATCATTTTGGGTGGATTAGGAAAATGAATGACTTCTGGCCAGACGGAATGAGGCGGTATAGGACGTTAAGAGTTAAAACAGCTTGATTAGGTTATAATTTTTTTAAATTGCAATATGAGTTAGGTGAAAAAAAATCATACATAAGTATAAATGTCAAATTCTAGGTAAAAAATTGTCCAGTTGAACAGATGGTGCAACAATTGAGTCAATACAGTTCTAAGTGACAATCATCTGGAGGTTTCAGGTTCAATCCTGACGACAAGAAAAAAATAACATAGAAACTTAACATTTGTATTGAGTAAAAAAAATCCCTTGGTAAATTACCATTACTCGAATAAATGCTGTAAGTTATTTTATATATATATATATATATATATATATATATATATATATATATATTATATTGGCTTTTTAGTCTCGGAAAACTATAATATAGTTTTTGTGCCCCTGACGTTACAGTGCCTCCTGTGACTGTGAAGTCCAATGTTTGAAAAACATTCTCGACCATAGATGTCGCATGTGAAGGATGTCCTGAAGATGTTGATGTGCCAGTGCTTTGTTGCTGCTGTTTTCTTCTGGACCTCTTAACTTCATGGTGTTGTGCCAGGGTGACTTCAGACATGAACAGTCTGCTACAGGGAGCCTGCTGCCACTGAGGACAGACCTGAGCCAAATTTTCCCAGCGGGAAGGGACAATGCCAAAGCACCTGAGATCATTCTTGTAGACATTCTTAAAATGCAGCTGGGGGTGACCAAACTGTCTCTTACAGACGAAAGCTTTGCATAGAGGATGTCCCTCGAGATTCATCTCTATCATCCATCCGGTGGACATGGCCCAACCATCGAAGAGACGTTGCCTCAGTAGAGAACACAAGCTGGGAAGTTGAGCTCTCTCCAGAACTGCTACGTTAGTGATCCTGTCCCTCCAGATGATTCCCTGTATACATTTAAGGCGGTGAAAGGTAAAAGCTAGTTAACTTCCGCTGTTGGTGGGAGTACAGGGTCCATGTTTCACTTCCATACATGAGGGTACTGATAACACATGCCCTATACACTTGTACCTTTGTACAGACAGTGAGCCTGCTGTTGTCCTACACTCTCATTGTGAGCTTCCCAAAAGTTGAGGCAGCTTTTCTGATCCGTCAATTGAGTTCAGTATCAAGTGAGAGGTTGTTGGTGATGGTGGACTCAAGGTAGGTGAAGGTGTTTATGTCTTCCAGGGTGTTAGTAAATATCATCAAATCATGCTGATTTCTCTGTTATGATATTCACCCTGGGTCAGTTGAGTCAGCTCCATCCAATGAATTCACCTGTGGTAAAATCATGGAAGGAGTAACGAGGAAATAAGGAAATCACAAGTGGTCCCCAAACCCCATATGCATATCCCAGTCAGAGGAAGAAGATGCCCTTGTTTGCTGCAGATTTTCCACAGACACGGTAATAAGTATGCCAAAAGCCATTGATTCTTGATGATGAAGACACACTTTGGATTTTCACCAGAGCCACATTGTGGCCCTAATACCACTGGGTACCAGACCTGTCCGCCTTGGGTGACCCTACCAGGAACCTAAGTTCCCAATGGCATGGCCCTGATACTACCATGTTTACACAGCCCCGTTGCAATGAGGAGAGGTTGAAATAATGTACAAGATGGCCGTTGAGCAAAGAGCTTCCTCTGCCCTATTAAGCTGATAACACAGACTCCCTTAACTCTTTTTCACCATCCATCCCATCACTTTTGGCAGGTCCTCTACATAGCATCCAGTAGCCATACAGCTGATGAATGTAAGTTTTTGCCGGTCAGCCAAAACTGGTGTGTCCATGTGTAGGAGTCCACAGGAGAACACTTATGAGTTCTCCAAGCATTTCAATAAATTTCAAGTGGTGCAACCATACAGTAGTACTGATACAGCTATAACTTGGAAGAATTCCTGTTTTATTCTATCAGAAATGACTGGGAGCTGATTCTAGTATATAAAGGGAAAATTCATGGCTGGCTAATCAAATCCAATTTTTTTGATTCTATATGGACTTTTCTTTCTGTATTTAATTTTCATCCAGTAAACCTATAGACAGTCAAGGTCAGCTCCTATAACAGACCTTGCCTGAATTATAACATCACATTAATCTGTCCATCCATTTAAGTGTTGATAAAGATTACTGAGGTTTCTGTGTGTACAGCTGTTGAATAAAGACATGAAGATTAACTGAGAGGGTGTACACATGTGGATGAGGCATTCCAATGGTAAGGGTTAATGTCATAAGAATTAATGGAGTAACAGCCGTACTCTAATAGAAGAAAAAAAACTGAAAGGAGAAAGGAGAGGTAAGTAGAGCATTAAAATGTTCACATCTTATGCTTCACCGTTATTTAAAAAAATATTTTTCACAACTGAAATTGTACAATTAAAGAACACGAGATTAATATATATATATATATATATATATATATATATATATATAGCAGTCTATGCCTTCCCTATACATATATTGACATTGCTTTTTGTAGATGAAATATTGCTACCAAGATATGTGAACTTGTCTATTAATTTCAGCATCCTGCCATTTAATGTGTTAATTTCATTAAGTTTGAGAGAATGTCGGGTTGATGGGTTGGGTTGATGTGAAAAATCAGAGAAGTCAAAATGCAGTTGTGCAACCATACAGTAGTACTGACATGGCTTGGAAGAATTCCTATTTTATTTTACAGCTAAGAGATATGGTTTCCTTATGGTTGAAAATCTGTCAATAGCAGTCCATTTATTTCCTATGTGTATATTGACACCACTTTCTGTAGATGAGATATTGTTACCAAGGCATGTGAGCTGGTCTACTAACTTCAGAGGTTTACTGTTTAATGTGGAGATAATTTTATCTTGTTTAAAACACAAATAACATTACATATTAAGAATACGGAATATTTTGGTTCCTGGTCAGCAAAAAATGCACAACAAATAAATGCAGCTTAAATTTGACACAAGGTCATAAGGATAGGGCACCCAGTGAGAATCAAACTCACTACACAATAATAATGATCAGCAGGGCTAACATGCTACACCAAAAAATAAATGCAAATTACATTTGATACAAGGCTACAAGTCTGAAACACCCAGAAAGGATTAAATTCAGAAATAATTGATATTCAAGACTAGCTTGTTAACCACTAGGTGCTCATGTTTTCATTAAGATCCAATAATGAAACTGTCTGTACCTGCATCATATCAGAAAAGATGTTACCCAACAAAATATGTATCTATTTTTCTACATAATCATCATTTCAATCCATGCATTTTTGTAGGCGCTGTGGCAATTTTGTATGCCCATATACCAGCTTGCTGCCATGTCGTTGAGGGAGTGTTGAACCTCGTCATCGTTGCTAACCCCTTACACCACTTGAAGACGTTTTTGACATCCATACATGACTCGCCATACATTTCTGTTAATTGACAATGAATTTGGATCTATTAAACCAATATTCTAAAACTGGTGAACTTGACACTTAGTGGTAGTGTAAATTGGGATCTCCATCAGAAATGACTATCAAGCCAAAACTCATGGCAATGAGGCACATGCACAAAAAACACGCAGTGTTGCCATTATCTACATGAATAGTTTCCCTGCATCCCAGCATTTTGGAAACCTTTCTTTTAGGATTACCCTCCTATTTTTTAATTTTAAAAAATTTTTAGCTATTGATTGATCTTTGGAGACAAACAACTTCAGTTCACAAGAAATGACACCATCTGCTTAATGTCAGCTAAACAATTTGGATATCTAACAAGAAAGGCATCTGATTATCATCCAATGGACCACTTTGACCTTTGCACCTGAAAAAGAGAAAATGTTCAAATACTTGACCAATATGATGATGGTTTGATTGGTTGGTTGGTTTAATGGTATATAATGGTAAGTCAACCCTTGTGGGTTAGTTAATGCTAAATCTTTTTTATTTGTAATTTGTTTAAGAAATGATTTCACTAACTTCATGTATAATAATAAATTGCTAGAAATTATTTTTATTAACTTCCTGTGTATTAATAAATACTGACTGTTGACCTTCAGCCACCGCCTTCCTGCACCCATATGATAAAAAGGAGTGGGTGTTAGCCCTAAGAGCAATTTGAAAAATATGATCAGGACAATCATATAGTTGCTAGGGCTTGATATGACCAGCTGATTGCTCAGATAAGGCCAATTCAACCACCTGTCTAGCCCAAATAAGGGCCGAAGTAGGGTGTTTCATGTACCCAAGTCATGGACCGCTCAGATATCACAATCCTCAGGCATAACAGGAGGCCTCATTAGGTGAGGAGGGGGTTACCCTTCTACAGAGGTGCAGTCGGTGTATTCTACAGTCCCAGCTGACAGTTCAGCCAAGACAATGATGGAGGAACACCATTAGTCAGACCATTAATCATATCAACCCAAACCAAAGAAACCAGCAATAAACAATGACCAATGAAGAAATATTTATTAGTATTTAGTTGTCATTTACTAAGCTGGGTTTAGTTTGGCACAAGGCTAGAAGTATGGAGCACTTAGTAGTTTGTTGGCACCCTAATTATATAATTATATCAGTAATTCTCAAATTTCATGATGACATACTAAGAAATATATTTGACGTGAGACATCAATTCTTTATTCCATTAAGATATGACTCTACAAAGGGAAGCAAGAAAAGATATTGCTGTGTTCAGAAAGTATTGAGACTGAAACCACATTTACCAAGACGAAAATGAACAGTGACTGAAATGTTAATTTTCTTCAAAATAGTCTCGTTATCATTCAACACATTTATTCCAGTGAGTTTTTATTGGTTGAAGCACCTCTGAAATGTTTTGTCTGATATAATAAATTTCTTTTAATGTCTTTTACATTCTCAAATCTTACTCTTGAGAATTATTTTTAATTTCAGAAACAAGAAAATGTCACACAGAGTTGAAGGTTTGGTGTGTATGGAGGGTGTTGCACTTGCATATATGTCCAGGGGGAGAAGAAATGGTCACTGCAGAGTAATCTCCATATCCCTGAGAAATGCCATGAACGGAAATTTCTCAACATGGTGCCCCAATGACCTAATAGGTTATGGGAAATATCCATCCATCTATTGTGACCAAATTATTTTCAAAATCCTTGAGGTATTGTATCTTAATAACATTTAAAAGGTCAGCAAATAATAACACCTAATTATTCCTCTCCACTTATCATAATACACACACATATATATATATATATATATATATATATAAGCAAGTTTTGTTTAAGACCACAGACTATTTCTTCTTTATAATTTTCAATTGTAGATGTTAAAGTCTTCTTCTTTTCGGTACATCAAGATCTACATGCTAGAAAAAATGTCTTCTCACCGTTTATCCTCATTGGGATTATTGGTTTAGTGATTGACTATAGTGAATCACTTGAAAATTATAAACAAGAAATATTTCATGGTCCTTAACAAAACCTGTTTAAATAATAACTTGTTGCCAAAATGCGCAATATCTTGAGCATATATATATATATATATATATATATATATATATATAGGATTTATATACAATTAAATGACCACAACTAGCAAATTCAGCTAACAGCACATGTGACATGCGGAAACACTGGACAGCTATTTTGACCTATTAGGTCTCATCAGCAGTGTATAATGTGAACTCCCCCCAATGGAGATTGAACCAGCGACCACAGGATGCATAGATGAGACTCTACCCCCTAGGCCACCAGCTCACACCACACACAAAGCTCACCAAATCAACTAGTCAAAGGTAAACGTGCAACTGCATAAACATTGTATGTCTTGTAGTTACATCTGCAACATTACAGAGGACAAGGTTACCTCCAGAGCCACGTCTTCCCAACAAGGTGGCATGCATCCATATGATCTAAACTTTTTCTTTTCTTTCTCTTTTCACAAAACCAGTAGATTCTCTCCAAAAGTGCAGGGTTAGGGTTAGGGTTATAAATTAACCTATATTGTTTTAAGAAGAAAACTATCCATTCTTTCATTTATCAATTTAATAATGACGCTATGCTTATGAAACACCATTATATATATATAGTCATCCACAGACATCTGTTTTGACTTATCAAGTCTCTTCAGTGTGGCTAGACATTTGTAAGCTACCAACAGCCGGGATAGAAACCTGATCGATTCAGTATCAGTTGGACAGCTTAACCATCACCCACAGAATGCGAAGAGGATTTTAACTGTTTTAATACACACATCTGTATGTATGTAAAGGCTGCCACAAAGTGCTCCATATATATATATATATATATATATATATATATATATATATATATATATATATATGTGTGTGTGTAGAAAGGAATTATATACATTAAATGAGCATGACATGCAAATTCGGCAAACAATGAGTGCAACATGTGGAATACTGGACAGCTGTTTCGACCTACTAGTTCTCATCAGCAGTGTATACTGTGATCTTCCTCCGATAGGGACTGTGACTATACATTGTGTTGATTTTTGAAAGTAGGGAAGCAAAGTTTCATGCCTGAAAGAGAACAAGGTAACAAACCAATAGCTGGAGACAAAGGTTATATAGTTTATTAAATGACAACTGGACGCAAGAGTTGGTGTATGAAATATTGTTTATAACACTAAAATTCTTTGTACAAAAAAACATGTACAAAGTTGGTTTGTTCATAATTTGAATTTCTTTCCCAGTATGATTTGTTTGAGTGACACTTGGTTGGTATAAGGTCATGATTTCAGGAGGTTTTATAGTGTAGTGTGGATTTCTGGCATCTGGTTGGCAAATGCTGTGAGCTCCAAAAAGGCATTGCTTAAATAATAAAATGCCTGGAATCTGGCGAGAGGTGGGGGGAGGGTCTGATGAGGTAGGAAACTCTTCCCTAACGTCAAATCCTAATCAAAAGGCATTTATCATTCCTTTGAAATTCTCAATTTCCTAATTTTAGAAAATCTTCATTCTCTCTTTTAGTGATTGAAAAGGTTAAACTTACTCCCATTTGTCCCTTTTTCTATTACACCTCATTTTTACTAATTAGTGTTTGGGATTTAAATAATAATAAAATAGAATTTAAATAGAAAAAAAACACCAAACTCCCATGAGCCTTAACCGGAAGAACCCTCCACGCATGTGCAAGAAAAAGGACTGACTTCCAACCCCCAAGATAATATCTTGGCCATTCTAGTTTAGGCCTGAACTGTGTGTAGTTGCACTAGTGGCCAGGGAGATATTCCCTTGCCACAGGCAACTATGATCGGGAATAAAGCCTAAGTCATAAAACCACTTTCTGCCTTTGTCTCTTTCTTTTTTGTTCCTTGAATTCCTTCCTTTTCAGTGCGACCACCAAATGAGGAACACGCAACAAGAATATCCGGCTACCTTAAACCTTAAAACATCCAAACCTCTTACACCCCATAAACCCCTTGAAGTTGATAGAGGTTTATAATCTAGCCCCTTTTCTTCCAACTTTCTTCAACAATACCCAACAAGAGGGGGAGATAAGAAACTTTCTTCCTACCTTCTTAATAATCAATGTGACCACTTTTTCACAGGTGTCACCACTGTTATTTTTGCAAATCTACATTTTAAAATGTGTAGGTAAAAGCCAGGCCGAAAATATTTCCCTTATCTGATTGCTTGAGTCAGCATGTTTCCTCTAATTTGTTGGGAAATTAAGCAGATGCCCCTTTTGCCAAAATATTATTTCCAATTTGCTTTTCACTAGATTTTAATGACTGGGTGGGGGTTGGGGGTTGTTAGCACACCTTATCTTTACCTGGCTGAAAATTCGGGGATTTCCCTGTTTCTTCTAAATAATTATTTGTCATTTTCAGCGATATTGAAAGTAGGCAAATGGTAACTTTCAAATTATTATTATCTTTAGTTTAATCTGACTTTGCAAAGCCGAATCGGTTCTTCTTACATCTCATCTACTTGATCAAGTCATCACGTTAGTGATATTGGAGTAGGCAGATGGTAATTGTCGCAAATTAATATCATCCGTTTTGTTTTCCTAGGGAAATACCTGTCTCTCAGAAATGTACACTACCTCAATAAACAAAAGCAATGCTGTTTTTCTCAAATCATACTAAATTTCAAATTTGAGATTTTATATTTAAAATCATCTCAAACCTTAACCCCTTAAGGCCCATAGTGCCATATTGTATTCCTGTTTTTTATTGTTGAATGATGTTTTGTGAGAAAAAGCTTCTTTACTTCCAGGTTCCTTCAGTTAAACCAATGTATATTTTTTCAGTGTTTTGTTTGGGTTGTACTGTGAAGTTTGTCGAGGTTTGAATTCAGAGTTCTTTCTCCTAAACTGGATGCCTAACCACCAAGTCTGCCCCACTATTTACCCGTAGCTGGTGCGAGATTAGTTGGATTCATACCTTTCCCAAGGATATTAGTGCTATGTGAAATGCAAACAGCCTCATCCAGGATTTGAACTTGTATCCATTTCCTACAGCGGTAACCATTACATGATGCACATCCACACACACATACACATATATGTGTGTGTGTGCATGTGTGTGTGTGTGTGTAGGTACTTACCCAACCCGCTTTCCACGAATAGGATGTGACACAAGGTTGCAAATATGAGGCATCCAGTAAGGATCAAATTTACTATTCAATAGTAATAAATCTGCGAGACTTACTAGCTAACCATTACATCATGATGGGAGTCCTATGTATGTATCTATCTATGTATGTATGTGTTGTGGGGATTGTTAAGGGTCACAAATAAAGACAAACGACTGGTGAAAATTGATACAATTGTATTGAACAAAGAAAGTAGAATTTACAGAAGGAAGGTGAAGTTACATTTGACAATACAGTCTAGAACTGAATCGTGTCGCTTACCCCAAGCTACAATTGTCTTTGCTACTTATAGTAGTAGTAGAATCATTCCATTATGTAGATAGATTATATCACCTATAACAGTATGTATCTATCTATCTATCTATCTATGTAACACTAAAATAATGAGAATTTTAATTATACATAAATTTCATTTAATTTATTAGGAACTTAATTATCATAAGCTTAGCATAGTTGTGGCATAAGGCCAGATGTATGAAGCACCCAGTGAGAATCGAACTCACTAACAATGATCTACTAATTCAGTTTGCTAGCCATTACACAATGTGAAGTTAATTCATATACAGTGTGGCCCATAAAAGTCCGATGTAACGTTGGTGGAAAGTTATACATACTTTGGATACAAATAACTCCGACAAAGGTTAATAGACAAACATTTAATAACACAGCACATGGATAACAGTGTACAACGTTCATAATAAAGAGTACACATAAAAAGAGGTACACAAATAAAGATAAGACACATTCATGAATGATACAGATATAACATAAAAGAGTACAGACATGAGACTAGCGATAGTCCATGCTGTAAAGAACTTACAGTAATGTAAGGGGGGCGGAGCCCCACGAGAGGGTTTAGATAGAATCTACTCCATGTGGCTCGTAGTTGCTGAAACTATCAAAGAGGGCGAAAGTGTTTGAAACCCGCGCTTAAATACTGGTGCCCTAGCGGGCATCATCAAACTAAAAGGAGACAACTTCACCAGGCGAATACAAACAAACGCTACAAATACTCCCCCCTAAATTTTTAGCGGGGCAAAAAATTTATAGACAAGCATGACAAACAGAAAAAAAAATATATATTCCTTTAAGGAACAGAACAGAGTCTCGAATGTTCAAAGTTCAAAAGTTCCAAAAACAGAGAAATAAAATTTGCATATACATATTCCCGCAAACTATAAAATAAAAACATGAAAAAACAGGAATGTAATTTAAAATACACACAAGAGAATTTTCATGTATAAGTCCAGTGGGAAAAACTCCTATGTGGTATGGTTACAATTTAAAGAAATCAACTTTCTTCCAAATTCCTGAGTTGAAATAAGGACTGCTTTATCCTTGAGGAATTATTTTCTCCTGGAAGCAAAATGGTAGGCACAAAATGCCAAAACAACGATGGGGATCGTTAAAAGGGTGTTTCAAAAGAACAAATGTTAAAGAATTTTACGAACATTATTTCAGGTTCAACTTTTAGCATATAAAATTTTCTGTACAGGTGTACAATTTTCAAAAGTTTGAGGAAAAATATGGAGCAAATGTCTCTGTGTGGTGCGGATAAAAAAAACTTGAAATTCGACGTCTCTTCGTTCCATTTTTCAATGCTGACCTGGTTAAATGTCTTCTAGACGCCAAGGTCAAGTTGAAATTTTCAAGGTCGGTACTTTGAGTCTGTGAGGCACACATACCGTGATCCTGAAATGGACATTTTAGATGAACATCTCACTTTCTGAGGGGTAGCAAAAAAAATTTTTGCTGAGTTGCCTTGCGGTTGGAATCCGGGTCACATGGTGTGGCCATGTGCGTATCCTTAGTAGTAATCGCTGAATTGAAGCTGCCAGTGTCACTGGGGTGGGGGAACATGTCAAACTGTCCCTGGCTGATGGCTGAACATTTCCTCTCGGTAAAAAAAAGAATTCTTGGTGTTGAATCTTTTTTTAAATTTTTTTTAGAAGATATCCAGCGCTGTAAAAAAAATGTGTCCATAACAGTCGGAGAAAAAAGAAATAATTTCTTTGAGGGGGTCACCGTTTTTTTCTTTTTTTTAAAAAAAAAGTTTGTGTTGAAAGTTCCAAGTACTTTTACGACCATTTTTTTTGGTCGACTTGGGCAAAAAGGGTAAGTGTTCATATCACGTCGGGATGTCACCAGTTGTAAGGATGGTTTAAGGTTCAACATACATTGGATACAAATAACTCCGACAAAGGTTAATAGACAAACATTTAATAACACAGCACATGGATAACAGTGTACAACGTTCATAATAAAGAGTACATATAAAAAGAGGTACACAAATAAAGATAAGACACATTCATGAATGATACAGATATAACATAAAAGAGTACAGACATGAGACTAGCGATAGTCCATGCTGTAAAGAACTTACAGTAATGTAAGGGGGGCGGAGCCCCACGAGAGGGTTTAGATAGAATCTACCCCATGTGGCTCGTAGTTGCTGAAACTATCAAAGAGGGCGAAAGTGTTTGAAACCGGCGCTTAAATACTGGTGCCCTAGCGGGCATCATCAAACTAAAAGGAGACAACTTCACCAGGCAAATACAAACAAATGCTACACCGATGAATAAATTTTTAAAAATAATTTAGTCTTTTTAGTCATAAAATATTGTCCAATGAAATTGAATATTTTTAATTATTTGTGAAAAATGATATCTTATTGATTGCCTCAATTTTCACGGATACAAAGTTGCACCTTAATTCGAGCACTTTGTATGACTTTGCTCAAGGTTTCTGAAGTTTAATCCTCTTCTCTGAATTAATCTTGAGCTGTAGCAATGTTTTAACTTATCTAAATATACACACTCCTTTAAATAACCCCATAAAAAGAAGACATGCAGACAAATCAGGCGAATGAGGAAGACCATTTGAATTCTGAATTTCCTGAAATTATTCTGAAATCAAAAATTTCTTTTGTTGAAATTATAAACCTTATAAAGTAAAATTTTATTATTCTAATTTGTTTTTTTTTCATATTGTAACTTGATATTTTCAATTTGTTTAGGTTAATTATAATATCTGAAAAATAATATAAAAATTAAATTAAAGAAAAAAAAGTTATTAATTTCTTCAAAGTTTTTAAATGTTTCAATATTTTGTGGGCTGTGAAATAAGGGGAGGCTACTCCTGTTGATTTCCTTGGCTGAATGTTCAATGCTTGAATAATCTACCTTTGCAAGACGAGATTTATTTGAGGTAGTCAAATTGGTTAGGTTTGGGTTCTTTGTTTTATGGCATATCAACGTTCGTGGGTTATTTAAAAGCCATCCTTGTAGAAAAACACTAGAGGTACTATCTAACCTATAGATGGAGGAATTGAGAGGTTTCATACCTTTCCCAGGGATATGAGTCCAAAAGGGAACATTGAAGACTGGGTTTGAACTGTCTTACTCTTTATCGTAATTTGAGAGAAGACCAAAAGTATGAAATACCCAATGAGAATCGACATCATTAACTTCAGGTTTCTTTAAGCTAGAAGGGACTTGAATTTGGGTATGGACAAAATTTCAGTATGACAGCACCTCCCCTCTTTACTTTTATTTAAAAAAATTTTAATTTAAATTGTCACTTATTTTGATTTTTCTTCTTTAAGAACAGAATGTAAACTTATATCTAAAAAATGTTTCAATGAATTTCTTAATCATAACAATGAAATGAATCACGTTAAAAGAGCACATTTAGAAAAAAAACCCCAAAAAACAGCAAAAATTAGCCATTTTGTCAGATACAAATATAAGGATTATATTCCTTACTTGTCACTTTTCTTCTGTTAGTCACTAGGTGGCATTACAAACAGCCATATAAAAGTGGAGGGGCCAAATTCAAAGGTCCCTTTTTACCTTCAATACTCAAGAGAAAAACACACACCAGTTTCATCTCCATTCAAGTGTTACAGCAATTAAGAAAAACGAATGTGATTAACTATTTCATCTCTCAGTCACCACATATAAAAATATATCTAAGGTAGGTGGGTTGTCGTCCTTGGTCTATGAGCCTCTCTTTGAATCAACCAATCAAAGGCCTGCAAACTTTAGTGGCAAAATTGAAGATAGGATTTCTTCCTCTTTGGTCACCAGCATCTACAGAAGTCAAACGAGAAAAAAATAGTCATCCCTTATATTAAGTAGAGAGAGACAGAGAGCCATAGTTGATACTCTGATAACTTACCAACCTCAAGAACTTCAGTTAAGTGGACTCTATTATTATATCTATATAATTATCATTCCTGCAGACCAAACCTTTGTTTGCAAAATGTGGTGATTCACATCATGATTCTAAGGCAGATAGGAGTTAAAACAGAAAACACATGAACTCAACATGGAATTTCAAATAACTTGTATTAATAAATACACAAACAAGAAATTATACTTGAAATACTTGCAATTGTGATTGGTTGATTCAAAGAGAGGCTTGTAGACCAAGGATGACAACCCATCTACCTTAGATATATTTTTATACACATAAAATACTCTTGCTATTCTTTTGCATATTATCAATTTTTGCTTTGGTATAATTAGTCCTTATAGTATTATTTTGTAGTGCTATTAATAAAGATTCAGTTTCTCTCTTCAAGTTTCTCAATTGTAACGATGTCCAAATCATCTAATGTGCAATTATTTTTTCTTAACAACACTAATGAGTGATTTTTCAATGAAGTCTGGATAACAGCAAGTCTCCTCAGGACTCCAGAACTCTTCTGAGTATTCTAGCCGATCTTAACAATGCTGTGGTGTGGATTGTTTCAATTTTTCCACTGATTTCTAATTCCTTTTTTTTCAAATCTTTAGGGACCGTTTCACGCACACATTAACTACAATTGGTATCACCATCACCATCTCATGTTCCACAGCTTTTTTTAGTTCTCTAGCAAGGTCCAAGTATTTGTCTATCTTCTTGCTTTCTTCAATTTTACTCTGTGGTTTGCTGGAATGATAAAATCCACTAAATGACAAGTTTTTTTTTCTTGTTAATTAACTCTAGTCTTCTGGTTGGGATTAGGTAATCCGTTTGTATCTCAAAATCCCAGAGAATTCTATGCATCCCATTCTCTAGGACAGATTCTGGTTTGTTCCAAAACCATTTGTTTGTATTGTCAAATTTTAATCCCTTGCACAATTCCCTTTCAAAATATAAAGATGTTGAAGTGGAAATTGGTAGAATGTGGCAACTTAAAACAAAAATAATACCAGTAATTATTGGAGCACTGGAGTTTCATCAATTGGTTGTAATGTCTCTCTTGATTGCAATATGTCTCCAGCTAAATGAAATCTTGCTCTAAAAGAATTTGAAAAGCCTGGAAGTGGAAATGGGCAGGATATGGCAACCAAAAACAAAAACAATACCAGTAGTTGTTGGAGCACTAGTACTACTCCCTAAGAATGACAATAAATTTGTCAACAGCATACATGGACAGCAGAAAATTGTCTCCATTTTCTCGGCACACATCTTATGAAAATTATCGTTATAAAAAAAATGGAAGCCAAGTAATTATATGTATTTGTGTATAACCTCTACATATAATTACTTGGTTTTCCTTTGTATATAGATAATGAACAGTATAGATATAATAGCCAAACTGTGATTACTTGCTTTACATAGACTAGCAAATATATGCACCCTCCAGGTGCAAGTATTTAAGTTTTAATGTAATTAAATATCGTATTAAATTAGAAAGTCTAATAAGAAGGCAGATAAAAAGATATGTAACAGAGTGGGGGTATAATAGAAAAATAGAAATGAAACTTACTCTTCCATCACTCCTGTCTTTGATTGCTGAATTTTACTTATTTAACTATTTAGTTAAATTAGGAAATAAAGAATAAAATGACAGTTATTTTTTCTTGTTAATTGATTTCATTTAAGATTCATTGAAGAGATTTTTGGTTATATTCATTAAAATAAAACCAAACAATTAGAAATCAATAATACTAAGCACATATTTAATAAAATCACATTTTTAATATCAATATGCAAATTAGCCTTCCCATTCACACTGCAAACCACTATTTTTTGTATATATAAATACAATTGCATGTTATTCATATGTAGATATGGACAACACTAATAAAAAGGTGAAGCAATTTTATTAATAATTCAGGTTTAAATATAAATAAAATCATGGAGAATGTGATGTAAATAACTATATTAATTGTGACTCGATTAGTAATATACTTTCGGTTACAGACAGAAAAACACACAATCTCCATTATAATAAGATTATCAGCTCCAAGGCTTTTAGGTGAAACATGGATAGTAACTCACAAAAGAAAAGAAAATGATAATAATAATAATAATGATGATTACAAAGCAAAAATAGATAAGATGCAACTGAATAGCAAATGTAGGATGTGTGGAGACAGATGAGGAGATGAAACTGTTAATCATATAATAAGCAAATGCAGCAAACTAACACAAAGTAAGTAGTAGATTAGGCATGACTGGGTGGGAAAGATGATTGAGAAAAATCTGGGTTTTACCAGAAAGGTTTTTTTTTAAAGTTGTGGAATTTGAAGGTGACAGTAATACCAATCATAGTCAGGGTACTTGGAACAACCCCCAAGAACCTAGAAAAAAGTATGAGTATTGGTGGGGGTTGGGAGGGGCATTTTATTTGTGTATTTGTGTGCATAAGCTTGTGTATGTCTGTTCATTGGTGTATTTGTAGGTGTGCTATCATCTGTGCATACGTATATAGGTATGTTTACATATATATATTAGCATATGTACATAAACATCCGTTCATGACAGGTAAGAGAGAGAAAGAAAGGATGAGAGAATACATGGGAGGAAGGGGACTGAGGAAGGAAGGGGGGTTAACAAAAATAGTTGTTTTCTAACTTTCCCCTGTTATATGAAGATTTGCCACATTTGCTGTTTATGTATTTGTTTAAATAATGATGATGATTAAAATTAAAATCATCATCATCATGATACTTTTTAAATGGAAGTTTTTTTTCAATAATAATAAACATATTATCAATGATTATTGATGATATTTTTATAAGGTAACATTTATGGGCAGCCAATAAGAAAATGATGTTAAATATTTTAATAATATTGCTAGATGGCTTTTTTAAAATAATGATAATGACAATGAATGCATCATCATCATCATCATCATCATGTCGCGCAATTAGCACGGATATCCATGACAATCTCTCGCCAACCTTTCCTATCATTCATTTCCCCAGGGAAGTCCTCTGCGCAGCAACCTGCAATCTTTGCTTAGTTGGTCAATGTAGGTCCTTGATGGGCAGCCCACACTAGCATGTATGTGTATTGGCTTACACAAGAGAACATCACTTATGAGTTCATCCTTGCTTCTCCAGCAGTGCCCGGCATGCCTTGTCCGTCTCACTGGAATGGTTTGTGAGATGGGGGGGCAGGTGGCCATATAGCTGTTTCCTTGTGAGGTGCTGCTTCCATGATTTGTTCAGGACTGCACGCAGCATTCTTGTGCAGCTCCCGTCCAGCTTATTCTCAAGGCGCCTCGTTAAGGTCCAAGTGGTGCAGCCGTACAGCAACATTGATACAACCACCGCTTGGAAGAAATATCGCTTTAGCTTGTCAGTGAGATCGGATTTCCATATTACTGATAATTTGTTTGTGGCCGACCACGCTTTTCCTATTCGTGTATTTACATCGGTTTCTGTGGATGAGATATTACTACCTAGGTACGTGAATTGTTCTACTGGCTTAAGGGGCTTACCATTGAGTGTGGTTATGTCTCCTTTTCTTTTCAAACATATGTACTCGGTTTTATCGGAGTTTACATAAAGGCCAATATTATTTGCTGCCTTCTCTAGGCTATGCAGTAGTGACTCGGCCTGTGGTGGTGTATCTGCAAGGAGTGCAAGGTCATCAGCGTAGTCTGCATCTGTGACTTTCTGCACGGGATATCACCTGCTTCTTGCCTTTTTTAGTGTGAAAACCTGGTGTCACAAAAATTTTGATGTAATATATATATATATATATATATATATATATATATATATATATATAAAAGGAAAAGTTGACTTACCGGTGAATTTGGTCACAATGGTTAGTAAGTGTGGAATTCAGAGGGGTAAGTCAGCGATATAACAAATACAAAGTGCTCAATACTAAGTAGAGCAAATTTATTATCTCTTGTACCCATTTTATAATATATATATATATATATATATATATATATATATATATAGGTTTGGTGGTTGGTTTTGAAGGCTATCACAATGCAAGTGTAAAGAAAAATAAGGAAACTATGATGTTGTTTGTTAACCTTTGTTTATTCTTAATATTTCGAGATAAAGATCTCCTCCTCAGAAGATTGCTGAAGCTCTGGAGGGCGCTGCTAAGTATAGTCCATTTAATTTTGTGATATGATGCAAGGTAAAAAAATATTCAAGGGAGGTAATTCAATGTTCGGCATCCGAAATGTGTGTGCTTTTTAAAAGGGACCGATCTACTTCAGTTGTCAAAATATTTTTTTATTTCAAAGTCTAGACTCGCCTCTTTTTTTTTTTTTTTTCTCATAAGTGAAAAGGAGATAAAATGTGTAATCAGAATATGAGGCAAGGTAAAATTATATAAGGGTAGTGATTTAATGTTTGCCATACGTTATGTATTTGTTTTCTTTTTGTTTGTTTTTTTGGGGGGATACCTCAAATCTTTAAATTCATAAAAAGAATTAATTAAATTTTTAAAAGAAACACTAAATACGTCATTTAACAAAGTAGAAATTTAAAAAAATAAAGTGTTGTCTGCAAAAACAGGTTCTCCTTCACTTCTTACCGTTTATTGAAAGAAATCTCATGGTTTCCTTCATCAATTCGTCTTTTCCTCACGAAATTTTTTTTTAGTAAACTAAAGAAAAAAAAACTTATTGGCAAAGCCAGAAAAAAAAAATAAAGTCTTTAAATTTAAGAAATAAATTCACTGGAGAAAAAAGAAATGATCAAAGTCATCCCATTTATAAATTACTTTCGTACCCGTCAAAAATATAATTTATAAGGAAATTTTAAAAATAAAAGAATTACTCTAAGAATTCATATTTAATTTATGTGTAAATACCAAACATCTTATTTCGGGCAAACTTTGACAATATTGTGTCTTAGGTTGAATATATGTTATCTTTTAGCAGGAATATTATTAAGACAGGGATATTTTGGGCTATCACCGTATTCACTTTCGTTTACAATGAGCATGTCTGCTGTTTTCCCTCGTGTCAAATTGAATAATGGCATTTTTATGCCTTTAATTGGACGTAGGTATTTCTTACTATTGAATATGAAGAAAGAAAGAAATATATTTGACTGTTTGAAAGAAATATGTAGTAATCTCTATCATTTTTGTTTTAAAAAATACAACTTTAGAAATGTGGGGCATAATGGGCCGATATTGTAAATCGAGGTAAAAAAAAAACACAGAAAAAAGTCTTAAACCAGTGGGGGTGGGGTATATATTGCTCTACTAAAAATCTCTCTATCATGTGTCTTCTTTGTTGAGTTATGGTTACCTTCACCACATAAGAATGTTTAGTAATTGATGCTAAGAGAAATTTGTGTTATTTTCTAAGATTAGCTTAGTTGTGGCACAAGACCCTGAAGTAAAGAGCACCCAGTGAGAATCAAATTCAATAGTAATCCTTTAATCCATTTATCTTGTAGCACAAGGTCCTGAAGTATCGGGCACCCAGTGTGAATCAAACTCACTAGTAGCAAAGAGCAAATAATATTCAATAACAATTATATTATTATATGAAGAAGTCCTAAATTAAGTACAAACCTAACAGATATTATTAGGTATTATATAACTCTACGGCATTAAAAATATGTAGTAATCTCTATCATTTTTGTTTTAACAAATACAACTTTAAAAATGTGGGGCATAATGGGCCGATATTGTAAATCGAGGTAAAAAAAACCTTAAACCTGTGGGGTGGGGTATATATTGCTCTACTAAAAATCTCTCTATCATGTGTCTTCTTTGTTGAATTATGGTTACCTTCACCACATAAGAAAGTTTAGTAATTGATGCTAAGAGAAATTTGTGTTATTTTCTAAGATTAGCTTAGTTGTGGCACAAGACCCTGAAGTAAAGAGCACCCAGTGAGAATCAAATTCAATAGTAATCCTTTAATCCATTTATCTTGTAGCACAAGGTCCTGAAGTATCGGGCACCCAGTGTGAATCAAACTCACTAGTAGCAAGAGCAAATAATATTCAATAACAATTATATTATTATATGAAGAAATCCTAAATTAAGTATAAACCTAACATATTAGGTATTATATAACTCTACGGCATTAAAAATATGTAGTAATCTCTATCATTTTTGTTTTAACAAATACAACTTTAAAAATGTGGGGCATAATGGGCCGATATTGTAAATCGAGGTAAAAAAAAACCTTAAACCTGTGGGGGTGGGGTATATATTGCTCTACTAAAAATCTCTCTATCATGTGTCTTCTTTGTTGAATTATGGTTACCTTCACCACATAAGAAAGTTTAGTAATTGATGCTAAGAGAAATTTGTGTTATTTTCTAAGATTAGCTTAGTTGTGGCACAAGACCCTGAAGTAAAGAGCACCCAGTGAGAATCAAATTCAATAGTAATCCTTTAATCCATTTATCTTGTAGCACAAGGTCCTGAAGTATCGGGCACCCAGTGTGAATCAAACTCACTAGTAGCAAAGAGCAAATAATATTCAATAACAATTATATTATTATATGAAGAAATCCTAAATTAAGTATAAACCTAACATATTAGGTATTATATAACTCTACGGCATTAACCAAAGATTTAACCAAAGATGTAACAGTCCAAAATAAGTAGACACCGTTTTATATGCAATTTTATTTTTGGTTTTAGAGTTTCACTGCTGAAGAATTTGGTAATATATAACACCTAATAATAATTGTTTTGTATATTTCACTAGAAATAATAAAATACTTGCCTCTTTGGTTTAGAAGAAAATTAACATTGTATAAATGATTGTTAGGAGTGATAGCATATTAGCATGATACCCATAAAAAATTGTATGATTCTTTAAATATAGATTGGCATTCCTGTTAAGGATCAGAGTGTAGTATCTGTGTGCTCTGCCTAATATCATAATTAGTTATGAACAATATGCTGGATACTACTGGAGAAGTAAGGATGAACTCATGAATGACATTCTCTTATGGACTCCTATACATGGACACACCAGTGTAGACTGACCAGTAAAAACTTACATTCATCAGCTCTATGTGGACACTGGATGCTATGAAGAGGACCTACCAAAGGTGATGACTAATTGGAACAGATGGTAAGAGAGAATCAAGGGAATCTGTGCTGTTGACACTTTGATTATGATGAGTGTAATTATAACCCAATGTTAGCTCAGTCGGTAGAGCGTTCGGCTAGAAACCAGAAGGTTCCTAGTTCAATACTGATCCTCGCCAACTCAGCGTATGAGTAGCACAGGGATCTGTGCAGTAAAGTAAGGATATGACACTAAAATAATCTCCTTAGTCTAGTGCTAGTGAAAAGGAGATAGACTCCCTCGCTGATTGGCTGATACTGACTTAAGGCCACCCTGACGACTTTATATATAAGTATATAGTATAAATATAAGTATGAATATGATATAATGAAAAAACAAAGGATGTTTACAGCTGCATGGGCTCATCAGGAGAGAATGTGCAAACCGTTTCGGGGCCTTAATTCCAACGTTTGACTAGCAGCGTTCTGTTTTTGCTAACGGTCATTTTTCCTGTCTTATTTTTGTTGATGACCGACCCATGTGCGGTCGATGCATGATATTGCGAGGGTCCTCATATCAGTGAGGTAGGGCCGGTGTTGCTTTTTAAACCATCGAGAGGAAGGCCCTGAAACGGTTTGCACAATTCTCTCCTGATGAGCCCATGCAGTTGTAAACATCCTTTGTTTTTTCATTATATCATATTCACTGTCGGATTAATTTCCATTTTATTTTCACATACTTGTCTATGAAAAAACTTTACAAATATAAGTATATATATAGTATTATAACCCAACTCCTCTTCTATGAGCAAGATGTAACAAAAGATTGATTTTTAAATGGAGTACAGCTGGTTTGAATTCTTTGGTTTCCTTTTCCTTAACATCCCTACTATTTAGTGAGAAGTGATGAGTTCATGCCTTTTCCAAGGGCATTAGTACAAAGTTAAATGCAATTCCATTTCCTATGATAATAATCATTATGCTAAAACTTTTTTGTTTCCACAGTTGGGACGCATAAAATCCAGGGTAAAGATGTGATTTCTACTGTATTGGATGCGGCTTTGGCTTCTGGGTACCGAGCTATTGGTAAGTATAAATTCTTTTGTTCTTTCCTTCGCGGCAACGTGCAATATCTTATCTTGTTGGGTTTATAAGAATTGAATGTGTAGTTCTTATAATACATTAGAAGGTTCAGACTAACCTTCCAATGTAGGTGAATATATACATCAATAAATCTGAACAAATAAGTACAACATAACAACAATACAGACTTTATTGTCTGAGCACGTGGAGATTGACATACATGAAAAGATACAAAACAGGTAGGATGGAAGTCCTTTGAAAGTAGGAAAGAGTTCATAAAGAATATGAGAGTCACTTACTGATAGTTGGGGTGGAGGGCAAAGCCCCCACTTAATGGACAGAGACGCCATGCATCTAGTCCATCTTTTGTGGATACTAGACCAAGAGAAAGAGAGGGCTTCCAGGGCTGAGTTTAAATGCCCAGCTAGTAGTGTCACTGCAAAACCCCAACGGCAAGAGAAGATAAATCATTTGGACACAAGGGCAGACAATTGTTACAGGTTAACTGTTTAGCCTTTTACTTGCTAACAATATTTCAACTATAAAATAAAACCAGGTAAAAACTCTGTGTTTTCATATTGCCGATCTTCAGGTAAACTGTAGATGTGTTGAGACAAGTCCATGAAAATACTTGAGGCATTTTGATTCAAGTTCACCTGAAGACCAACCACATGTAACTTAGAGACATGAGTTTTTACCCTGTTTTATTTTATTTTATAATTGAAATATTGTGGTGAACTGACAAGTTGTGCAGTGTGAATTGTCTGTTGTTGGGTCCTAACAAGCGTTGTAGATTGTATAGCATCAACAAAAGATAGCTTGAGTCTGTCACTGGATGCTGTGTCCTTTCTTTCATTATACAGGATTGTAAAGTATTCATCAGATGTTTCATATTACAGTCAAGTCAGACTAAATAAAACGTAATATCAATCCATGTGTTCTTTCCCAGTCTCAATGCATTGTAATGGGAGGTAACTCTCTCCTTATTCACAAAGGGAAGCAACTATACATATTTTTGTTAGTATGTTTCTACATATACATATGTATTTGTATGATGAATAGTTAAACGATTCTCTAATATTTTATTGACATTATTTGCATAAACTCAAATCAAATTAGTAAATGAATATCTCACAATCATCATCAATAGCTTTTGAGATGACCTATTTAGTTATTGTTCTCTATTGTTCATTCTCCTTCCATTAAATATCTTTTTTCTTTCTCTCTCTCTCACCAGATACGGCATCTGTGTATCGAAATGAAGTTGACATTGGCACTTGTCTTCCGGAATTGCTTGAAAAATATCAGTTGAAAAGAAATGACATCTTCATCACAAGTAAATTAGGTACAAAATTTATTTGATTTCTTTGAAAAAAACATTTTACAAAAACTAAACAAAGGGTCGTTTCCCATGGCGTAGAGGGCTAATGAGCGAGACTGCAATATCGTTGTAAGTGAGTTTGAACTCCGGTTGCACTATTATGTTCACTTTCAAACTAATACTCTTGGGAAAGGTATGTGTAACAATGCCATTACGGGCATATAAACAATAGTGTTTCTGTGATGTTCAATCCTGGCTAAGGGTGAAAGTAACACAGAATAACAATTAACAGTATTCTACAATAGAGAAAGGCAGATTGATAGATAGACAACCGTTTAATTACTTGTTCTTCTCTATCTTCTTCCTCTCCACTTCAGCCATGATGTGAATGTCTAGGTTCTTGTTTTACTTCTTTCTTACTTCGTTGAGTCACCATGTTGGATCTTTACTTCTATTGGCCGGTCTTCTAACTTGTTGCTGCTTTCTAACCTTCTTAGTTCTTTTTAAAGTCATGTAATAACTAACAAGACTTGTATTACTTTGATCAAAGCTTTTATTACCTAAGGGCTTCTTTTCATTCACCACATGGATTGAGCCCAGCCTTGCAGTCACATGTCTGTACTGCATCACATTTTTGCTGGAACTGAAAACCTAACTAAGTGTCACGTGACTTGCGATATTCCAACCGTCCAGTAGTTTTCCATTCCCTGATTTGAAAACACCAGCCCCTTAAAATTCTTCAGGGTGTTGTCAATAATCTATTCTAACACATAGATTATGCAACATATGAACCCCCTCATCCCCCAGTTATGGGTTAAATAATTACTGATCTTTTATAAGAATGGCTTTTGGCATTAACTAACCCATGAAGGTTGATATACCATGCATTAGTTGCAGGGCCGAGATTTAACTTGGCCATCAGAGGAGGCTTTGCTGCACATGCATAAACAGAAACTCTCGCATGAGGTTACTCAAGCAGCAATAGGATACCTTTGAATGAGTTTGCCTCATATATATAGCTAAATTGCATCCCCCTCATAACAACACTCTCCCATCACTAGTTCAAATAATCAAGAACTGTTGGAACATTTTTATAAGTAAACTCCAACCTAAAAGATATTTTTCAAGAACCAGACATACTATTCTGCTTTGCTTGATTGCATAGCTTGACAGATAGCTTTAACCAAGACAGTCTAAGAAAACAATAAATGATTAAATGAGGCAACAAAAAATGAAAAACTGAAAACGATGGAATGAACAAGAACAAGAACAATATATATATATATATATATATATATATTTTGATGAACACAAATGATCAAGTTTACAAAATGATACAAAGAGAAAAAGTTCAAAGTTCTCAACAAACTGTCCGAAGAGGAAAGGGTAAAAAAAGTGTTGTGTTCTGCAGAGATTGGGGATGCATCCTTTAGGTTTGTTGAAGGAACTGGCAATTGTTCCAAAAGCGTGGGAAAGGGACCAAGTGTTCATATGATCTAGTCACATAGAAAATGTGATATGAGTGTGTGTATAGTCACGTGCCTGACCCAATTACACAGGGTCACAGTTAATAGAAGAAGAAATAAGTCAGTCACAGAAAATGGGTCAGTCACAGAAATAGGTTGAAAGAATAAGTCAATCACAGAAATGGGTTAAAGTGTATATGTGGATGTATGTATGCAGTATGAACATGAGTTTATGTAGGTGTGGATGGGGGTGTTGTAATAGAAAATATGGATGTGTATAGTAGTGGCAAAACACATACTGACCTGTCATCAACCAAACAATCTCAAAGAAATGAAAGGAAGAAACAAAATACTAAATAATAAAATAATCAATAAGAAACCCACATAAAATCCACTAAATTTTGCCAACCATGTAATATTAAGAAAAAACTGCAAACACCCAAAATCAACCCCAACTTAATCACTAGCTTCATAATTAAAAGATTTTTTAAATTTACTGCAAATCAAATTTCAGAAGCAGAAATGTAATTTATCCACTGGACTGCATCTACTGCCAAAAAAATATGTTGAAAAGTCAGAATGGCCATTTTATTTTAGACTAAACAAATATAAACATAAATCAATCTATGGATCACAGCAAATCATATCCCTACTTCTCCACATAGTCACTGTTTCTCTCAATAATAATATTCCAACTTTGAATGAGAACATGTATCCCTGCCTTGTCGACTGTTCTTTGAGTCACTTCTTCACTACAGATTTCACTTCCTTGCCACTGGAATAATCTTTGCCTCCCAAACTTTCTTTCATGGGGCCGAAAAGAGGCAAACATTCCAGTGACAAGGAAGTGAAATCTGTAGTGAAAAGTCAACAGAATTTTACAGGGCAGGGATACATGCTCTCATTCGAGGGGGACATTGCTATTGAGAATAAAAGGTGATTATGTGGAGAAGTAAGGATGTGATCCACAGAGGACCAGCTTCATTTTGATGTATGATACATGTTCCTGTGTTGGTAATTATACCTGTCCTAAACGAAGGCATTACTTTTTGACTCACCTATGTAGAGAAGTAGGGATGTGATCCACAGAGGACCAGCTTCATTTTGATGTATGATACATGTTCCTGTTGGTAATTATACCTGCCCTAACAAAATGGCATTACTTTTTGACTAACCCTTTTATATATATATATATTTATATATATATGTGTGTGTGTGTGTGTGTGTGTGTGTGTGTGTGTGTGTGTGTGTGTGTGTGTGTGTCAGTGAGGCTTTCCAAGCACTAAAAAAATATCTTTGTTAGATGCAAACACTTGAAACCAGTTAACCATATCAAACCTGTTAGGCTTCCATCTATGGGTCGAATAGATGTTTGAAAATTATTTGTATTAGATAGGAATACTTGAAACCATATGATTGCAAATTATTTGTCTTAAGAATAGTTACCAGAAACTATAATTGTTTACTAAGGATTATTATTATTAGTGAGGGTTCAGTGTAGCTCATTTGGTAGAGTATCTGCCTAGGAATCGCAAATTTCTGGGTTTGATACCAGTCCTTACTAACTCAGTGCATGAGTATCAAGGCTTGGGTCATCTGATCTGTGCAGTAAAACATCTGGAGCTGATAGTAGATATGGCGCTCCTCCTCAGCAAAACAATCTCCCTGGTCTAGTGCAATCAAAAAAGGGATAGACTCCCTTGCTGTTTGGTTGATACCGACAATAAGCCACTTTGTATACTTTACTTTTACTATTATTATTAGTTACTATATAATTGCTTGCAAATAATTTGCTGTTAGATAGGAATACTTGAAACTGTGGGCAAATGGATGATTATAAACAAATACCAAAAAATGTGCAGTGGAACATGGAAAATAATTATTACAATTATCATCAGGTTGGTTCTTTCTTGCCACCTGTCCCTATCGGCATCGTTCTGGAAGGTCCTCTATACAACATCCAGTATCAGTGCAAAATGATTGCGGGCTGACCCACACTGGTGTGCCCATGTGTAGGTGCTCACAGAGAATGTCACATATGAGCTCGTCCCTGCTTCTCCAGCTGTGTCCAGTATGTCTTATTCATCTTGCCTGGATGGTTTGTGTGATAGGAAGCAAGTGGCCATACATTTATGAATTAATGTCAGCATTAAATAACTCATAAGGAGTTGATATGCCATTAAACAAATAAAGCAAACCAATGCAAAAAAGCTAATTCTTTTTTTTCTTTTTTGTTTTCAGCCCCTAAAGAGCAGGGAAGTGAAAAGTGCAGAGAAGCATGTCATCAGTCATTGTCACGGTTGGGTACAGATTATCTGGATTTGTATCTCATTCATTGGCCAGGAGTGCAAGGGATGAAACCGCACGATAAAAGACAAAAAGAATTAAGACAACAAAGTTGGTATGAAATGGAATCTTTGGTTTCAGAAGGTAATTCACACACCCCACAGTTTATTTTTGTTCCATGTGACTTTTTCTTGTTTTCTAAACTGAAGATTCAACTCAAGGATAAAATTTGAGGATGTGGAAGATATTAAAAGAAATATGATGATCCAGCTTCACACCATATCAAAAGAGAAATTTCATAGGTACTCTGACCAATAGAAAACTCACTGGAATATGTGTGTTGAAAGGCAAGGAGTCTGTTTTGAAGAAAATTAATCTTTCATTTATTGTTCATTTCTATCTTGGTAAATATAGCTTCTTACTATATAACACACCTATTATATACAATGTCATTCAATAAATAAGAGGAATTTTGCCTAAGGTGTTGGCCATAGCAACGACTGTTTACAGTTGCATCTTTTTTAAGGAAATCTTTAGTGATGAGTCCTTTCATGTCCCATGACCTTCTTTACTGATGGCTGCACCTGGAACTTTTTCTTTACTGGAGAGTTAAATATATTTCCACCCCATGGACTTGTCTTTACAACTTAGCCTTGTAGTAGCAAACCCATGTTTAGCCCATTTAATAAAAATATTATTTGACTAAAATATGCTTGTCCATCACACATCACACATTTTTCTTTAAATTTCTCAGCCACTAAAAATTTGATGACTGACCTCTGTTAAAGCCTGGCATACTCTGTTTGATTTGATGCCATCTTAAATAGTCACAAAACAAGTATTTTTGCAAGATTAAAATAATTATTGTTATAAACCAATTGCAAACAATGCGCATTTATGGAAAAAATTCTGAAAAAGAATTTTGCTTTTTTTAATAAAATTCCCCTTATTTATTGAATAACCCTTATTCATTGAATGTGTATATATATATATATATATATATATATATATATCAGATGTCAATAATACTATATATTAAATAGAATTCAAAAGAATTCAGATGTGCTTGTTTAGCTATCCTTTTGATACTACTATGTACATATATTTATGCTACTTATGCCCACACAACACCCATACAGATATACTCACTCCTACAGGCATATACATATGTATATACTACTCCTAGGTATGTGGGAAAGTATGCATCCAATTATTTTCCCTTGAGCTATGGGTAAAATGGTAGGGCAGACTGGGCTCTTTAACCATGGTAAGGTAACTTCTATACACATACATACTCACACTTACATGCACCCCCTAGGGACAGAAGACCTTATAGTCTCATAATTCTATTTTGTATTTATTTCTTTCTGCATTTTTATCCCCAAACATTTTGATAAGATATTCTTTCGTTATCAATAAGGAATCAGAAATGAATTTGAAACGAAAGAAAACAATCCCATTAAGAACACTTTTCATAAATATCTTTTTAATGTTTTTTCTTTTTCTTTTTTAATTTACAGGTAAACTAAAATCAATTGGAATTTCAAATTACCAATCCCAACATTTACAAGAACTTTTAGAATATTGTAATATACGTCCGGCTCTTCTTCAGGTGAATGTTACAAATAATTTTTACTCTGCAAAAAATTCACAATTATGAACGATTATTATCAAATTAAATTTGATTAGTGTTTCTTTCATCTTAATTTTTTTGAGGATGAAGATTTGTTATTATTTGTAAATAGTACTTACTCATATTACATACAGATTGTAAGATTGTCATTATTAAAAATAAAGGATGTAGAGTCAATTTTATTAAAGTTTAGGATAATTAGGGCTAGTTTAGCTCAGTCAGTAGAGTGTTTGGCTGGGAACCTCAAGGTCCTTGGTTCAAATCAGCATATGAGTAGTGTACAAGATACTTCATTTTAATCCCAAGGAAGAGTAAAGAGGAGCAAACCTCCTAGACAAAGTGAACAGATACTACACTCTGATCCTAGGCAGTATGCACAGATACTTCATTTTAATCCTAATGAGAAGTGCCCAGATACTACATTCTGATCTTTTGCAGAAAAAAAAGCCCCATATACACATTTTTGACAGGAACTATTCTGCTCATTTTTATGATTAGTTTTATTAAGAATAGTTACTTGTAGCTCTAATTGTTTACTAAGGATTATTATTATTTGTTACTTGTAGCTCTAATTGTTTACTAAGGATTATTATTATTAGTTACTTGTAGCTATGATTGTTTACTAAGGATTATTATTATTAGTTACTTGTAGCTATAATTGTTTACTAGGATTATTATTATTAGTTACTTGTAGCTATAATTGATTACTAAGGATTATTACTTGTTAATTGAAACCATATAAAGTAGTAAAGTCTGCAGATAACCTATTGTTGGTATCAGCTGAATAGTGAGGGAGTCTATCCTCTTTTTGTTAGCACTAGACCAGGGAGATTGTTTTTGCTGAGGTGGAGGACCTCACCTAAAATCTTTACTGCACAGATCAGATTACCCAAGCTGTGCTATTTATGTGCAGAGTTGGCAAAAACAATTATCAGACCCAGAACTTTGTGAATCCTAGATATATGCTCTACTGAATATTGTACAAAGACTTTTGCAATAAAAAGTTTCCTTTTTCCTTTAAGAATGAACATCATCCTCATCTTGTCCAGAAGGAAGTGATGAAGATCTGTGTAGCAAATGGAATCCATTACCAAGCATATTCATCTCTTGGAACTTCAACCCAAAATAATTTGGTAAGTTTTGGTTTCTTTCATTTTTTAGATTTGTCTTTAACATTTCAAGTGTTTTTTTAGGCCAGTCATTTCCCAAATTTATTTTCTAATCAAACACTTATATCATTTTTTCCAAAAATCAGGGAACCTGTACCAACATTTTGTTTTTTCTTTTGAAAAAAACATCACTAATTAAATGAAGCAAAAATTATTTGAAAAAAAAATATCTGAAAAAAGCAAAGATTTATTCATATAAAAATATATAATAAATAAAACATTTTATGATCCTTCAATTGTCTGTCTGTCTGTCCATAGCAATAAAGTCTCTTGTACAGGGTGTTTGGGATAAATTTGACATACTTATATTTGGTTATTTTTCTCCGTAGGTTAGAGGTATTGATGCACACTATGCATCATTTAAAAGTTTGGACCCTTCTTCATTCATATACATGATGACAGATAGAATGGATGACTGGAACCCACCTGAATCATGGAAGAGAATAACTTGTATCATGATGATCTGCACCGGCCATCAAAATAAGGAGATTATGGTTGCTGCCCAATGCTCCCTGAACACTGTAAAAACTATCAGGCATGAACTGGAGAATTGCAATGGAGACTGTGGCTAGAAGAAAGCAACATAACAAACGATCTGATTGTGTTCGTACAGCAGAATTCCTTGAAAATCTGCAGAAAAAAGTGTTGGAGGACCCTGGCATTGGAATTCGGCTTTGTCACGTGAATTGAATGTTTCAGCCTCTACCATGAAGCTTATACACAATGAAAACCTTCGCTACTATTCATACAAGCATCACAGAGGTCAACTGCTCCCAGAAAAGGTCCATGAAAATCATCTGACAAAGGCGAAGAAACTTCTGAGCAAAGTGAAACATCCTGCTGAACCACAAACATCTGGTTCTTTTTCGATGAGAAAAACTTTTGCCAGGATCAAAAGCACAACATGCAGAATACCAGATGGTTTGCATACAGTCCAAAGGGCACTCCTCGTGTCATGCAGACAAAATTTCCTCAAACTGTGATAGTTTTCGGATGTGTGTCCTCTGAGGGTGATATGATGCCTCCACATTTTTTCAGAGAAGGTATCAGGTTGAATTCAGATGCCTACATACTAAACACTGTAGTCAAGCCCTGGATAACAAGGGTAGCCAATGGTAGGCCATATGTATGGCAGCAGGATTTGGCCCTCTGCCACACCTCTGGGAAAAGTCAAAAATGGTTGTTGGCAAATTTTACGGCTACACCAGTCTCAATGTTTGGCTCCAAACTACCTAGATCTTAACCCCATAGATTATTATGTATGTGGTGCTGTTGAGAAAGACACCAATCGCTGTGCCAGTACTACAAAAACCCATTTAATCAACAGAATTAAGGTAGTCTTTGAGACCCTTTCCTGGGAAACTGTAACCTCAGCTTGCTCAGGTCCCGGAACAGGATCGATGCTAATGGCGGTTATTTTGAGTGAAACTTGTTGACAGTAGTGTAATTTCAATGCCTGTTGAATTTTTTTACAATCCATTAAATTTTGTAGTTACCAAGCACTTTTTCTTTTTCCTTATGAAACTGTCAAATTTCTCCTGAATATCCTGTATTTGGAGCCGGGTTTCAACTAAATGTTCAAGAATTGTTAGGGTCATCTATGAAAAGGTTTTAAATTCTATTTTGTCAAGATTATTTGATTTTTTACTTTTACTAAAAGTGTTAACAGGCCACTGCATGTATTGCTGCCAGGTTTTTACTTGGTATAGCCTTGTTTAAGACTATAATATCCACTGAACTGGTATTCAGTGGATATTTTAAATCACCACCATGCATTTCTGTTTTGTTTTTTTGTTTTTTTAAAATCCTATACATCATAGGAAAGAGAGAGGGGCATGGAAATGAAAGAGGGTAGAAGGGGAGACAAGAGAGGATGGATAAATCCTATATATAAGAAAAATAAAGAGGAGGTTAGAGAGGAGAAAAAGGAGGAAGAAAATGAAAAAAAGGGAGGAGGACAGGAGTAAAAGAAAGAGAATAGAAAATAAAGGGAGAATGGGAGAGAAAATTTAATTCAAAATATTTTATTATAATTTAGCAAATATCAGTACTACTAAGGCCAGAAGATTATTTCATTTTTTACTCCCTAAAAGGAAATAATTTATGCAAATGAAATGTAAAATTATCTCAAAAGTTATGTTACATTCATGTGCTAAAGATTTGAATAAAATCTTTCATATAAAAATATATAGTATAATTTGTATTAACCGGACTATTGTCCTCATCTTTATTGTTATCTGTACAACATTCTGGCCAAAATGTTGTACAGATAACAATGAAGATGAGGACAATAGTCTGAATAACGCAGATAATACTAATTATCAAGCCTCATCTAAAAAATTCAGAGAAATAGAAATATATATTTAATGAAACATAATTTCTCAGATGTCCACCTTTCCATCCTCTTAAGGCTCTGTTGATTTTAGGATGATTTTAACCAGACTTTCAGGAATTCTTAGGGTCATGCTTGAAAAGTTTGTTTTTTTTTGGGTTTTTTTTTACTCATGGTCACCTTCCCATGTAAAAACATAGCACATGAGACCTTTAGATGGTCATATCCCATGCAGTTTAAAAGACCTTTATGTGGTCATATCGACACTCCCATGTGCCACATATCAACCTATTATTATGGCTGTTAAATCAAACTTAACAGACCTAAATTCCACCATCGTATGTCCTCCCACCAAAAGAAAAAAAATACCAAAAATCAGGGAATTAACCGAATTCAATGACATTTTCAGTGTTGATGTATTAATGAATAAAAGATATAATACACCAGTTATTTTATTTAAAACTTTTACATTTTTTTCAGGTCAGTTAACTTTATACCATGTATCTTTGAGAATCTGTGTTACGCTTCAAAGATACGTAGTTCAAAGTTAAATGAACCTGAATAAATGTAAAAGTTTTTAAATAAAATAACTGGTGCATTATATCTTTTATTCATTAATATATCAAAACTGAAAATTTTATTAAATTCTGTTAATTCCCTGATTTTTGGTATTTTTTTCTTTCGGCAGGGTGACATAGAATTTAGGTCCGTTAAGTTTGATTTAACCATTATGGCTCTATTTGCAACCATCCCCAAATAAAAACCCTTATCCATCCCACAAAACATAAAGCAACTAAGCCTATACGTTTGTTACTCTCTTTTGTGCACTCTTAACTAAACAGACATTATGAATTACTTGTTTTATAGAATTATGAATAAACTTTTCATTGTCTCATGTTTGCTTATCATTAATTTTTTCATCACTCCACAATGAATAGTAAGTGATACATGATAGTCCCATCATGTGTCACCAACAATTCAAACCAAAGCAACTCTCTTCTTGTTAGTCAAAATTACTTTAAGAGCACCTCCTCTCCCCTCCCCTTGACATCTACAAATATAAGTCAGCAAAATTAAACTCCTTCTTATGCCAATAAAATGCCAAATAATCCCATTAACACCATGATTTCCAATTTATAGTTTGACATTTAAAGAAGAAAGCTTTAATATTTTCAAAGCTTTAAGCCACAATTTTGTTAATCTTCTAATTATCTGTTCTTACCTGGCAAATAAAATTGGGTAATTACTGTTACCTACTAATAATGGTACACTAACCTAATTAACCATTATATTATGTAAGTCACTTGATGTAAAAGGGTTGGGATTTTACTAAACTTTGCTTACTTTGGCACAAGGCTATAATTATGCTGCACCTAGTGAGAATCGAATTCACTAGTAATAAAGTGCTATACTTAACCAGACCTTCAGCTCTGTGTGACTTTTCATTGCTTCTTAAACTGAAAATTCATTACAAGAGTCAGAAGATAAGTTGAAATTGATTAAAGAAAAAAAAAACTACCAATATTTTTATATATTTTATAAATTTTGGCTATATAAGTTTCAGTATCAGTCATATGGAAATCTGATCTCCCTGATAAAATGGGAATTCTTCCAAACTGTAGCTGTGTTAGTACTACTCTGTGGCTGCACCACTTGGACTCTAAAAACAATGCCTGGAGAAAAAACTAGATGGAAACTATACAAAACTGGTGTTTGCTGTTTTGAACAAATCCTAGAAACAGCACCTACATGGCTACTTATCTCCCATCATACAAACTGTCTAAGAAAAATGATCAAGACATGATGGGTACTGCTAGAGAAATAAGAACAAATTCATAAACAATGTTCTCATATGGACTCCTACACGTGGACATACCAGTGTTGGCTGACCAGCAAACAACTTACATTAACCAGCTCTGTGTGGACACTGAATGCTGTCTAAAGGACTTATCAAGACTGATTGCCAATAGAGACGGATGCCGAGAGAGAATCAAGGGAATCTGCACCATTGGCATGATCAAATGATGATGATGAAATTTAGTGTGACCCGAGAGATTTTCCAAAAGTTCTGATGTGGCCCACAAATGAAAATTATTGCCTACTCCTACTCTACCATGAAAGCTTCTAACTAGAGAATGTTGCAGGGTCTGTTATGTGTATTGTTGTATGTTGGTTAAGTTTGAATACCACAACTCACTGCTAACAATGAGATGGAACAAACACGGACTCTTTGTAGCATAAGCCTGTGAGTAGTAGAATATATTCTCTTGATATATATATATATACATATTTTCCGTGGAAGTAACAAGAACAATTTTATTGCCTGAATAAACTTAAATAGAAATGAAATCCAAACATGTGACAAATGAGATAAAAGAAAGAGCTTAAAAGAGTTGAATGAAATATTCATTGAAAGGAAGAGTTGTAGAGAAAATATTGAGTCCTTTATAAGTAGCTGGTAGAGAATAAAAGTATAAACACTTACATGTTAATACAAGGTTGCTGGGGGCTCAAAGCCCCCTTGTCCATGTGTGACACCTCCGACAGGCTGTGAGGCCTTTTTGCACATTACTCTGTATTCCTGAACTCATATCACTGGCCATGATTCCGTGTCGTCTGCTAGCTAATTTCTAGGACCTGTCCACATTGCAACAAGCTCAAACACCTCGCAGGGGACCACCCGCCGAGGGGTGCACAACAAACCAGTATTACAAAAGAGAAAGAGCGAACAAATAACAAGACAAAATCAGTCAGGTGAACATTAAAATGGTTAGAGAGGCATATAACTTGCATTCACCCCATCACTCCCATCAGCTTCTAATTCATCTATGTCTGTCGAGAGGGGGGGGGACACCCCCTGTTCCTTTGGGGACCTCTGCTAAGCTGGATTCTACTGGGCAAACCCAACTGTCCTCTGGTGTCCAAAACTCGACTGCCTTCTTCGGCTCCAGAAAACTAACTCACTTAACTTCCAAAAATCTCACAGAGGTCCCAATTCACGCTATCAAATCTTATCCAGATTTGTGTCTATCCCCGCGTGATTTGAAAAGTCCTTTGTTTAGAAGACCACCCTCATGATGAGTTTTATGACCCTTCTGACCGTGGTCAACTATTATTTGCACAAAGGACCAGACATGCTGTCTGCTTCTAACATTAATAGTTCACTATCTCTCCTTTTTATCTAGCCTAAATTCTTTTTCTTAGTTTTAAGAATTACTTGACTTAGCCATGACCCTACTTACACATACATATATATGTATACACACAGACATGTATGTATACATACGCACATATGTATCTATCTATCTATACATATATATACAAACATTATCCACCTATCTTATATATGGGTTTTACTACTACTTATTCAGTATACTAGCTAGAATTATATATACACACCTACACTCGCATGCACAGATGCACACTGCACTCATGCATTGTGCTATACATGGAACACATGTTGCTATTTCTTGCTGTGGCAGGAAGAGTTAAAAGAGTTTAGAAGCTTTGACTTTTGGTACCTCCTCTTTTATAATGCTGCTGACCATATCACCTAGTGATTATAGGCAGACATGTGAGGTAATTCCCTTTCATGTCCCCTAGCATCAAATAAGGAAAATATGGCAAATAAGGGATGTAATCCCTACAAGACCAGAACATTTAAACTGACTTGCGCATAAAATAACCCAACAAGAGTTGGCATGCTGTAAAACCAACCAACCAACCATTTTATTTTTATTATTATTTTTGCCTATATTCCCTTTATATATTTCAGGTACTGACTGACCCCCTCATTCAAGAGATTGCAACTAAGTATAAAAAGTCTGCAGCACAAATCTTACTGCGGTGGGCGGTTCAACATGATGTTGGTAGGTATTAGTTTGGTTTATTTGTTTAACAGCATATCAACACCTTATAGATTATTTCATGCTGAAATTTTGTTCATTTTTAAATGTTTAATTGCAATTATATCTTCAATGTTTCATTGCATTTTAGAAATTCTTTTTTTAATTTCACTTTGTTTTTTCTGTAATCATTTGTCTGCACAAATTATATGGTTTTCAAATATTCCTATCTAATACAAATAATTCATACATAATTATATGGTTTAAAGTAAATATTACTATTTACAGTTCACAACACCATTGAGGCCTATTTTGTGTTTTTACTATTAGTTTAAACTCATTATATCATTGAATCGAGCTTATTTAAATCTTTCTTTTAGATATAAAATATATGTTTCTCTTCCTCCTATTCATCAAAGTTATATTTATCTCCCAATAACATGAAAGCGTTGTATTAAAAAATAGATTGCCTCAGTGGTGTTGTTGACTGTTAATAATAATAATTTTCTTATACACAGTTGTGTGGTTTCATGTATTTCTATTTAACACCAATAAGCTCAGCTGGTTTAGCTCAGTTGGTAGAGCATTCACCTGGGAATCACAAGGTTCTGGGTTCAGTGCATGAATAGCACAGCTTGGATAATCTGATCTGTGTGGTAAGCATCTGGGAGATGATGCTAGATGTAGCACTCCACCTCAGCAAAACAATCTCTCTGGTCTTGCACTAGCAAAAAGAAGATAGACTCCCTCGCTTTCCAGCTGATACCTACTATAAGCCACTGTGCAGACTTTACTATTTTATGTGATTTCAATTAACTAATAATAATCCTTAATAAACAATTTTTAACTATTCTTAATAAAACTACTTTGCAAACAGTTATATTTGAACTAAAGATCAAAAACTTATTTTGTTTGATTTTTGTCTTGCAGGAATTATTCCAAAATCTACAAACCCAGAACATATTGCAGAGAATACCAAAATATTTGACTTTGAATTCAGCCCTGAAGATTTGGAGAAAATTGATGAACTTAACAAGCAGCACCATTATTGTTGGAATTCTTCTGAGATTTGCTGAAAGGGGAAAACAAAATAAATAAATAAACAAAAACAAAATACAAAACGAATCAGCTTGACCTAAAAAAAAAAACATTTAAAAAAGAATTTCACAGATTTATCTCCCTTGAAATTCTTAAGCCTTAAATATTGAAGTCTTAAAAAACCAACAGATAAAAATTCTTTTCTTTTTTTAAAAAAACATTTATTTTTTGTAAAATAAATAAGTAAAAAAAAAAACATTTTTTTTTTGTGTTATTTTTATTAGATATAAATTTTCCTTTACTTAAATATTAAATAATCACCTGTAAAAGTATTTTTATTATCAATAATTTAGTTAATTTTTTGAAATTATTTTATTCTTAAAATTTTATTGTTAAATATTGAACTCTTTAAAAGTGAACACAAATTAAAAAAACAACTTTTTTTTTCTTTTCAAATAAAAAATTTTTTTTGTTTGTTTTCATTAAATATTTTTTCCTTTACTTAAATATTAATTTGTTACCTGTAATATAAAAAAAAAGTTTTGTTTTATTATAATAATAATAATAATGTAATAATGTAATTTATTGTGTCCAGTGCTCAGGTACACCACAACTCATCAAAGTCTCATGTCAAGTACACAGAATAATGTTGTGTCAGGAACATGAACAGTTCACAGTAGTAATATGCATGTATGTATGTGTGTGCATGTGTATGTGGAGAGTGGCATCAGGTATAGTGTTGGCGGACTACAGGAAGCATGGAGGCTTTGAAAGATTCAGTGCTCCGGCAGCCTACAACAGATGCAGGCAGTTTATTCCATGTCTCCGCAATTCTGAGCATGAAAAAATGTTTCCGAAAGTCACGTGAACAGTGCTGTTTTCTGACTTTGTAGGCATGCCCGCGTGTATTGGAGAGATGGAGATCAAAAAGGTGCTCAAGGTTGCTGTTGTTAAGATGATTAATGACCTTATGAGCATTTACCAGGTTAGTTGCCAGACGCCGAAGTTTCAACGAATCCATTCCCAGGGCTGCGAGACGTTCAGAGTATGGCAGATTCCTGATGGAGGGTACTCGCCTGGTTGCACGTCTCTGTACAGTTTCTTTAATATTCTGAGAAAGGTAGGGGTTCCAGCTTTGTACAGCTTCAAATAGATAGTCCATTCTTTTAATTCTTAAAAATATCATATATTGAACATTTTAAAAGCAAACACAAGATAAAAATTATATTTTTCTTAATTAAATAAAAACATTTTTTAATTTATTAAATATTAATTAATCATACTATTTCTATGAATTTTTTGAGATGAGGCTTGATAATTTGTATTATTTGGACTATTGTCCTCATCTTTATTGTTATCTGTACAACGTTTCAGCATTCTTCTTCTTTCTTGTTGGAAACCTTCTCGAACCTTGTCTTAATCGGGAGCCATCACAGAACTTTGAACCCAACCCTTTATTCAATCCACGGGGGTATTCTGTCCTCATTCTGCTAATCATAGCTGGGGTACAGGTGTTAAGCTGTGTTAATTATTATTCTATGATACTGCTGCCCCTGACCAGGATTGAACCTGCAGCATAGAGATAACTGTCACTTAGAACTGTCTTAACCCAACACCAATATCCACTATGCTATGTATCCAATTGGACACAAGAAATATCTGAAGAAGGCTGACAAGAATTTCCAATAATATACCTAAAGAAGGCCAGAGGGCACATCGTCCAAAACGTTGTATAGATAACAATAAAGATGAGGACAATAGCCTGAATAATACTAATAATACTAATTAATTAATCATGAATGATACAATTTTTTTTATTGATAATTCTGATTTGTATTATTTTTCATTTTTCAAATTCTTGTTTTTACAGCAACTTTAAAGGAATAAACAATTGTTGACATTTGAAACGAAAATAGACAATAAGTTTGTTTCTAATGTGAAATTCCACATATCATAGTAACTAGTAGAAGTACCCAGTCCATGATCAGACTAAAAGGATTTGATGAACACCAGGAAGTGAGAGAGAAAGGAGGAAGAAATGGGTAAGAGGAAAATAAATTAGAAAATTCTTATCAAATTAAAAATAAATTCACTAAGAATTCTTATATTACAATGTTTTCATGCATTTTATATATATATATATATATATAAGTTAAGGTAGCATGGACATGGAGTCAATGACAGCTGGTTACTGACAGTTTTTTGCCTATGTGATCTTCAGACCAAGCACTTGACATAGAAATTGTCAGTAACCAGGCACATTGACTACATATCCATGCTACTTTGACTTAGAAAATGCTCCATCCATGATATTGAGCATTATTTACTTATGAATATAGCACCCATATTATTTATTATATATATATATATATCTGTGAATAAAAAGGTGTTAAATACCATAGGTATCGTCGTTATGGACCATTTCCACTCATGGATATCTAAGGTCCACAAGCTTCTTCAGACCACGTATATCTTTTATTTATACAGGCACATGGCCAAATTCATTTTATATTCATACATTTCCCCCCGCCTCCAGGGGCGATCTTTATTGTATTTTTTCTTTTCGAGTGTCTTTTTTATTGGTGAAAGAAATTTTTTTTTTTTTGCCCCCTTTTATCTTCCTCTTTTACGTGGTTGGCGGTGTTTTTTTTTTTGTTTTTTTTGTTGTCTATGTCTGGTGGTTAGTTCCTTAGTTGGGTTCGAATGACCCACAGAATTCTACTTATTCTGCCCTATTTTTTATTCACAAATAACTTTGCTCTGTTTACAATAATAAAACATTGAGCTCTCATACGTAACCTGAATTCTTGTTGCATAGCGCCTTCTTTACTGGCACTAAATAGGTATATGTTATATACTGGTCTTTTCACTAAGCCAAATCAGCATATAACGTTATATACCTTTCTTTAATTCTTACTCTGGTTGTCTATTCTTCTGGCCAGCTTTAGTTCTGATCGTCTATCATCTATCTTGGTCTGGTATATCTTCTAAGGTCTCGTCTGGTCTTCTATTGAGGATTCTGGGTCTGGTTTCTGTTGGGGATCATTCCTTATCAGAAGCCTTGTGTCATTGTTAGTTTTTAGTAATAAACACAAGACTTCGATTTATGTTGATGTTACTTTATTCATAAATCCCCAGACCAGACAATGCGCGCGGATCCTTACATCTTGCTAGCTTGGCTTCTAAGTTCTAACTCTAACTAACTGAGTTGCTTACTCCTTAAACCGGAAGGGGGCTTCTATCGGGGTTCCGTTTCTCATGGTCTATCCCCAGAAAGCAAGGTCAGAGTGAGGTCAAACGCTGTCACTCACTCTCAAGGCCATCAGCTGTACTGATCGCCATAATGATTTCTACACTACCTTAAAAATGTATTAGGGATCCAATTATTATGTAACGCTCTACCACAATCTACTGGTAGAGAATAGGACCAGCCTAGAATCACCTTGTACCAAGAAACTTGGTACCACACCAAAGTATATATATATATATATATATATATATATATATATATATATATACATACAACCAGAAGTAACTAGTCCATGACTGGACTAAAAAGATTTGAGCAATGCCAAGAAGTGAGAGAGAAAGGGAGAAGAGAGGAGAGAGGAAAATATTCTAGCAAATTTTTTATCATTTTTTAAAAATTCACTAAGAATTTGTGTAATACAGTGTTCATTTATTTTGGGTATTGTGTTTTTTTTTGTTTATATTAAGAATATTAATTTCAAAAAATTGTAACCCTAAACTTGCAATTTGTTTAGAAACATAATTGAAGTGAGTATTTTGAAACATAAAGGATCAACCATTGTCTAAAAAAGATGAAGAGAGAAGATGGCTATCCAATAAATTAAGGTTTTTCTTATAAGTTTTTTAAAATATATATTGAGAAGAGTGTGAGCAATGACCTATTGTAATAAATGATCATCATAAATAAAAGAAAAAAAAGCATCCCATTGTGGTGTAATGTTTAGTAAGCTAGTCTCGCAGATCCATTATTGCTGAATAACAAGTTCAATCCTTACTGGATGCCCTACACTTGCGACCTCGTGTCACATTCTACCCAAATGTATTGTGGAGTCGCTTGTTGTGTAATGGTTATTGTCATAGGAAATGGACTTGGCAAGCTGAGTTCAATCCTGGATAAGGCTGTTTGTATTTCACATTGCACAAATCCCCTTGGGAAAGATATACATCCATTTATTCTTCTGCCAGCAGTGGGTATGTTACTAGATTGGGTTCTTTAACCTTGGTATGGCAACCAGTCTAAGAGAAGGAAAACTCTGAATTCAAACCTGTTAAACTCTGCTTTAGAAATTAACTTTGTGTCACATCTTGCTTGTGTGAAGGGGTTGGAAAATATATAAATCGGAGAAAAAAAGAGCATAAATATTTTATATAAAAAAGGTAATAAAAAATCAATAGAGTAAACAATAAATTTAAATGTGATTTTTAAACGTGTTATCTCTTTACATACAACGTATACTTCTGATATAGCCTTCTTGATATAGACAGTATCTATAGTATTGTTGTATACTTATCTCTTATTCTTCTTCTGATTATCTTTGGTATCTTATGTTCTTCTTCTAGCATCTGGAACTTGTCTTGGGGATTTCTGGTCTCCTATTGGGGATTTCTCTTTATCAGAAGCCTTGGGTCATTGGTAATTTTTTGATAAATAACCCAAGACTTTGATTTTCTTTAGATCATATTTTATTCAGAAATCCCCACCAGACTTCTCCGTAGTTCAGCCAATACTAACTAAAGTAACTCTTTCTAATCTAAACTGGAAGAAGGCCTTCTCCACCGATTCTCACAGAATCCACCAGAAAGTAGGTCAGCCCGTGTCACTCAATCCTCCAAGGCCACCGGCTGTAACTCATTCAGCCATTTTGGTTTCTACAATAACTGTACATAAGTGTTAGGGTACTAACAATTAAGTAACAGTATGAACTTATGCCCATTGTTGTATTTCCCATACTAATCTTGATCTTAACTGTATTTGTCTTGTAGTTTATAGTTTGTCTGTAGCTTGGGCTGGTATTTCTTCTTATTATTTTGGGTAGTATGTTTTCTTACTTGGGCTGGTATCTGGCTGTCTAACGGTTGACTCTGCTAGCCAGCCAGTCTGTCTTAACTTAAGATCTTCTTCTTAAGATGTTGTTGAAATGCCCTGGTTGTTAGTTTGTTTTTGATTAACAACTCAAGTGATTTATTTAGTGAATTCACATTTTTTTCAAACTCTTTCTCGGGCCCATATCTTCAACTGCAGTGAGAGATTGACCAACCACATCTTAATCAGTCAGCGGCTAACCAGAAACTGACTAGACTAACTTCACTCACTTGCATGCAACTGGAAGGGAGGGCTCAAAACTAAGGTTATGAGATGTCAATCATAATCCCTATCTAGATCTGAATTCAAATAATTTTCTCTATACTATCTATGCATGATTAATAGTACACCATCAATTGTGAAACATATGAAAAGTTTGTTCATTGTGGCTTAAATAGATTTAATATTCATTTTTATTTAATGTTCAGAAAAATGCTTACCTAAGTTCTGTAAATATGATAGTGAAAAAAGAAACTTTTACATTGTTTAAAATTGTTATAAATATACTTAATATTTTATGAGTTCAGTTTTATTAGTAAACAATAAATTTCAATGTGGTCTTTAAACAAGAAAGACTTTACCCCCTTACCCCAAACAATAGACTGATAGAATTATTGTAACAAAAAACAATTAAAATTAAGAAAATTCAACAAAAAATTCAAGTAAAAAATTAATCATATTGAATCCAGATTAAAATTTTAATCAATTTTTTCAATGTACCTCATATTTTTCATTCATTGTTCTTTTGGATTATGGTAAATACAGCTTCAATCTCAATAATTTTTGAACACAGCTCGTATTTTGAAGAAAATTAATATTTAATTATTTGTTCATTTCTGTCTTGGTAAATACAGCTTCAGTCTCGATACTTCTTGTGCACACCACCTTGTATTTAAAAAAAATTAATGTTTCATTCATTGTTAATTCTATCTTGATAAATACAGCTTCAATCTTGATATGTTGTAATGGACTTGGTGACCTAAGTTCAATCCTGAATGAGACTGTTTGCATTTTTCATAGTGCTAATACCTTTGGGAAAGAATGAACATTTGAAAAAATGTCAAGAAAGACTATGTAGTGCCAAATTTGCACTGTTTAAAGAGTTCCTTGTTTTGATTGATTTTAATGGTATGTCAACCTGTCTGGGATTATTTTGTGCTTTCAAAAGAAATCTCAAACAAGTTGACATGGTTAGGGAATTGTATACACTGTACATTTATATTTACATAGTTTTATGTAATTCAAGTTTTTTTTTTGCTCACAGTTATCAAATATTCCTAATACAAATAATTTGTGCACCAATTTATTTGACCCTTTGATGGGACCATAACAGGTATTACCACTCCAGGTTAGGGTGGACCTGAGAGTAATGGGAATGGGGGAGTGCTCCACACTCCCCATAGCTCCAAAACAGGAACCTCACCATCAGGTACAGCTTAGTTTTATACCCTTGAAAATTCTGACTTTCATATGTGCTTGAATATCAGCCACAGATTTACTGGAAACCATATAACTATGTGCAAATTATTTGTATATATTGGATAGGAATAATATCCTATAATTGTGCAAACAAATGATTATAGACAATTTTTTGAAAAAGTGCTATTAAAAAAAATATAATGGGGACATTGAAAATATACTTATGATTAAAAACTTTTCCAAATATATCAAATGTCCCATTAAATAACCCATAAGGTGTTGATATGTCATTAAATAAACCAACCCAAAGAAAAGGTTTTCAAGGCTGTAGTGGCGAATGACGTCAAAGAGTGAAACAGGGGCAGATAACTCTGCTGTCAATTGTAACGGCCATTTAGCAGTTGTAAAAGCAATCATGTTTCGTCGTCTGTCGACGGTTCGTTTTTTCGTTAAGAATAATTTCGTTTGTAATAATAATAATAACCGTCGAAAAGTCAGCCAGGCGACATTATGTTCTGCCCCAGTTCTTCAACCATCGAATGGCGGCATTAAAGGGGCCAAGCATTCCAGGTAAACCTCTTGTTTTATTTGTTTATTTTTCTTTCCAAACCACAAAACAATGTTCGGTATTTTTAAGACAAGTGCGTGATCAGCGCGTGAAAGTTTTTCATTCATTCAAAGATAAAAATGAATTGAAAAAAGATAAAAACTTTGTATATTTCCTTCTTTTTATTGATGATAAGAAACCTTTTTTACGCATCGTACAGATAAGTTTTTTTAAAAACTGGGGATTTTTAAGGCGAGTTCGGAACTTTTTTTTTTATTAATCAAAATTAAAAAAGATCCTCTTTTCAAAGTTATTTAAACATAAACAAACAAACAAAAAAGTTAAGAATTTAAAAGTTGTATTAAATTTAAGTTATTTTATGGGGCAGTGAATTAAAATTTTGTATAATTTATTATTACTTATTATTCACATATTGCCTTAAATTGTTCTATTTAAAAAAAAAAAAAAAAATTATTTCTATTTTTTCAAATTAATTTTTAATTTCACGCACTTTATTTAGTAATAATTAAATTAACTACGGTCTAAAAAATGGTAAAATGAATTAATTTCATTTTCTGTTGTTTCCAGGGAGTGAAAAAAGAAAATCATTCTTTTTCTTGGTCTAACTGAACTTTAATGGAAAAAATAATCAAACTTTATTTATTTATTTATTTATTGTACTGTTGTTGGCATGTAAAAAGCAAACATGACCTTTTATTGTAAGTAGTACATAATCTAAGTCTATTATTTTTAATGAATAATGATTTGACTAATTAATTGTGCTTTCTACAAGGGTAACATTGGTATTTTTTTAATGTCATCAAAAGGACAAGGAAACATTTTAAATTAAAAAAAAAACTTTCTCGATCACTTGTTGCAAAAAGTAAATAAATAAAAAATAAATTAAAAAATAAAAAAGACAAGAAATAAAAACAACTTAAAATTTCAACTTTTAAAAGTCTAAATATTAATCCCACATAATTAGGGACAAAAATTAGATAAAATAGGAAAAAGAAAAAAAATAGTTTCTCCTCAAACAACCTTTGAACCCTGTAAACCAGTCCTGATTAAAAGCGTCGTGTGGGTAACCCGAAGCCGAACTTATTTTCCGTTGCAGGGAACGAGAAAAGTTTTGGTAAACTTGTAATTTTTTCTCGTTCCCCAATGATACCTGCATCGGAAAAATAATCTCTAAAAAAGTTCGGCTTAAGGTTAACCTGTTTTCTTAAGATAATCACAAAGATTTTTAAGTGTTTGTCACTGAAAAACTTAGGAAATACGTTTCGTGGAGGAGGGGCTGGCAATGAGACATAAAACAAAACAAACTGATATCTTAATTAAAGATTTTATTTATTTATTAAAAGAAAAGGGGAAAATGAAAGTATTTTTTAAAATTCAATTTCCTCTTCAAATTCTGTGCATTTATTTAGTGAATTTATTTTTTAAGTAAAAAACCCCAAAACAAACAAAAAACAAAACAAAACATTTAGACCAAAGGAAGTCGATTGTAGTTTTATTTATTACTCATTTAATATAGGGACTGGCGAAATAATTTACCAAAAATCAGGAAATTATCGGATTTTAATGAAATTTTCAGTGTTTTATGTATCAATGAATGATCTTTATAATGCATTATTTATTTTATTTCAAAACTTTCTCATTTTTTTCAGGTCACTTAATTTTGACCCCCCCCCCTTATGTTGGGGGCGTAAAATGTTTTGCAAGTTGATCATTTTTATACTAATTACAGAATAAATAATGAGATAAAAGACCGAAGTTATGAATAGAAACAAACAAAAAATTTTTTACGGTTGCGCTTCTATGAGAAAATAAGTACCGAAAATCGAAAAATAAAATGTAAAAAAATAATAAATAATTAATTTTTTGGAGATTTCTTTTTTTACTCATTTCGATAATTATTTAATTGGTTATTATTTTATAAAAGAAAAAATTATACATCGATGTTTTTTCTGCTTAAAAGGGGGGAGGGGGTACATTTTCAATCGAGTTTTTCTTCTTATTTTTCTTCTTATTTCTTATTTTGGCGCCTAAAATAAGTTTTTCATTAAGTAGATATTTATTTTTAGAATCTAGAAATATTTTTAAACTTAACATCATTTTCATATTTTAAATGAATTTTATATATTAATTTTTCATAGCAAAAATACTAAATTAAAGTTTTGAAATAAAATAACTGATGCATTATAAAATTCATTAATTGTTAAATCAATACTGAAAATTTCATTAAAATCGGATAATTACCTGATTTTTGGTAATTTTTTTTGCAATCGCGAATGTTACATTAAAATTGTAAACAAGCGCCTAAAACCATTGAAAAACAGCCAAAATGGCGGATCGCGTTGAAATTGACCAAAACAAATAGTTTTAAATCTTTTAAAAATAAACTGCATATGTAATTATATTTTTCTTTTTTTAATGATGGTTATGCTACTACTTAGCGATTTAGACAAAGTTTTACCTTAAATAATAGATTTAATTATTTTTAATTCGCTTTTAAAACTCATAGTATCTGATTTTTTTTTTGCCAGTAGCTAATTTAATAAATTAAAAAATTCAGTAAAATTTATATTCATTTAACTTTTATATAAAAAAAAACATTTTATTATTGTGAGTTTTCATACTAATAACTAAATACTAGCTGTAGTATTCACTGGGAACAACCAGGACTCTCCTTAGTATCAATCGGTCTCCTGTGGTGGACGGTTTCAATCCTTCCATGAGTCTCTAGTTTTCCCCACTCTCTTTTCCAGATACTTTAGGATTGTTGTAAAAGAAAATTAATTTCACCCTCGCAAACAAGACATCTAACAAAAGTTGTCATTCCTTTACTAAGCTTAGCTAAGGTATGGCACAAGGTCAGAAAGTAGTGAGAATCGAACTCTCTAACAATGGGCTCCTGTAGCCCAGCACGCTAACTATTGCATTATGTGAGGCACCCACACAAACCACAAAAAATTGGCAGACGTGACAAGTGGATGAACCCCCCCCCGTCTTCCCTCACCCCACAAACTGCTGGGTACTTGAAATATCCTGAATATCCCGCCACTTTAAAAAAAAAAAAAAAGGAATGTAATGCTTACATTCACCAACCAGATAAGAATAAGTTTCATTTTTTTCTCATTTCTTTTTTAATACATATATTTTAGGGTCCCACCATTGACAATCGGTCGTAAGTCGTCATCTTTTTAGTGGTTGTGGAAGGGAAATAAAGTAAGTAAGTAAAATCGTCAGGGCAGCCTAATGTCGGTATCAGCCAGACAGCGAGGGAGTCTATCCGCTTTTCACTAGCGCTAGACCAAGGAGATTATTTTAGCATCTAAGGTGGAGCGCCACACCTACCATCAGCTCTTCACTTTACCGTACAGATCCTTGTCCTACTCGTACGCTGAGTTGGTGAGGACCGGTATTGAACCAAGAACCTTGTGATTACTAGCTGAACACTCTACTGACTAAAGAAATATAACGTGTGGGTGAATTGTAGGAAATTGAAAACATGGTGTTTAGAGGAATTCAGTGAAAAAAAAAAAAAATGACTAAAACTTTCTCTTATCTTGATGATTGTAAATATTACATTTCTCTCTCTCTCTCTCTCTCTCTCTCTGTCTTGCTCTCTCTCTCTTTTCTGTCTCTCTCTCTCTCTCTCTCCGCAGACATTTTCTTGTCAAGTAGAAAATGTTCTTCTTTATTTGATAACAATAAAATAAAAAGTTGGTGGAGTGGCCTATTGACGGTATCAGACGGATAGCGAGGGAGTCTATCTCCATTTTGTTAGTGCTAGACCAGGGAGATTGTTTTTGCTGAGGTGGAGCGCCACACCTACCATCAGCTCCCATCTTTATTGCATAAATCAGATTATCCAATCTGTGCTACTCATGTGCTGAGTTGGTGGGGACCAATATTAAACTCTGAACCTTGCAGTTCCTAGGCAGGTGCTTTATTTCCTTCTATATCAAATCAATTTTCTCCATTGAAATAAACTGAAATACCATTAATGTGTTCCGGCATACACCCCCACCTAATTTTTTTGTTATTTCTTTTTAAATAAGAAAAAAAATCACTGTATTGTATAAAATAGAATAGAATGTAATGAATTATGTGCTGTAATATGATTTATTATTTTATGAATATTTTTCTTTGGTGTGATAAATTTAGAAACTAAAATGTTTTTAGTGAAATTATTCACATAAGCATATCTGAAGCTCGCTCATACCTCAAATGTTAGCTCTCAACACAAAGCAATAAATTGATCGAGTGACAGCATGTAACTCATAAGTCAAGGTTGCACTGTAGTTGGGGAAGAAAGAAATGATTATTCAATAATAATAATAATAGTAATAATATCTTTTTCAGCTAGTATATTAGGTCTGAGACCTGTCAGCTGTTACTTATAAACATCTTAATTCTACAGAATATTTATAATCTTTCCACAGATTATCCAACCAGGAGTTCAAAGATGGAGCATTCTCTACTGATGTTGCTAGTTCATTCCATGTATTACTAAAATGATTTTATCTTGCAATTTGTTTTGCCAAATTTTTTAAGAGTTTTAATTTAAGATGCCTGGTATTGATTTTTTGAGCAACATTCAATAAATTAATATTTTCAATAGATTCAATAAAATTAAATTGAAATAGATCACTAAGTAGGTCTGAGTTTATTCTAATAGTGACCAGGTTTGAATTCAGAGTTTTACTTCTCTTAGACTGGTTGCCTAACCAAGGTTAAAGAGCCCAATTTGTCCTACTATTTACCCATAGCTGGAGGGAGAATAGTTGGATTCATACCTTTCCCAAGGGTATTAGTGCTATGTGAACTGTGGCTTTGTCCAGGAATTGAACTCAGGTTGACGAGTCCATTCCCTGTGACTCTAACCAGTACACCACCACACTTCAATATTTAAAAAGTTAAACTTTCATGAAATAAAAAACTTCAAATCAGGTTGTTTTTTTTTGATTTCCATTGAATAACACCAATGTTATTGACAATTTTTTCTTTTTTCTTTTATCAGTTCAGTTGATAAAATTGTTTTTTTTTTAACTGAACTCTCTTATCAAATTTTTTTTTTTTTAAATGTCTCCCTTCCTTGACAATAAGTCAATCTGTTAAGACACTTGACAAATAAGATTAGTTCACATGAAGTGTTGTTGGGTTTTATCAAAGTCAAAGAACAAAAAATGGTTCTGTCTCCATGGAAACAAGGATCGTGCACTTGTCGAAAAAAAATTGACAGGCATTGTATCAACAAAAACTAATTAATTCACATCTGAAATTTACTTAAATATATATAAGTAAACAGATGAAAATAATCATTGTTAAAGAATTAGATAAATCAAAAAGTGCTTAAATGCTGGCCAGCAGAGCAGTATAAAAACTAAAAGAAATTTAGATCTCAACTTGTTACTATTGTTTCATATGTCTTCTATAGAATAGAAGACATAATCATCAGACAAAATCTTAATTAACTTTATATAAAAAAGTAAGTAAAGTCGTCGGTATCAGCCAATCAGCGAGGGAGTCTATCCCCTTTTCACTAGCGCTAGACCAAGGAGATTGTTTTTGGCATCAGCTCCTTACTTTACTGCACAGATCCCTGTGCTACTCATACGCTGAGTTGGCGAGGACCAAAATTGAACTAGGAACCATGTGGTTTCTAGCCGAACGCACTACCGACTGAGCTAACCCGGCCCTTTATATATATATATATATATGTGTGTGTGTGTGTAATATTGTAAAAATTGAAAAAAGACAAGTTTCTATGTGTATTTTCACATATTCAAGATATGAAGAAAAAGTGGAAGAAAATCCGACAATGTGAAAATACGCATAGAAACTTGTGTTTTTTCAATTTTTACAATATTACACACACACACACACACACACACACACACACACACACACATATATATATATATATATAAACATCATTCGTTAAGGAAACTTGTGTTTTTTCAATTTTTACAATATTACATATTGTCAGATTATCTTACACTTTTTCTTCATATATATATATCATTATTTATATATTTCTTTTTTTTTTTTTTTGCTTGAAGGCAGTTACAATGCGTATATCATATAAAATTCAATAATTAATGAAAATAATCATGACAAGTGAACTCGGCAAATATTGCACCCTACGTAGAACATCGTACAGCTGTTTCAACTTTATTAAGTCTCATCAGCGATGTATATTTACGATTTCCCTCCGACAGAAATTGAAACTCAGCAGAAACACACAGAATCAGAGACTCTACCACTGGGCCACCCATACGCAGCACACGATACATGCGAAATTAGCTTGTCAAGGGTAAATACGTCACGACTACTATTACTATACAAAGTACAGTGGACGTTGAGAAGATCGCAAATTAGGCCTATGCTCCGGCGTGAGGAATGAGATTTGATAATTTGCTTTAGAAGCATTGTTGAATAAAGTATATTATTATTTATATTTTAATTTTTTTTTTTTGCTTGAAGGCAGTTACAGTGCATATATCATATAAAATTCAATAATTAATGAAAATAATCATGACAAGCAAACTAGGCAAATATCACGCCCTATGTAGAACATCGTACAGCTGTTTCAACTTTATTAAGTCTCATCTCATATATATAATATATATATATATATATATAATATATACACACACAGTGATGGTGATCGCTTTTTGATTTATAAATATTTGCTTTGAATGAGTCCCTTGAAAATATGGTGGGTCTCAACTAAAGTTTTTTAATAAATTGAAGGGTTTTTATTTATGTTCTGGGGAAACAACTGAAGCCGTCTAATTCCTACCTTGTAACCTATCTTGTGTTATTAGTTTCCAAGAAACTATTGAAATGTATTTGCAGTTAGCATGAAATGGTGAGGGAAGAAAAAAGAAAAACACTGGGACGCATGGATATGATTTTGCTGCGTTCTTTTAGATTTTTGTCTGTCAGGGATGCAGGACACATAACTATCAGCATCTCTCTCTCTCTCTCTCTCTCTCTCTCTCTATATATATATATATATATATATATATATATATATATATATATATATATATATATTGGTTAGGAGGTTGATTTAGAAGGCTATCACAATGCAGTTTGGAATAAATAAAAATAATAATACGGTAACAATGGTGTTGTGTGTTGACCTGTATTTTTTTATTATTTCTTGAATTTTCGAGGTAATACCTCTTTATCAAAAGAATTGAACTGAAGCAGTACAGCTATGGCATTTCTTCCTAAATTAATTTTTTTTTTTTTTGAAAATGACGTTATTTTTTAAATAACTGTATTCCCGTGTGAGCGTGAATGCGTTTATTTATTTTTTTTTTTTGTACGTGTGCGTATGTTGTGCTGCGCGTGACATTGAAAATGCGTGTTGGTTGTGACGTTAAGACTGTATCCTAGCGCGGGATTTTGTACGTGGGTATGTGCAAATGAAAAAGTGTATTTGTGTTTTGTGACGTTTCCTGTTGGATTTTACATCAATTTAATCATTTAATATTATTAATATTATTATTATTATTAATATTATCATGTTTATTTGTTTATTTACTTATTTATATCTAATTCAATTTATCTTTTTATATTTTATAATATTTTTAAATATATATATAATATATTGCTTCAAGCAAATTATGAAACTCTCTTATATATATATATATATATATATAATGTGTGTGTGTGTGATTTTTCTCAAGAAAAAGTCTGCAAATGGTTTCAATTTAGATATTTGTTGTTTTTTTTTTCTATCTATTTTGATATATATATCTGTTACACGTGATTTGGGTATCTTATGACCCTCTTCAAACAATCTTGAAAGTACTTTTCTTTTCTCTTGTTGGATCTACAATAATCTCTTTATATATATATATACTTAGCTACATACCTCCCTTTGACACAAATTAAACCACTTGTGTATTCATAAACAAGTTAATATGTATATGTGTTGGCATGTGTATGCACACATACGTGCATAACAACATATACACACATCCACTAATAAACATATATGAGCCTATGCACACCAATACGCAAACAAATCCCAACACAAATGATAAGATTGTGCACATGTGTGTATACATATGTGCAAGGATGTATGTATACATATATAAGGAAGTATACCTATGTATGTGTGTAAGTGCACGTGTATATGCATGCAAGTGCTAAAACACATACCCATACTTACACATAAACAAACATATAATCCTATGCACACTAAGTTAAATTAATATCCCAACAAAAAACGTTCTGACTATATTTTTCAGATTTTCATAAAATGATTTCATTCTGTCTGATGAATGCTGAAGCATGAAACCCAAGGGTTTCAGTTAAAAAATAATTTATGTAATAAATATATATACACAAACTAATATATATGTCTATTATATATACTAGCAAATATATGCACCCTCCGGGTGCAAGTATTTAAGTTTTAATATAATAAAATATCATGTTAAATTAGAAATGCTAATGAAACTGAATAAGAATGCAGATAAAAAAGATTTGGAACAGAGGGGGTATGATTGAAAAATAGAACAACTTTGAAACTAACTCTTCCATCATTTTCCCTTACTCCCGTCTTTCATTGGTAAATTTTCCTAATTTAACTATTTAGTTAAAATAGGAAGTAAAGAATAATATTACAGTTATTTCTTCTTGTTAATGGATTTCTTTTAAGATTTATCCCCGAGATTTTTGCTCATATTCATTAATATAAAACCAAACAATTGGAAATCAATAATACTAAGCATATATTTATTAAAATCAAATTTTTAAGATCAATATGCAAATTAGCCTTCCAATTCACACTGTAATCCGCTATTTTGTTGTATATATAAATACAATTGCATGTTATTAGTATGTAGATATGGTCAACAGTGGCTTCGGTCTCTGGACCATTGCTATAATTAACAGCGTCGATCCCAGGGGGCTATCCCCCCAGGCAACACCTGCCCCCTTGATTTAAAGGGGCAGGGCTGGGTTTATTGCCCAGCGCCTGAGGCGCCCCCCTTGAGGGGAAATGCCGATGGGATCGACGCAATTTTTCACCCGCCACCCATGGGTCTCGGCTTGTGGGTGGTCCCACATATATAGGGCCTTGTGCCTGACCCGTACAAGTGGGGTACGTGGAAAATATCATGTAGATATGGTCAACAGTCTTAATGATGTAAAACAATTTTATTAATAATTGAGGTTTAAATAAAAAATAAAATCATGGAGAATGTGATGTAAATAACAAAGGGAATTGTGACTTGAATAGTAATATAGTTTCGGTTACAGACACAAACCCACAATCTCCATTATAATAAGATATAATGTGAGTGCATGTGTATATACAAATCATGTTTTACAAACATTTTTTTTTTAATCCAGAAAGTGCTCAAATGCTGACCAGTAGAATAAGATAAAACTTAAAATAAACTGTTATCTCACCTCCTCATGTCAGCTTTATTACTTAAAGTTTTATGTATTAAGAATATACAATCATCTTATGAATCCTACACAACACACACATAAATATAAAACATGCTGAAAATAAATTGCTGAATATAAAAATAATAAACACTGAATAGATATGTAAGTATAGATATGGTAATAAATTTCTCCTGTGACATTTACACCTAATTCAGCCATACTTGCAAATCGGTTGGAATATTTGGATGACCCAGAAAAAACAGAACCCACAAATTTTGTAATAAAACTGTTAATTTTAACTACCCTTAAGTTTAGGGTTAAGGTTTAGGGTGGGGTTGCGGTTTAGGGTTAGTTTAATGGGAAAAAAAAAAAAATTTTCTATAATTTATCTTTTGAAAACAAATGGTTATAAAATAGGAATAGTTACTAGAAAACAAATAATTACTTGAAACCATATAACTTGATACAAATTATCTTATGAGTAGTTACTTGAAGATTTGATTTTTATTTACAAATGATAATTATTATTAGTTATTTGAAACCCTAATTGCTTAAAAAAAAACTTTGGCATTTAATATTAAGACGAGTCAAAACTTTTGCAAATATTTTAGTATGTGCTAGTTTGCAGTGTGCATATCCTATGTGTGAAGCAGTTCAAGCCATGGAATGTACCCACTGTGATTGGTAATATTATGGTAGTTGTTATACTGACAGATTGTACATTGCTTCATCTGGGTGTGATTTGAAAGGCACACAGATAAATATTGCAATGTAGTCTAATTCAATAACCCATGCTTTTCAAGTTTGAAATAGGCTATAACACTGCAGATGCAACCACAACATTTGTTTTGTGGAAGATGAACATGTGTTCATTTATACAGTAAAGATGTTAAAGAAATTTTGCTCAGGTTGTAATAACTTGATGATCTGAAAAAATCAGGTAAGTCTAAATCTGTGAATTCTGAGGCTGTGCTTTAAGCCATAGAGGCAAATCTGGTGAGCTTGGCATTTTACAGTTTAGTGTGGTTCATCACCTTGACAATCAGAAGCTGCCAAATTATGTCTCACATTACTAAAATATTGCAAAACTTTTGACTCACTCTAGTAATTCAACAAGTGTTAACATATCATAAAACCAACTGACTTTAGATTTTAAGACTGAAGAATTTTAGTAAAAACAATTTTTGTTTTTTGTTTTTGTAGATTTTCCACTCAAAATTTGAGTACGATGAGTGACCAGCAGGTGTTGGTAGGGCTGAACAGTTCTCAGGTAAAACTTTTATCTGAGCAATGTATTTTGATAGATGAAATGGATAAAGTGACTGGACAAGCCAGCAAAATGGATTGTCATTTAATGCAAAATATTAACACAGGTAAGAAAAATATTGGCTTTAGTTTCTCATGAACAGTGTTACTCATAAGTATTTGAACATATAATCTATGGTTTCTGATGAATATGCATTTTTATAATAAAATCAATGTCTAATGCATTTTTATAATAAAATCATTTTCTAATGCATTTTTTATAGTAAAAATCATTGTCCAATGCATTTCCATAGTAAAAATCATTTCATTTTTTAGTAAAATCATTTCAAATGCATTTTTATAGTAAAATCATTTCAAATTTCAAATGCATTTTTATAGTAAAAATCATTTGCATTTTATAGTAAAAATCATTTCAAATGCATTTTTATAGTAAAAATCATTTCAAATGCATTTTTATAGTAAAAAATCATTTCAAATGCATTTTTATAGTAAAAATCATTTTCTAATGCATTTTTAAAAATCATTTCAAATGCATTTTATAGTAAAATCATTTCAAATGCATTTCATTTCAATGCATTTTATAGTAAAAATCATTTCAAATGCATTTTTAGTAAAAATCATTTCAAATGCATTTTTATTTTTATAGTAAAAAATCATTTCAAATGCATTTATAGTAAAAATCATTGTCCAATGCATTTTCATAGTAAAAATCATTTTCTAATGCATTTTTATAGTAAAAATCATTTTCTAATGCATTTTTATAATAAAAATCATTGTCCAATGCATTTTTATAGTAAAAAAATGAGCTGCTATTTCAAATGTTTAGCCTAATGAAATTCCAAATTAAAATTGTTGAACAATAAATTTTAATTTATTTAAAAAATCTTTTTTGTAGGTTTATTACATCGAGCTTTCAGTTTGTTCCTTTTTAATAAAAATGGTGAAATGTTGTTGCAACAAAGATCATCAGCCAAAATAACTTATCCAGGTAAGATTTACTTTTATCTTTTTTTTTTATGGTTTAGGTGTGTTACTGACTCACAGATCAACAAACACTTTCTGATGGGAAAGAAACAGATGCTAAGTTGTCTTAACAATTCAATATAACTTTTATTATTATTTTGATATGATAAAATATTCTAGTATGTTAAAAACTTTTATTATTATTTTAATATGATAAGAACAATAAAAATCCATATCTTGAAATACTTGAAGAAAAGTTTATTCTAAAAATGTTTGTGGCTAAACAGACCTGAGAAAGATCATTGTAAAATTTGGTTTCTTAGGATTTGCAAGGTTCCAGGTTTGATACCGGTCCTGGCCAATTCAGCGAGGAAAATCTAATCTGTGTGGCAAAGTATCTAGGAGCTGATGATAGATGTGGTGATCCACCTCAGCAAAAGACAACCTCCCTGGTCAAGCACTAACAAAAAAAGGGAAAGACTTACTGTTCGACTGATACTGACAATAGACTACTCTACAGGCTTTATTTCTCCTTTAAACCTCATGATTTTGTCACCTGTTAACCCCTTCTTCACCAAAAATGGATTCTCCTGTTGATCTCAATCTATGAGGGACCAACACTAAAGATGTGAACCATTGGATTACCTACACAGGTGAATTATTTATAATGGTGAAGGCCTCTGTTGGAACAGCTACACTTTTTGAAGAATGCTGCACCAGTGGGCTAAAGATTCTCTGAATGACACTCCTTGGGATTTAAATACAGAGTTTTTCCTTCTCTTAAACTTGGTTACCTTATCAAAGTTTAAAAAAAAAAAAAAAAACAGCCTGCCCTTATATATATACGTGTGTGTGTGTGATATTATGAGGGAGCCGTTGGAAGAAATAATCATGATCTGAGTTCAAAGCCTGGATAAGGCTGTTTGCATTTCACATAGTACTAATACCCTTAGGAAAGGTATGAATCCAACTATTCTACTTCTAACTATGAGTAAATAGTAGGGCAAACTGTGTTCTGTAACCTTGGTATGGCAACCAGCCTCGGAGAAGGAAAACTCTGAATTCAAACCTGTTAAACTTAGCTTAAAAATTGACCTTTATTTGCATGCTACTGAAAGTGGAAGGGTTGAGTGTGTATATATATATATATATATATATATATATATATATATAATGTGTGTGTGTGTGTGTTTTTAATGTTCTTTCCTATTGATCTCAACATCTGAGAGCTGAACATTTAAAGATGTGAAACACTAGACTCTTTACACAAAGGAATTTTTTATTATTTTTATAGCCATACTTTTTGGATGAGCTGAAAATAGAAGAATGGTGCACAAATGTGCCACAGATTCTCTGAACAATGCTCCTCAGGTTTTGAATGCAAAGTGTTTTCCATTCTAGATCGATTGCCTTGTAACTGCTAATAAAAGAAAAAAATGTTGAAAACTAAAACTGAAAATGCATATTAAGAACATGTCCTAACATGATATTTATTTAGTGTCTCAGCCACATGTGAGACAAAATCAATCACACACACAACCACATGGTTGAATGTGGTGCCAAAAATAGCTTAGGCCATTCAGCATTCCCTTTTTTTGGCAGTAAGCAATGAACTTGACCCTACCCTTTTTAGAAGGTGTAGGGGCTGCCTGTGAGATGGCCTAATTGATTTTTACCTCCTGCAGTACCAATGTCAGGCATGTGTTAATATTTCCATATTTGGAAATTTATTAGTCGACTATTTCTATATTTGGGAATTTTTCTTCTCACTATTTCCATATTTGGGAATTTTTAAATATTTTTAGATTTGTTAATTTTCAGATGACTTTTTCCATATTTGGGAATTTTTTATGATCACTATTTTTAAATATTTCCTTATTTTGTAATTTTTTTTTTTTTTTTTTTTTTTTTTTAGATCATTTTACAAACACATGCTGTAGCCACCCGCTGTACACTCCTGGAGAATTAGAGGAAGATGATGCCATTGGAGTACGAAGAGCTGCTCAGCGCAAAGTTCAACAGGAATTAGGAATTCTTCCTGAGCAGGTAAGCTATTACAAGACTTTTCTCTGATCTCTTGACCACCATTCCAATATTCTTTCATCATGTGAGGGGATACAGAAATGAAGCTCTTAATCTCACTCAACATAATATTACTAGTTATTTACAAAGTTTACTTTAGCACAAAGCTAGAAGACACCCAGTTAGAATCAAATTCACCAATAATGATTTCTTCATCTAGTTATGATATTCATCTTGTAATTTGAAACGTTACTCTGTTATTCAACCCATTCAATCAGTGGGGCTAGGAATATGCCAACTGTACACCCCCCACCAAAGGGGGTAAGATCCCCACTAAAAACAATGGGGTATCTAAATGGCATCTGGTAATGAGGCTTCAGTTTTGGATCCCTGGTGAGTGTGCACTCACTTCCTTTATTGCCATTACTCCCAGGTCCACTCTGACCTAGAGTGGTAGTACTTGGTTAGGTCAAGTATAAATATAAATATATATATATATATATATATTATTTATTTAATTTTTAAATATAATTGTTTTTGGGTTCAAGCTTTTTTGCTTTCGTCAGGATACCTTTAATTCCTCTGGTGTTTATGTAAAAACATTTCTTGCTGTTATGTTTTTGTTGAGGACCGCAAATTATATCGGTTGATTATTGTGGACGTTTTTGGAATTGGGATTTTATTTTTAAGATTTTTAAATTTAAGCATTTTTTTAAAAATGCTCACAAAGTTATCTCCCTTTGACCGTTACGAAAATTCATTCTTTTATGGAATTATATAATCAAAGTCATATGTGAAGAAATCTATGTATATTCAAACTTTCTGATGGTAAAGTCCTGTAAAATTCTGCAATCTTATTTTTCAGAGTGGATGGTGAGTTTCGCTTATCCAAGAATTTAGGAAGTATTTTTTTCTTATGTGGACATGCCTTCCTATTTAGGCTTTTTTTATTCTTCGAAATTAAATTTTTCAGTATCCTAAATTTTTCCATCCCACATAGATTACAATTTCTTGAGCCGTTCATATAGCATTTGGGATGGTCTAATATTCTCCACTCTATCTTATATGGGATATTTTTTTCTTTCAGTTCCCATATTTTAGTTGCTAAAGATGTCGCTTCTTTCTTTTCTTTTTTTCTGAAGGATTCTACATGTTTCATCCCAGAAAAAAATTTAAATATATATATATTATATATATATATATATATATAATCTAGCTCAATAGACTCACCAGAGTACTAGAATTCCAAAAGTTCAAATAAGTAAGAAGTAAAGAAAGAGGCAATAAAAGTGGGGGGCGGGGTCATAGCTACATAGATTCATTAATCACCTCTGCCTATCAACATAGGTTTAACTTAACTTTAAAGGAACAGGCTTTGGGGGACTAAGGTTAATTGACTCTTAGGAGATATAGAATAAAATAAACTTAAATCAGGCAAATAGATATTTTATTAGCCACATAGATTTCCTAAGTTCCCCTGAAGAAGGTGTACTAAGAACACCGAAACCATGGTAGGGAAATAACTTATCTACAACTATTAATGCTCTATATTTTACAAAATATATTGAACCTTTTGGATTAACTACTTATGCTACTACAATGTTTACATGGTAGTAACTTGTTGGTAAAGAAATATATATCTTATTATAATGGAGATTGTGTGTTTTTCTGTCTGTAACCGAAACTATATTACTATACAAGTCACAATTCCCTTCGTTATTTACATCACATTATCCATGATTTTATTTATATTTAAACCTCAATTATTAATAAAATTGCTTCACCTTTTTATTAGTGTTGTCTACATATCTACATAAAAATAACATGCAATTGTATTTATATATACAAAAAATAGCGGTTTACAGTGTGAATGGGAAGGCTAATTTGCATATTGATATTAAAAATGTGATTTTATTAAATATGTGCTTAGTATTATTGATTTCTAATTGTTTGGTTTTATTTTAATGAATATAAGCAAAAATCTCTTCAATGAATCTTAAATGAAATCCATTTACAAAAAAAATAACTGTTATTTTATTCTTTATTTCCTAATTTAACTGAATAGTTAAATAAGTAAAATTCAGCAATGAAAGACGGGAGTGATGGAAGAGTAAGTTTCATTTCTATTATACCCCCACTCTGTTACATATCTTTTTATCTGCCTTCTAATTAGACTTTCTAATTTAATACGATATTTCATTACATTAAAACTTAAATATATGCACCGGAGGGTGCATATATTTGCTAGTATATATATTTGTTTATCTATTTATTTCTAAACTCTGACAGTATAAAAAAAACTCCTGGCTTTATAGTTTGTAATTACACAATACAAACTTTTGCCTGGAGAAAAAAATATATTAAAAAAAATAAAAAAACTCATCTGCATCTCTTGAAAAAAAAATATTAGATGGTACGAATAAAAATGGCCAAAAGAAAAAGATACTGTAAGAGTTGCTTAAGTTAAATATATTAAAGTTCTCAATACAAAAAGTAAAGCTAATAATAATTATTTAATGTAATAATATATATATATATATATATATATATATATGTTACATACTTCTCTTCTGGCCGGCTTGGTACTTCTATCATCTAATGGTCTGGTATATCTTCTACAGGTCTCGTCTGGTCTTCTTGTATGGGGATTCCGTGTCTGGTTCTGCTGGGGATCATTTCTTATCAGAAGCCTTGTGTCATTGTTAGCTTTTAGTAATAACAACAAGACTTCGATTTACCTTTGATGTTATTTTATTCTGGAACCCCAGGACCAGACAAATGCGCGGAGAGTCACATCTTGCTAGCTTCAGTCCTAACTCTCAACTGCCTAACTGCAACTGACTTACTGAGTTGCCCACCTTAAACCGGAAAGGGCTTTCTATCGGGGTTCCGTTCTCACGATTCTATCCCCAGAAAGCAAGGTGAGAGTGAGGTCAAGCATTGTCACTCACTCTCAAGGCCATCAGCTGTACTGATCGCCATAAGGATTTCTATACTACCTTAAAAAGTAATAGGGATCCAATTAATATGTAACATATTATATATATATATATATACAAGATGAAGCTCTCACAGTCATTGTTTTATTTTATTCATTATTATTTATGGCTATCTGTAATTTATTTTTTGAGCATCCTTCATAGTTGAACACATTTTTATAGACAAACATTCTTATTTCTATTCAAATTGTACATCTATATATTATATATGCTTATACCTCCATGTGTCAAGTCCTGTTGTCACTTCACATAAATAATGGACCCTTCCATTGAAAAGAAAAAATGTGAAGAGAAGAGAAGGGCGAAAGAAAGAAATCCTCTTAACAGGGAAAGAGTTGGAAATTGTTAAATACAAATAGAAATCTACAGTGATTTAGCTCTGATGTTATTTCTGTGAAATAAATTGAAGAGTGAAAGAAATGATGCTACAAATATTTTTAAAAATCCTTAAAATTTTTTTCTCTGTATAGGTGTAGAGTATAAGGGGATACAGGTGAAGAAAGAGTGGAGGCATAAGATGATGGATAATCTTTATCAACTACCATGGAATTCCCATGGGCCCATCTTGTTGTAATAAAAGGGAGAAAAAAAGAATAAGTAACTTGTTATTCATCTGAAATTTTGAGGTGAGACTGGATAATTTGTATTATTTAGATTTTTCAGAATGTTGTCCTCATCTTTCTTGTTATATTGTGTATGTGTGTCTGTCAATGTGTCCTTTGGTAGTTCTTCATGAAGAAGATTGGCCGAAACATTGTGTATATAACAATAAAGATGAGGACAACAGTCCAAAAAATATAAATGATACTAACCAACCTGTTATTCAAAAACTTCCAAAAATCTTCTAAGGTGGAACTACAAAAAGTTTTATGCTCAACCAAGAATGAAATTACCCTCCCTCTTTTTTTAATCTTTTTTTTCATTGAAGGGTTTAAAGAAACTGGTTAATCTGCTAAGTGTGTTAAATAACCATGTTTGTAGGATCGTTTTCCTCTTGGTGTATTCATCGTCATGAACTACCAAATGCAGATGGGAATTTCCCTTCACTTGTGTGTGACTACATCTGCAAGTCCAGAATTGGACTAACTAGCCACCAGAGGGTCCACAATTGTTGAATGACGTTATTGTGGTCTGCAACGGACTTCTAAAAGGAAAAGGAAAGGTGTATTGGTTAGGCCCAAAACTTTTCATTGCCCTGACATGATATTTTATTTTCATTCTTGATTTCAGATTCCACTCAAAGACATCCATTATATTACAAGAGTGCATTACCTTGCTGCCAATGTGCCAACAGATGGTAAATGGGGGGAACATGAAATTGACTATGTCTTATTTGCTCAGTGCAATGTGGACCTTAAACCAAACCCAAATGAAGTGAGAAGCACCAAGTATTTAGATAAGAAAGGAATGAGAGAACTTCTTGGTAAGTAAATAGTTTTATAACTTTATTCATATTTGAATTGGTCATCTTCTCTTTGTAGTCCAGATTTTACAAAATACCAAATGTGTATTTGTAAAATATATCTGAAGAAGCTAGACTTATTTTGAGTTTCTGGTCAAAATAAATTATTATAGTCAAATGACAGTTTAAGTTTTTCTTTCTTTAAAGTTGAATATTGCTCTGTATATAATTAATTTATTAGTTATTATACATTGAATTCTCTTAGGGATTTATAAAAATCCTTGTATGAATCTATATGTTTGCACCTACAAGAGCATACAGTATGGTTATACAGTGAGATTTTGATGATCCCAAATAGAATCATCCCTTACTTAATAGTCAATTGGATTATCTTTCATATATATATATAAATTTATTTTCCTGTATTTGGACTGTTCAGATTTCTAAAAGTCAATAAATTATAATTTATTAAAATTATTAAAAATAGCCATAAACTTCAACCTCTTCCCAATTAAAGAAATTACTTGGCAGTGCCCATCTCCTCTCTATTCATTTAAGGATTTGAATTGCTTAAAGTGCAAAAGATTGATTTCTATGTTGAAAAGGGGAATTCCCTCAATAGATAAATCCTTTTAACATTTTAAAACAAAAGAAAACCCGGGTTCATTTGGAAGCCTTACTCCAGAAAATGAAAAAAAAAAAAAAAGAAAAAGACTGAAACATAAAGTAAAATATTGCTCCTCTAGGTTGAACAAAGTAGATCAGAGATTGTTCTTGGTTGCTGGTACCATCTAACCCAGGGGTTCTCAAACTTTTAAGTCTGTAGACCCCTACAAAAATTTGATCAACCTATTAAGAACCCCCACTTCTTATATACCACAGTCCAACTTGTAGTTGTAACCAATTATGTAATTAATAAATTCTGCACAAACGTTTATGTAAAACTGTTAATTGTAAAATAACCAGTAAAGTAATCATAACATGTAAAAAAAAATGGCTGCAAATATTTAATACTAACTTAATAACTTACTAAGGAAGCCCATTTCCTAATGTGATGGGTGAAGCTGATGATTTCTGATTGAGGTTAAACTTTTTAAAATATATCAACATGATCATAATCTCCAGGATTCTTGTGGAATTAATTTCTTCTAATTACTAAGAAGGCTTAGTAGTTTCCATAGAACCCTTGTAGACCCCCGAATCCTTACAGGCACCCTGATACTTACAAAGACCCCAGGGGTTTTATGTAGACCATTTTGAGAAACCCTAATCTAACCCAAGACAACCTGCCACATATCAATTGGAGAGAATATATAATCATCAATGCATGCTGACAGCACGGATTCTCTCTCTCTCTCTCTCTCTCACTATTCCTTCCTATTGGTCATCACTCTTGGTAAGTCCTCTAGATGGCATCGAGTGTCTGCATAGAACTGATGAATGTAAGTTTTTGCTGGTCAGTTAACACTGGTATGTCAATGTCTAGGAGCCCACCGGAGAACATCTCTTATGAGTTTGTCCCTGTTTCTCCAGCATGTCTTACTCATTTTATTGGATGTTTTGTGAGATGGGAGGTAAGTAGCCATACAGCTGTTTTTTTTTGTAGGAGCTGCTTCCAGATTTGTTTAAAACACCACATAACATCTTTTGTGTAGTTCCATCCATATATATATATATATATCAGTAGTGTGTCTTAAACAACATGAAAAAGCAGTTATATGGCCACTTGCCCCCTATCACACAAACCATCAGAGTGAGACAAACAAGACATGCTGAGACTGCTGGAGAAGCAAGGATGAACTCATAAGTGAACCTCTCCTATAGAAGCCATCACATGGGAATGCCAGCGTGGGCCATCCAGCAAAGACTAACATCAACCAGCTCTGTGCAGATGCTGGATGCTGCACAGAGGACCTGTTGGAGGCAATGAATGATAGGGATGGTTGGTGAGAGATTGTCATGATATCCATGCTACTAGTGTGTCATGATGATGCGTGTGTCTTGAAAATTCTGCTGGGGGTAAGCAAATAACTGTTATTTTATAGTCGGAAATGAAAACTTGTTTAATTTTGTTTTTCTTTGTATTTTCCAGTGACTGCTGAAGATCGAGGAATCCTTTTAACTCCCTGGTTTCGACTCATCACTGAAAATTTTTTGTTCCAATGGTGGGACAACCTTCACTGTCTGTCCACTCAATTTGACCACAAAACCATTTACCGATTACTGTGACCCTCTCTTCAACAGATTAATATTACACTTCTTTGTTATTTTTTTTTTTTTATAAATTGACAACTAATCCCTAAATCTCAGGGATTATCCCTAATTAATCCACCTAAATCCATTTTGACAAAGAAAGGATTAATCTCGATCCATTTATTTTCATACGGAAATTCCTTTATTGATTTGGCAAAGGACCATTCCAAATTTTTTCATAGGGTAAAATTCTACAATTTAAAAAAAAATTCATATCGAATAAATTTGTTATTTTTACATTTTTTCTTAAAAATGAACTTAAAAAAAAAAAAAATAATTTCAAACTTTTGAAAAATTAATTTTTTTTCCAATAATAAAAAAAAACGGTTCAGGTTTATAAAAAGTGAAATGAGCAAAATTTTGAGTTTTCTATTTTACATCTTTGTTTTTGTTAAGAGGGGGAGGGGTTACCAACCAACCCCATTGATTTGAAATTTTTTAGAGAGTTTGATTTATTTATATTTTTATCATTATTTTGTACTAAATGTTGTATATACCTAGACTACATACTCCGAACATCATTAGATACCATAAAAGAAAAAGGCCTCACACCAAAAATATCCCACACAGACTATCACAGATGCAGACTACAATGATGACCTAGCACTTCTTGTAAATACACCGGCACAAGCAGAGTCACTACTACATAGCCTGGAGAAGGCAGCAAAGAACATTGGCCTCCATGTGAACTCCGATAAAACTGAATTCATGTGTTTTAAAAAGAAAGGAGACATCTCCACACACGACGGTAAGCCTTTAAAGCCAGTAGAACAATTCATATACCTTTGTAGTAATATCTCCTCAACAGAAAGTGATGTTAATGCTCAAATAGGGAAAGCATGGTCGGCTATAAATAATCAGTCATATGGAAATCCGATCTCACTAACAAGTTCTTCCAGGCTGTGGTTGGATCAGTGCTGCTGTATGGCTGCACCACCGGGACCCTAATGAGGCACCTAGAGAATAAGCTAGATGGGAGCTGTACAAGAATGCTGCATGCAATCCTGAACAAGTCGTGGAAACAGCATCTCACCAGGGAGCAGCCGTATGGCCACCTGCCCCCTATCTCACAAACCATCCGAGTGAGACGGACAAGACATGCTGGACACTGCTTGAGAAACAAGGATGGAAGCCAACACATGGACATCCAAATGTCAGCTGCCCAACAAGGACCTACATTGACCAGATCTGTGCGGATACTGGATGCTTCGCAGAGGACTTCCCTGGAACAATGAGTGATAGAGAAGGTTGGCAGGAGATTGTCATAGATATCTGTGCTAATTGCGCAATATGATGATGATGATGATGATGATGATCTGGTGGTCTAAAAGTCTTGTCACCCTTACATATTTTTTTAAACTTTCATTAATTTTTTGTTTTAATAATATACGAGATGTCAATCAAACTCTCTAACCATTGTTAATTCAAATAATACTCTTGCTAGTATTATTTGAACTATTGTCCTCATCTTTATTGCCATCTGTACAACGTTTCGGTCAATATGCCCTCTGGCTTTCTTCAGATATTTCTTGTCAGTGTGACAATGCCCGGCCTGCATGCCATATTGTAATGCTCTGTGCTGGCCGATTTGAAGGGCATGAGTTAGAGACAGGTTCACAAGGATTAAAAACACAACACAAAGTTTGATAACAAGACGCTAATGGAAGAGGAAGTTGTGACACTTTGTGCAGGAGCAGAGAGTCTATGTTGTCAGCTGGCAAGAAAGTTGCTGGCTTCACTGATGTGGGTCCCTGGCTATTTTCTATCTACTGCTACTGAGACAACACTATCATCCCAACTGCTGGTCTGAAACTAATTGCCAAGGATCTTGAGCTGGCTGAATATATGTCTGCAATTTCTCTTAAAATGATAGCCATTACTTTTTTTATCAGTCTCAGTGTCCCCACTTTTCAGACCATTAACATTTTTCAAGACACATTTTCTCTTAAAACCTAGCTAAGTAAAGATATTATCTCTAACAAGCTTAACTGCATGGTAGCAGTTTAATTCTCTTAAACATTACTGATTGATCCTTTATCTCCTTAAAAGACAAACACCCACCCATATACATATGCCTGGATTTTACACATTCTATTTTCTTTTCTCTGACCATATTCTCACTTAACCATTGTGTCACATTGGACTCAGGAGCCTTCTTGCATATCAGTAAATACTGGTGCTTGTACCTCAGCTACTGCTTTCTGGTGCCAATATCATAAAAAAGGGTTGGGTGTTTATTATAAGAGCAAGTTGAAGAATAAAGTTGGGACAATCATTTCTTAGGGCTTGACATGACTAGCTGATTGATCGGCTGGGGCCTCTATGGACACCCATCTAGTACCTGGGCCACAGACTATTCAGCTACCACAATTTTGTCCTCAGGCCTCAGGTATGACAGGTCAACACCCATGGCCAACAGGTTATCCCATTTAAGGGGTCATATCCATCTGCAGAGGTGCAGTTGGCATATTCTAGAACCTCAACCAATGAGTAGGTATACATAAAATTAGTTGGTAAAAGATTACAACTATTTAGAATCAAGTGATAAGGTCAAATAATAGAATTGTCTATCATTAAAATGTCTTTCAATATTCTACATCATTACAGGATGTGTGTTGAGAATGTATAAAGTTCTTTTAATTTGTTATTTGGATGTTTCGTTTTATAGCATATATTCAGGTCATTTAATACCAAATCAAGTCATTTTGATAAATAATATTTTTAACTTCATGTTTATTATTTAAACTAAACTTTTTAAAGCCAAATTATTTCATTTAACCCAATTATTTTTTAATCAAATATCTGTTTTAACTTTAAAAAAAAAAAAAAATTCTTTTTCATGAGTATTAATAAATTGGTATTGATAATTTTCATTAACTTTGTGTGTTAATAATTTAGTAGAAAAAAATGTGTTAGTTTTTACATTAACTTCATGTATATCAAGTGAAGATTTTTTAAATCATTGTAAATCACAGTAATATTTAATTCTAACTTGTTATAGATATAATTTTAAAAAAATAAAAGCACTCAATGCACTTTCATGGTGCACAGATGTTAAAATGACCCTGACAACGAGACATTTCAGACTGAAAAACATTACAGAAAATCCAAGAAACAAATAGAACAAATTGATTTAAAAAAGAAAAAAATGTATTACTCTTTCTGATAGCAAAATTTGCACAATAATGACTGCCTCCCTGGCAGCCTAATGAAATGGAAAAAACATTTTAAGAAACTGCTGGGAAAATCACAGGAAATAATACAAACAAAAATTGTTGATAGCCAACTAAACATGAAGCTAGGAGATTTTATGATGGACAACCTCAACAAAGTCCTAATATTAAAAATCAGAAAAGCTTCTGGCTCCCTGGGAGATAAGAAAATCTGATGATATATTTCTTTGATTATGCAATGCAGTGTATAATCAAAATACAATAGAGAAATGGACGAAAAGCTGCATCCTCCTATTTCCCCAAGAGAGGCAACCTTGGAATCACAAAGAACTATAGAGATATAACTCTTACTGCTATGGCTGCTAAGGTTTATAATAATGTCTTCGTTCTTAATCGCATTCAGCCTGAAGTAGAGAAAATCCTTTGGAAAAACAAAAATGGGTTTTGTAGGAATCGATCCACAACTTCTCAGATCCTGACTATTCATTGAAATCATTGAAGGAGTTTGAGCAAAAAGTCATGAGGCAACACTACTGTTTATAGATTTCTCCATGGAGTAAAATCTCCATGCACAGAGAAAAGATGGTGCATATACTACTAGCATATGGTCTCCCCAAATAAACTGTTACTGCTATAATGATGCTTCACAAAGACATGTAAGCAATGGTCTGTTCACCTGATGATGACTCTGATTTTTTGACATTGTTGCTGGAGTCCTACAAGGATATACATTAGCACCATATATAGTCATAATATGCCTACATTATGTACTTCAACATCATTAGATTTAAAAAAAGAAAAGGGCTTCTACCTAAAAATGGCAAAAAGCACACAATATCCTGAAGAGACTATTACAGATGTGGATTATCCAGATGATCTAGCGCTTCTTGCAAATGCACCTGTACAAGTCAAATCACTGCTGCATTGGCCTTTATGTGAACTCAGATAAAATGGAGTTCTTATGTTTTAAACAAGATGGAGGAATCTCCACACTGGATAATAAGCCTCTGAAATTAGTAGACCAGTTCACATACCTTGGTGAGTTTTGGAGGTTTGGGGAATGTAGAGCACCCCCTTCATCACCATTGCTCCCAGGTCCACTCTGACCCAGAGTGGTAGTACCTGTTAGGGTACCATCTATGGGTTGAATAGAAAAACAAGCGTTTATAAACAAAATTGTATTATCCATTAAGAATTGATTTATTTCAAAACTTTATCGACATTAAATGACCCACCGAGGTTGATATGCTGTAAAACAAAACCAAACATACCTTGGTAGTAATATCTCATCTATAACCTGTCGGACGCTGAGCTAAAGAGCTCACTGAATATCCAAAAATGGCTGTCAAGATCAAATTTTCTCAATCAACTATGGGTTGCATTTTTTCTACATTTGCTAAAAGTTTGGCTGAAAGCCCATGCTGTGTTCTGATCTCAAACGACCAGAAATCTGCTGCAGAAACTGATGTCCCATGGCTAATGGTGGCTTAGAAAGAAACAACGACTCTTTTTCAAATTTAACAACAAACATTTATATGAAAATAGAAAAGTCAATTAACCTCTTGGCCGTTGATATATATATATATATATATATATATATATATATATATATATAAAATTAAATAAATATAAAATGGGTGTGGTAGGACAGCCCGGACAAACCCTGGAAATTTGGACATCCTATACTGCATTTGCTGCACTTTCCATCTTCTCGCTGGCCATGATCATCCATGTCATCTGCTATATTCAACTTCGGACCTCCACTGATTGTGTCGTAACAAGGGTTCCTCCATGGACCCCCAACCGAAAAGGTGAACAATACAATCAACAGGAAAGAGAGTACAAATCACCAACAAGACAAAACAAGTTAACATTCAAAATGGCAAGAGATGAGGCATACAACTCGCATTCATTCATTCTTTCTTTTCATTTCTATCATTATCTCTGTCGACAGAGAGGGGCACCCCCCCCCTCTCTATCCAGTTAGGACCTCTGCTTAGGTTGTCTTCTTTGCTCTAAGTTTAAGGGTGATCTGTCCTTGTCAACCATTGGCTCTCCACTAACTGATCCTCGTTTTCAAATACCCCCCTACCTCTCAAATCTCTTTCAAGTCTCACCCCCGAGATTTCACATGGGATTTCATTTCTCTTTGTTCCAAAATCTGGTCAAATTTTATTGCTGGTTTGACCTCTAGCTAAATACCAATTTTTGCTCAAAACCAGACATTTCGTCTGGCTAATGGTCTTATCACTTTTTTTTTTTATCTACCTTAGTTTTTAATGGTCTTTTTGACTGGGGCATTCACATACACTTATCTGTACATGTATAGACATATATAAATATATTCATATATATATATAGACACACATGATCCACATGAATACACATATATACTTATATGTGGGTGGTCTCTAATCTACACACACACACACATATTTATACACCCACAGATATACATGCACACACATACCTATATGAGGCCTTTGGTCGACACTTGCCAACAGTGATATATGCAATCACTACACTGTGACAGTAAGAAACAAATTTGATATCCTCCAAGAAGCAACTGAAAGCTACACTGCAAATCAGGAATACAAAAACTTTGTCAATGCACACTTAGAAGCAGCAGCTGAGTGCGTACCGACCAAAGAAAGAGCCAAACACTCTGTCCCATGGGAGACAGAAGCAGTTAGAGAAAAGAGAAACAATTTAAAAAAAGCAGCCCAACATAATAAAACAAACCCAACACAATCTACACAACCTTAAGAAAGCACAGATAGACCTAACCGAAACATACAAAAAAGAACAAATAGAATACATCCAAGTACAGATAAATAACATAAGACAATCAGTAGAGGATAGACAGTCGAGATTAGCATGGCAAACAGTAAATGAAATCAGTGGTAGGAAAAGTACCTCTAGATCAAATCTAAAGGCAACCAGCCAAAAAGATAGACTCCAGAAATGGAAAGACCACTTCCAGAAACTATTGGGGAACCCCCCTAAAATCATAGAAAATAAAACCCAAAAGATCATAGATAGACAACTAGATATCAAACTTGGAGATTTCACAATAGAAGAACTAAATGAAGTCTTAAAGAAGCTAAAAGGTAGAAAAGCCGCAGGGCTTGATGAAATCCCACCTGAAGTATGGAAAATAGGAAAGTTCAATGATATACTGCTTAGGCTTTGCAATGCAGTATATAGACAAAATAGAATAGACAAATGGACAAAAGGATGCATCCTTCCATTCCCCAAAAAGGGAGACCTCGGAATCACTAAAAACTAGAGAGGCATAACTCTTACTGCTAAAATATATAATGCCCTTCTTAACCGCATCCGACCGGAAATAGAAAAAATCCTTAGGAAAAACCAAAACGGATTCCGCAGAAATCAATCCACAACCTCCCAGATCCTAACCATTCAAATGGTCATAGAAGGGTCCGAGCAAAGAATCTACAGTCTCCCCCAAAGAAACGGTTGCCGCTATAATGATGCTCTATAAAGACACTAAAGCCATGGTACACTCACCTGATGGCAACACAGATTTCTTTGATATTGCCACTGGAGTCCTACAAGGAGATACATTAGCACCATATATATTTATAATATGCCTAGACTTCGAACATCATTAGATACCATAAAAGAAAAAGGCTTTATACTAAGAAAGGCAAGAAGCAGGCGATATCCTGCACAGTCACAGATGCAGACTACGCTGATGACCTTGCGCTTCTTGCAGACACACCGGCACAGGCTGAGTCCCTGCTGCATAGCCTGGAGAAGGCAGCAAAAAATATCGGCCTCAATGTGAATGAGAAAACAGTTCATGTGCTTCAAAAAGAAAGGAGACATCTCCACACTTGACGGTAAGCCTCTTAAGCCAGTAGAACAGTTCACTTACCTAGGTAGTAATATCTCATCCACAGAAAGCAATGTTAATACACGAATAGGAAAGGCCACAAACAGACTATCAGTAATATGGAGATCCAATCTCGCTGACAAACTAAAGCAACAATTCTTCCAGGCTCTGGTTATATCAGTGCTGCTGTATGGCTGCACCACCTGGACCCTGACAAATCGCCTCGAGAATAAGCTAGATGGTACCTGCACAAGAATGCTGCGAGTAGTCCTAAACAAGTCATGGAAGCAGCACCCCACAAAGAAGCAACTATATGGTCACCTGCCCCTCATCTCACAAACCATCCGGGTGAGACGGACTAGACATGCTGGAGAAGCAAGGATGAGCTCATAAGCAACGTTCTCCTGTGGAAGCCAACACATGGACATGCTAACGTAGGACGCCCGCTAAGGACCTACATTGACCAACTATGCGAAGACTCTGGATGCTGCACAGAGGACCTCCCAGGGGCCATGAGTAATAGGGAAGGTTGGCGAAAGATTGTCATGGATATCCGTGCTGCGCGCATGACATGATGATACCTTTATATACACACATACACTTGCATGCCTCTAAATGTATTCTGCACCTGATTTGCATTTGTCAGGGTCCAGGTGGTGCAGCCATACAGCAGCACTGATATAACCAGAGCCTGGAAGAATTGTTGCTTTAGTTTGTGCAGCATTGCATATTGTCATACTGGTTCCAAGAAACTTGGACTTTTCTATCCCAAATGACAATGCATATCACTTAAATTACTGTCACCAATGTTCAAATGCATTACCCACTGCCTAAAATGCAGTGTCATTTTACATGTACCAACTAGGAAGCAACACAATACCATAGTGACAAATCCCAGTATTTAAATGAAAATGTGCCAATCCAGTTTCTTTTCACTCAAGATGTTGTTATAAGATGTAAAAGTTCTTATAATAAGTTGTTAGAAGGCTCAAAGTAATCTTCCAATGTGGATACATATGTGTACATAAATTAATCTGACAATAAAGTTATATATAATAACAAACAGGATTTATTGTGTGAGCACATGGAGAAAATACATACATGACAGGTATACACATACTCATAACAAGGTACAGTAAAATATGGAGAACAGATACATAAATATACACAAAGGATGTAGGACTAAGTTTTAATAGAGTGGTCCTGAGTTACATGTAGAAATTAGTCACTTACTGAATGAATGCTGTGGGGCAAAGCCCTCCACTTAAGTGGCAGAGGCTCAAAGCACCTTACACCTGTGCTGTGGTTGCCAGACCCAGAGAAAGAAAGATTTTCTCTAGGATTCTAGCCACCAATTGGTGAAAACCTGCAGCAAGGGAAGATGTCCAACCCAATACTGTGAAGAGAATATGTCAGTTTCATCTGTCTGTGGATATTACTTTCCACAGCACACTTAAAGGATGTTCCTTTTGTTTTGTTTTTATTTAGCAGTAAATAAACTAATAACAGCTAAGATGCAGAACATGTATTTAATAACTGAATATTCTAGCTTTATAAAATATACCAAACCATCATAAAGAAATGAGCTGCATGAGAAAGAAAGGAAGGAAGGAAGGAAGGAAGAAAAGGAAGATATAGAGAGAAAGAAACAGAAGGAATGGGTAGATAGATATGAACATACTAAGAGAGAGAGAGAGAGAGAGAGAGATAGAGAGATATTACTCCTAGCAGAAATTATGGAATTAGCACACTTAGAGGATGATGTTCACTTGGATTTTTATTTAGCTGTAAATGAACTAATAACAGATAAGACGTAAAACCTATTTTTTCTTTAGTAGCTAAACATTCTAGTTTCATAAAATATTCCTTAAACAAACTAAATTAAATTATTTAGATTATAATTTTTTCTAAGCCATGCAAAGGAAACTATGGAATTCATTGACAAAAATTAGAATTAATACTTATTGCCCCTCCACTTGACATTTTTTTCTTTCGGGCATGGATTTCATTAATTCAAAGCAATATTCTTTATCAAAACGGTTCAAACTTTTCTGAAAATATTTCCTTTAGTAGATCAAATTTTTTCATGGACCTTTAAAAAAAAAAAGAAAAAAGGTTTCATCATAAATTTTCAATTGGATTTAGATCTGGAATGTTCACTGGCCAAGTTCATTGATTTTAGATGTCATTCCCAAAGAAAAGATTTAATCCCTTTTGCTCTGTGATACATTATTGTCCTGAAAAATGACTTCCTCCCCATTGAACCAATTTTATTTTGATGGAATGAAAAAATTATTTAGGATTTCAATGTAGACATGTGTATTGATTGTTGAGGTAATGATTGCCCTGATCTTTTCTGGTCATTCAACCCCAAATTATGAATGACTTGGGAAATGTACTTGTTTTCATCTAACAGTTCTCTTTTATGTTTATCTTTTTATCTTTAATTTGAACAGAACCAGAAAAAATTGGCCAATGCAGATTCTTGATTCATTACTGAATATCAACAAATGAAGTAAATATTTTGAGGCATAACACAGATTCTCAAAGATACGTAGTTCAAAAGTTTTAAAATAAAATAACTGGTACATTTTATTCATTAATATATCAACACTGAAAATTTCATTAAATTCGGTTAATTCCCTGATTTTTCGTATTTTTTTTCTTTCAGCGGGTTGACATACGATGGTGGAATTTAGGTTTGTTAAGTTCAATTTAACCCACATTTCTGTGTTTTGGTAGATTCTTTCTTGTTTAATGTTACATAATTCATGGATAGTCAATGAATTATGTATGTACTGTAGTAAGAATATTTTAGAATAAGAGTTTATTAGATTTAAAATTGGAGGGAGTTAAGTGGAAATTTCCATAACCATTGATTTATGATGACCCCAACTTGACCCCTCTGGAAGGTGCCATGACAGGTGTGAGAAGTCCCTTGGAGAGTGGACCCTGTTGTTGGCTCTCGAGATGTCACTTTCGATCTGTGTGTAATGGGCTGGGTTGTTTTAAATAAAAACAAGTCTTGTTAATTGATTAATTTAAACAAGAAATGAGCCAGCCCGAAAAAGAAGAAGAATCAGCCCGAGAAAACAGCCCAACAAAAGAAGATGGCGGCCGAGTTACAGCAGATAACAAGTAACCGAGTAAACAAGACCCCTCATCTCATCTCTACTCATACTCTGTCTGTCTGTCTGTCTGTCTGTCTATAATATACCCAATGTGTTATAAGAGGTATATAACAATAAAATGTTAAGTTACTTGAATTATCTTAAAATTAATTCCATAGAAACTATTTTATAGTGGATAAAGGAGTTATGTTAAAACAATTCTAAGAGACAATTATCTCTAGACTGCAGGTTCAATCCTAGTCAGGGGCAGCAGTAACAGAGTAATAATTAACACAGCTTAACACCTGTACCCCAGCTATGGTTAGTGGAATGAGAACAGGATACCCCCATGGACGGGATAAAGGGCAACAGTTCAAAGTTCCGTGATGGCATCCGATTATGACAAGAAGGTTCCTCCGAGTCTGAGATGGTTCCCGAGTCCGACAAGAAATACTGAAGAAAGCTGGAGGGCACATCGGCCAAATTTTTGTACAGATAACAATGAAGATGAGGACAATAGTCTGAATAATACAAATAATACTAAACTATTTCTTCTTCTTCGTTTTTTATGATAATTCTTTTGCAAATAAAGCTGGGTAATAATATAATTAGTAGAGTTTTTCTAGTCTTGGTGAGACACTAGTCTAAAAGAATGACAGCTCTGAATTAGAAAAAAAATGAAAATAATAATTTAAAAAACTGGGAAAGGTTTAACATGTCAGTGTTGAATAACAATTGGTAAAGAAAACAAAAGAAGAAAAAAAGTCGATCTTCACTGACTTCCTCAACAGAAACAACTGCACAACAGAATGAAAATAAATAAATAAAAATCTGTGGGGCTGGGAATCGAGTCATTGCCAACCAAATTCCACCGAACGATGATTCTTGATGTCTAATTAACTCTGACTCATTACTAGCAAATCAAACCAACAAATCCGTAATTCTAATGACATCATCATCATCATCATCATTATCATCTTCATCATCACCATCATCATCATCATTATCATCTTCATCATCATCATCACACATCATCTATTCTAATAACAACCGCTTCTTTATATCTGCAAGCATTGCCGTATAAACAAGCCAGGAACAAATGATCTATTTTCTCTGCTGGGATGGAGAGTCTCCTTAATACACACCAAGGAAAAGTCAATGTAATTCCTCTTAGTCACTTGTTTTAATAACAACCGTTTTCTTTATATCTGCAAGTATTGCCATATAAACAAACAGGGTACGGAAGTTCTATACTCACTGCTGGGACAGAGAGGCTCCTTAACGCACAGACCAGGGAAAAGTCAAGGTAATCCTTTTTAGTCAATCATTGTACTCGTAAAATCAAAATTTTATATATATATATATATATATATATATATATGTGTGTGTGTGTGTGACTGCATGCATGTGTGTGCATTTGAGTTATGTATATAAAATGCAAGTGCAAAAAAGTTACATAAATGTGTTGGATGCTACTATAGCAGGCTGTGCATGTGTGTGTGTGTGTGAATGCAGCTGAGTGTGTGTGTGTGTGTGTGTGTGAATGCAGCTGAGTGTGTGTGTGTGTGTGTGTGTGTGTGTGTGTGTGTGTGTGTGAATGCAGCTGAGTGTGTGTGTGTGTGTGTGGTGTGTGTGTGTGTGTGCAGTGTGTGTGTGTGTGTGTGTGTGTGTGTGTGTGTGTGTGAATGCAGCTCTGGTGTGTGTGTGTGTGTGTGTGTTGTGTGAATGCAGCTGAGTGTGTGTGAATGCATGCATTGTGCATGCTATGTTGTTCACTTTTGCACGTAAATTATTAACTAGAAAAAAAATCAGTCAACTTTTTAGATTTTATCTAGGAAACACAAGGTTCCAGGTTCAATACCAGTCGCCAACTCGGTACAGGAGTAGGACAGCTTGGATCTGTGTGGTAAAGTGGGGAGCTGACGGTAGGTGTGGCGCTCTACCCCAGATGCAAAACCAATCTTCCTGGTCTAGTGCTTGTGAAAATGCCAACTTTACTTACCTGCTCAGCAAGCACTTTTTATGCATTTTTCTTATTTGGAGTTATTTCTCTCTCTCTCTCTCTCTCTCTCTCTCTCTCTCTCTCTCTATATATATATATATATATATATATATATATATATATATATATATATATATATATATATATAGCAGGGCTGCCTGGCATTGTCCAGGATTTAAAAATATAATAATAAATCTCTTATCTATATTCATATATAGATTAATGAAAATTCTTTATCTATATATTTGTTTTATTATCTTTTATTCTTTATATATTCTTATTTTTAAGTTGTTTATTTTTATTATTATTCTTGTTTGTATTTTTCTTTTATTTGCTTTTTATTATCTTTTATCCTTTATGGATGTTTTTTATTTTTTTAAATCATTTTTTAAATTAATTTTTTAATGTCTAATTCATTCATATACCCTTATTATATTTAATTTAGATTTTCTTAAGGAAAATGAGGGATAGAATTTTTATAACTCTCCTCTGTGGCTAATTCAGGGATTTTTCTTGCTGTTTTTCGTGGGGAAACCATACTTTATTTTTTAGTGTATCTCTCTCTCTCCCCAACCGTCCCTATCAATTATTGCTCTTGGTAGGTCCTCAGCAGGGCATACAGAATCCATACAGAGCTGATTGATGTAGGTTTTTGCTGGTCAGCCTACACTGGTGTGTCCATGTGTTTGTCCACACAGGAGAATGTCACTTATGATTTTGTCCAGTATGTCTTGTCTTACTCAGATGGTCTTTGTGATAGGGGAAAGTGGCTATACAGCTGCTTTTTTGTACAGTGCTGCTTCCAAGATTTGTCCAAGACAACACACAGCATGCTTGCGTAGCTCCTATCTATCTTTTTCTCTAAGCACTTTGTCAGAGTCCAAGTGGTGCAGCTGTACAGTAGCACTGACAAAGTTACGGCTTGGAAGAATTTTTCGTTTTATCTCATCAGAGAGATCAGATTTCCATATGATCAATAATCTGTTTATAGCAGTCCATACCTTTCCTATGACATCTAGAAGTTCTAGATCATTTGCATAGTCTGCATTTGAAATAGTATCTGCAGGATATTGCCGACTTAACTGAAAGAAACCCAATACCATTAAACAAACAAACCAAATCATAAAAAATGATGGAGGGTAAGGGTGAACTTTGAAGCTTGAAAAATCTTTTTTTTTAAATAAAATAAATAACTTTTTTCAGCACAAAAAAATGCAATAAATCTTGAACCATGAAATCTCTTTAAAAATTTTAACTAAAATTTTTTTTTAGTTAAATTTTGTGAAAACAAGAAATGATTTGTTTAAATTTTATTTTATTTTTCTTTTTTCTTATTTTTCTTTCTTCTTATTTTTCTTTCTCTTTCTTTTTTTCTTTCTTTTTCTTTTCTTTTTCTTTTTCTTTTCTTTTTTCTTTTTCTTTTCTTTTTCTTTTCTTTTTCTTTTTCTCTTTCTTTTTCTCTTTCTTTTTCTTTTTCTTTTCCCTGATCATCAACCCCACCTCCACCTTTTTTTTGTTTTTTTAACTCTTTGCCTACCAAATTTTCTTGGTATTTTTACCTGTATTATTGGATATTTCAAAGTTTGATATCTATTCACCTCATAACTCATTCTATTAAAAATAAAGTCCTATTATCATTGTAATCTGAGTCTATCTGCTCAATTATAATGAACTAACCATCAGTAAACAAATGACATGTGTGAGAGCTGCAGCCAGCAGCTTACAGTAGGGTCGCAGTAGTGGGAGAACTGCTGTGAGCGGTTTAAAGTAGACAAAGTGTTAAACCTCATACACTAATTAATTGGGCTTTACTTTAGAGTTTAAATATGAAAAAATAATTACTGGTGGAAAAATATTCACAATTAATTAATCTCTATTCAAAACCTTTGTTTAATAAGGTATGAAATTAAACTTGGATACAAAAATGTATCTTAGATATCTAAAAAAATGTTTAAAATCACATTCTTTTTCTAAACATTCTTAAAATATTAACTACAAATGAATATACTTCCTGATGAATTATCAACCCCATACCCCCCCTTTCCTCCCTTTTCCCCAGAACCCCCTGTTTCTTGTGCAATCTATTCTTTTGTTTTGGTACAAGCAATTGTGAGAATAAGGGGCAGATAATCACTCAGTCTTACATGAGTCAAAATGTCTGCTGTTTTATTCAATACTGACTCAGCAACATTGGAGTCTGGTTTATAAATTGAATTAGTCATATTTAGACATTATGTTAGATCACAAGTTAAGAGGGAACTCTACTTAAGATCCTTTGCAAAGATTATATCATCACAGGCATCTTTTTTTTTCTTTGAAAGAATCTTCCAGATTACAGAATGATACAGGCAGATTACAAATTCTGTCTGCGGTAAAGGGGAAGACAGATTAGTGCCCAACCCATGTTGTACTCCATTAATCAAAAATTGGGTTGCAAGGAAAATAGAGAATCTACTCCTGACAGAATAAATTTCATAATGGAGAAAAGTTATCATCATCATCATCATCATCATTATCATCATGTCATGCTGAGAGTATGGATACTCATGACTCTCTTTCTCACCAACTGTCTATTGACCATCACCTCTGGCAGGTCCTCTGCACAGCATCCAGAATTCGTACAAAGCTGATTGATGTAGGTGTTTTCTGGTCAGCCTACAATGGTGTGTCCATGTTTAGGTGTCCACAGAGAATGTCACTTATGAGTTTGTCCTTACTTCTCCAGCAGTATCCAGCATGTTTTTTTTGTCTTACTTGGATGGTTTGTGTGATGGGAGGTGAGTGGCCACACAGCTGCTTTTTGTGAGATGATGAAGCAATGGAAGATCAAGAGAGTTTTGAGGATTCAAACATGGACAAGGAAGAACAAGATTTTGATAATACACAAAAGAGGTCTAGATATTCCATAAAAGAGAAATGTACAAAGATCTCAAGATGGGTGGTGGGGGTGGTGAGAGAAGGCGTTCAAAGAAATAGAAAATAAAACAATGTATAGGCGCTCCAACTCAGATGCAATAACAATCTCCCTGCTCTAGCACTAATGAAAAGGGGATAGACTCCTTTGCTGTCTGGCTGATATCGACAATAGGTCAGTCTACTACTTATCTATGTAGAGGAAAACATAGAATTGAAGTAGTTATTTGCTGTTTCCTTTTCACTTCCAATCTTTTATGTTATGACAAGTAAAATTCTTTATTGTTTGATGGTTGCATGAACTGGAGTGTTGAAGATTTGAAACTTGATCTCACTTTTCCGACCAAGACAAAATTAACCACTCAGTTTCTGGATCTTCTGATCTCGTCATTTAATTCAAAATGAATTTATCATTTCTTTTCGAGGCAAATATGGAATGGACACATCAACTATTAAAGTAGCGATATTGTCTTTAAATGTCTATATAAAATATGGTTTTGAATAAAAGTTTATGAAAACATAGAATGCATAGACATACAGAGATGCTGACACACAAAAATCTAAAAGGACGCAAAAAAATCATATCGATGCATTCCAGTGTTTTTCTTTTCTCTTCACACACCATTTCAAGCTAACTGTAAATAAATTTCAGTATTTTCTTAGAAAATAATTACACAGGATAGGTTATTATATGTGATCATACTATGTGTTTGTTGTAATTACCAATGTATATATATATATATATATATATATATATATATATATATATATATACACTCATTGCAATCAGCATAAAGTCAGATGCTGTAGTCTTATTGCTAATTTGACTAAAATCGGCTTGTCACCAGCAAAATTTGACACAAGTATAGGACACTTAGTGTGAATCAAACTCAGTTGTAATTTATTTTGAGACTGGCTCATTAACCATAACACTAAGAAGCAGTTCCCTTAAAATTAATTGTAGCATAGATGTTTGACACAAGGCCCCAATTATAGGGCACTTCAAACTCATTGCTTAATATTATGAGGTGGTATCATCACCATTCTAAATTCATGCTAACAGCATGGATTCCCATGACTCTCTTGCCACTCATCCCTATGCATCATTTCCTCCAGCAAGTCCTCCTCACAACATCCAGTATCCACATCCAGCTGATCAATGTAAATTTTTACTGGTCAGCCTACAGAAGAATGTCACTTATGAGTTTGTCCTTACTTCTCCAGCAGTATTCAACATGTCTTGTTTGTGTGATAGGAGGTAATTAGCCTCACAGCTGCGTTTGGCTGCTTCCAGGATTTGTTCAGCACAGCATTCAGCCTCATTGTGTAGCTCTCCCATCTATTTTTTCCTCCAAGTATTTCGTCAAAGTCCAAGTGGTGCAGCCATACAATAGCACAGACAGGACTACAACTTGGAAGAATTTTCACTATCTTATCAAAAAGATCAGATTTTCATACAATCAATAATCTGTCCAAGCCTTTCCTATGTATATGCATCACTTTCTGTAGATGAGATATTACTACCTAAGTATGTGAAATGGTCTACTAATTTTAGAGTTTAGTGTGGAGATGCCTCTGTCTTGATTAAAACACATGAACTCTGTTTTATCTGAGTTTATATAGAGACCAATACCTCATGCCACCTTCTCTAGGCTATACAACAATGTATTTGCAGGTGTATTTGTGAGAAGCAGATCATCTGCGTAGTCTGCGTCTACAATAATTTCTGTGGAATATTGCCATCTTCTTGTCTTTTTTAGCGTGAAACCTTTTTCCCTTCATTAGATCTAATGATGGTTGTAGTACATAGTCTATGCATAATAAAATAAGAAATAAAATTTCAAAAATAGAATAAAATCTTAAGAAATAAAATAAGTAAAATGATAAAAATAGAAATAAAGAATATAAATTTTTCCTTTTTTCCATCATGCAAGGGATTTTGGTCACTTGACCCCTAGTTCCAGTTAAGGGCCATGCTCTCCATTTGTTTTTGTTTTCTGCTCTTTTACCACTGGTCTTGCTCAAGGTAAGACCAGTTCTCAGCAGCTCTAAAGATCTAGAAGTAGCACAAGTATTCAATGACACATTAAATTGACCAGGTGCTTGTATCTAAGTTACCCTAATTCATCAAAGTAACTGAATGGTAAATAGCACAAGGAATTTCTTCCAAGGAATTTCTTCCAAGGAATAGAAAATAAAAAAAGGTATGTGAAAAGAAATGTGTTAATTTACCAGCACGTGCAACACACACATACATCACATACACCATAAACATATATGCCAGGATTTTATAATTTCTAAAGGAAGATTATACAATTCAAACTGATATTATTAGGTATTATTTGTTACTACACTCTTCAGCATTGAAATTCTATAACCAATATGTATTTTATCCACAAAGCTAGCTAGCTAAACATTATATGATGTTCCCTAAAAAACATAATTTAGAGTTGGCACAAGGCCATTATTGAGGGCACCCAGTGAGGATCAAATCCACTACTAAATAATTGATCTGCAAGGCTGGATTGCTAACCATTGATAAATACCCTTAAAATTGAGATAGCTTTCATTTGGCACAATGCCCCAAGAATGGGACATCTAGTGAGGATAGAGCTCACTTCCTCCATAGTAATTGATAGGCAAAGTTAACTTGTTAACCATCACACTATGATGCCCTTAAAAATGCGCATAGTCTAGATTTAGAATAAGGCCAAAAGTAACTGATATGTAAAACTAGGATTTGTTAATTATCACAATGAGATGTCTTACTAGCTTTGTTTACAGGTAAGACCCAGTCATCCATGTCCAGAAATAATTTCCTGGCTCGCATTCAGAAATTAGCACATTGCACTAAAATGTTCAAGGGTCAAGGTCAATGATGTTTGAGGCAACCCACAATGGAGAATGTTGTCTGTGTAAGAGCTTAATAAATAAAACAAGTTAAGCAGCAATCAGACTGGTCAGTATTTATATGGGTGATAACTTAGTAACAATAGATACTATAAGCAACCTGAGACCGATACATGTCAGACTAAGCAAGTAAGTTAAGCAGCAATGAGACCGGTCAGTAATTAGATGGGATACTGCTTAGAAACAGCAGGTACTGTAAATAATCTGAGGTCTGTGAACCAAAGCTTAGTAAATAAGAAGTTAAGCAACGATAAGCCTGGTTATTAATTAGAGGAGTAGAATCCATAATAAAACAGTAGATAATGTAAGAAGGAACATGAGGCCTGTATATCCGATGAAGCCAAACAAAATAAATAAGTTAAGCAGCGATGAGCCTAGTCAGTACTTAGATGAGTAACCACTTAGTAAAACCATGCACTGTAAGTAACCTGTGTGCATGACTACGCAAATCTTCATGAATAAGAAGTTAAGCATTAATGAGCCTAGTGAGTAGTTATTTAGGGAACCACCCTTCCCTATGCGGGTGGGTGGTAAATACATTAAACTCGACCTTGTGTCAAACCTGCTATCGACTGGTCAGGAGTTGGGTAAAACTGAAGTCACTGCAGATTTTTATGTAAGGGAAATAACTCGTATATTTGACTCCGCGCCAAATGACGTCATACCGGAAGTTGATGAGTCAAATTTGTTAGGCCGTTGCTGTGATACGTGACCGGGTTGACAACGTATTAGACGTAAAGGAAAAGAAATAAAAACATCGTTTTTATTTTTTTTACCGAGGAAGAGACAGATTAATCGCCATGTCTTTGTCCCACAACAACCGTGACAGCTAAGAGATAAAAATGACCTAAAAGAAAGAAGAAAAAGAACGGTAGAAATTTAATCTCCACTATAGATGAAGAAACCCCTTCGTTCAATGATGTAGGAAAAACAATAGTCCGTCTATTTTTAAAAGGTTTTATTTTCACACACCTTAAAAAATATTAATCGGATTCTTGCCAGGTAATATTTTCATTTATTTTCATCTTATTTATACAAAGCTGAAAAATGAATTATTTTCATGTATTAACATAGACGAGATATCTAAAAATAAATCTTAAATTCTTTCTTTCGGTTTTCCGTACCCTGTTGAATGTTTGTTGCGATATTTAGTTATTATTCAATAGTAATCTTTTAATTGTCTATTATTATTATAATTCTTCTCATTTTCTTGGTTTTAAATTATATTATATAAAATATTTACAGCTTTTAAATCTCTATTGTTTATTTAAACATTTATTTGTTTAGATATTCACTTTAACCCCTAAAAATGATATACCCCCCCCCTTTGTTGTCCTTTGAAAAACCTTTTCGTTCAAAAAATAATACCGTAAATTTTAAATAGATGTTACATTTTTTTAATATTATGTTTTTTAATGTCTCAAATCAAACAGAAAAAATAACATAAAAATAATGGACATTTTCACGCTAGAAAAAAAAAATTTACCTTAGAAAATAACCTAGATACTTCGATTAGATTTATCCTGCTTGTCTGCAGTGCGATTTATGATAAAAAATGAATTCGTAATTAAACACACCTTTTTCCACTTCCTGTTTTAGCATTATCATTGTTTTAATAAAATGTATTTAATATTTTCTTCAAGTTAAGAAAATTACAAAACAAAAAACAAACATTAAACAAACAAAAAAACAAAAAAACAAAACAAACAAAAAAAAACGTGTTAAAAATCTTATGAATCATTTTAAATTATTTTATTCAAATAATCAATTTAATATTATATAAAAAGAAAAAAAAATCTACAAGCATTTATTTCACTGTTCAGTGGTGGAGGTAGTTGCATTTCTCTTACTGGTGTTTGAGGCGTGGAAGAAGACGCCCGGTGTAGGACTGTGGTCACATTTTTCACATCATCGATTTTTGTGGTGGGGCATTACCAATAGATAAATAATACAGAATTAACAACACCCCCCCCAAAAAAAACAAAAAAACAATTAAAAATAATGTACAACTTCACAAAAATTCACGACGTTAAAAATGAGACCACAACTGTACTATTGTGCAACGCCAGGATATCGAATACCGATTTTCAAGGTAACTAGATATTCCTTACAGAACAGAGTGGAGGCGATCTTGTGTAACTCTGTTATCGTCGTAAGAAATGGATACAGAGACTTTTGACCGAGGTTGTTTGCATTTCACAAAGTGCTAGCTAGTACTCTTGGAAAAGGTATGCATCCAACTATTCTCCTTGTGTCGCATCCTGTTCGTGCAGAGGGGTTGGAAATACTGAACAGATTGACGTTATATGAAAAACAAAAAACAAACAAAAAACAAACAAACAAACAAACATAATGCTGTCGTTTGGCCTTGTGCCACACTTGTTTCATTTTGCACAGTAACAAATTAAAATTTTACTTTCAAACCAAAATGCATTGTTGAAAAAAAAGAAAGAATTTTACTTACTAAAGTTTTTAGTAATATTTATTGTTTTTTTAATTTTATTTTTTGTGTTTCAAATTATGGATAATGGGATTTCTGATCCCACAAAAAACAGAAAAACATTTTTTCTAATGTTTTATATTTTCAATTCAGAAAACTTTCCTCTACTCAGGCAATTTGTCAGATTTTTAAAATACGGATTGTCTATGGGTTTAGACGAGGAGGTCCTATTTACAATATAAATACAATGTTTGATTGAATTTATGGGCATGTCAACCAGTTTAGGGTTATTTCATGCCTGGAGTTAGGAAATTGTATTTATTGTATGTTCATATTTGCATTTTTTGTGTAGTTCTTACTATATATATATATATATATATATATATATATATATATATATGTATTTTGCACAAGGTCCTATCCACTATGAATAATTTTTAATCAATTCTATTTATCCCCTAGATGGGACCCTAACTTAGGGATTAAATAGACTTTATAGAGAGGTTACAACAGAGAGCAATTCTGAACATGTCCCAACACTCTGTTCCTTGTATCTTTTGTGGATCTTTTTATGCTTTTTGTATCACTCCTACATTTTCACTATTTTCTAGAATTGCTCACCCTGTCGGTGGGGCTTAGAATATGCTAACTGTATCCCCTGCAGAGATGTAAGACCCATCCCATCAAAGGGGGTCCTCCTGGATATGATGTTAAACTGCATCTGGTGGTGAGACTCCAGTGTGGAGTACCCCTTCATTGCTGTTACTCCCAGGTTAGAGTGGTAGTACCTGTTAGGCCAAACAGATCTATTTTAAAATTAATTGTATTCAATAGGAATACTTGATATCATATATTTGTAAATTATTTGTATTAAGATTAGTTACTTGGATCTGTAATTGTTTACTAGGGATTTTTATTATTATATTCTTAAAACTATATAACTGTGTGCAAACAAAGGACTATTATTTGATAGAAATAGTTACTTGAAAGCATCTAATTATTAGCATTAATGAAATCATGATGACTGTGTGCAAATTGTTTGTATTAAAACTCTTAAGGAACAACTACACAAAAATGTAAATATAAATCATCTAGCCATAAAATAACCTTAAGCAGGTTGACATGCCATTAAAAGCAATTAATCTAAAAGTGTGTTTTGCTGTTCAAGTCCATTAACATGAAAATGTTTGAATTTCTGTTGAAGTTTGTCAAATATTGTTGGTCTGTTTAAGAAATTTTCTTTACAAAATATCTTTTTAAAACCTTCATGGCTGTGGAGTTGGAACATAAAACCTTTGACTCCAACTCCTCCTTCTCTTTATGTAATTAAGTGATTATGCCATATAAATAAATATAAAACCATGATTTTTTTATAATCTATTTTTAAGGAGTGTGCACTATATAACTTTACAGACCAAACTAGGGCCATATAAAGTGTAAATTCAGCTGGAGTCAGTTGGTAAAACAACCCTGATCCTGGTGACCCTTTAATTGCATCCAACTCCAACTCTATGACTCTAACATCACAGCCATGTTTAAAACTTATAATGTCATGTCTCATTCACATATGATAAATAGAACAACAGTAACTTTTTCAGTGTTTCAAAACGTTCCCAGTTGTGTTTGAAAATGCTCATATGATAAAGAGTGAAACAACATACAGTTTGTCTAGTATATATATATATATATATATATATATATATATATATAGATAACCACGACAAGCACATTCGGCGAATACTGCGTGCCTAATATAGGTTGAAACAACTGTCCAATGTTCCACGTGTTGAATGCAGTATTTACCGAATTTGCTTGTTGTGGTTATTTAATTATAATGAATTCCTCTGTGTGTGTGTGTGTATATCTGAGTTAGGGTAATGGAGACATGAAGTCAATGGTCCTTTGTTACTGATACTTTCTCACCTATGCAATTTTCAAACCAAGTTTGGTATACATGCTCTATCAATGATATTGAACACTCTTTATAAATATAGGAAACCATATTATCAATATTAGTGTGTGTGTGTGTGTGTGTGTGTGTGTGTGTGTATATATATATATATATATACACCAAAATTACAACTCAAACATTGTGATTAATAACTAATTTAACTTATAATAAAAAATATACCAGATGCATGATAAGCTAGTAAGATATGTGTACATTGTTGGATTATAGTGACATGCACTTGTACAATGCTTAGGTCACACTCATTGTTTACATAGTTACAGTGCAGTGATAAGAAATAGAAATAAATAAAAAATAAGAAATTTATTAATCTATAGTAGTACAAATTATTAAAAAAAAGTATAAGTAAAAGAAAAACTTTATTGGTTTAAACTACTATTGAAGGGAGCCCATGCCTAATAGCGTGAAGCTAATCCCATGGACATGACCACCCTTGGACGCTCACAGGAAACAATACATGAAACACACAACGTAAACATATACATATATATCATGAGACAAATTAGCCGTGTGAGAATCTAAATGCAAATCTGTTGTTTATAAGAGGCAATAAAATGATTTTTCAAAAGTGTTTTAAGGACAAAATAATTAACTGAAACAAGCTTCATCTTTTCTTTATCAAAAAATAACGACTGAACAGTATTCCAAGAATTAATTGCATTAAAACGAATTGAATTATGCCCAAAACTAACAGTGTTGATGATAGGGAAATTAAGCAAACCAGATTGGTCAGCACGAGTGACATGAGTATGGGTGAAGCCAACTGCAAAAGCATTCTGAACAGAAACAGGCATTTTATTGTGGAATAGTTTATGTAAGAACAAAATATTTTCACAATGGACCATATCAGAAAATTTGAGAATCTCCAAATTTGCATACAGGTTGTTAGATGATGTCCTAGGAGGCACAAAGGACATAAGTCTCACAGCAAAGTTTTGAAGAACAGTTATACGATTAATCAAAGTACCGCCATTAGGCTGACCCCAAATTTGATTACAGTATTGGAGATGGGAATGGAAAATGGCATAATAAACTTGGATCAGAACATTTAGTGGCACAAAATGACGAAGTTTAGCTAGAGCTGCATTAGCCCTTTTGAGCTTGAGCACAGTGCTATTGATCTGAGATTTCCAGCTTAGGTCAGAATCAAGTAGGACACCAAGATATTTAATACAGTCACTAGGAATAAGCCTTTTACCATTGATAAAAAGCTTAAAATCATAATTCATGGTTTTAAGAGCATGTTTGAAAATGATGTATTCCGTCTTAGAGGCATTAAGAGAGATTTTATTGGCATTTAGCCAATGACAAAGAACCTTCAGATCCAATTCATTTGTTTGGTCAATTGCTTCAAAAAATCACTGAAATGAATGAGGTTGGTATCATCGGCAAAATGATGAACCTGGGAATAATTAATAGCACAATTCGGATCATTAATATAAATCAAAAATAGAAGTGGTCCTAAAACAGAGCCTTGTGGAACACCATGCCTGATAGGATTACCAACTGATGAAGCACCGTTAAGAGAAACAAATTGTTGATGCCCTGTTAGGTAGGACCTAAATAGGGAAAGAGCACTACCACGAATTCCATAGTGAAAAAGTTTTTCAAGCAGTATATCATGGTCAACAGTATCAAAAGAGGTCAATAAATACTCCGCATGCATATTTGCCTTTGTCGAGAGCATCCATAATTTTTTGAGAAAGGTTTAAAAGGATTTGAGAGGTTGAGTAACTCCTTCTGAAACCAAATTGTTGCTTATACAAGACCTTGTTTGTTTCAAGAAACCCATATACACGTTTGTATATGAGTTTTTCATAAATCTTATCAATATTAGAGAGCAGAGATATTACAGGTCTGTAATTAGTAAGTTCCAATTTGGATCCTTTTTTATGAATAGGAATAACCTTGGCAGTTTTTAAGTTAGATGGAAAAATGCCAGAAGTGAAAGATAAATTAATGAGGTTCGAGAGAGGAACAGATAATTCAGTTTTAAGAGGTAGAATTTGTGAGGGGATACTAAAAGGTCCAGAAGACTTACTATTATCAAGCGTAGAAATGCAATGAAGAACTTCAGTATCATTAGTTAGTGAAAGAAAGATAGAATTAGGAACAGGATTTTTTTTAAATGAGGAGAAATTTTTAGAAGTAAAAGGAATATTATTCCTAATGTTATCAGCAATTGATGTAAAATAATCATTAAAAGAACTAGCAATTTTTACTGGGTCAGTGACAAGTGAGTTATTTATGTTCATACAAATAGGAGAAGCAGAATCAGAAGAATGAAGAGAAATGATAGATTTAACACCTTTCCAAATCTTGCCAATATTTTTTTGGTTATTACTAAAATATTTATTGAAATAATTACACTTGCTCAGCCTACATAGAGACACAATTTTATTCCGGTAACTTTTAAAGCTTTCCAGCAAGCCTAACAATATAAGTGGTGATTATACAAACTACAGAGTTTTATTTTTACAGTACTTTCTTTTAGACTTTTCTCATCAAAGGATGGAAGTTTATTATTGATCGTAGTGTCGACTTTTGAACATTTCGGTTTATATAGAAACCTTCTTCAGGACAATAGGAAACAAGTAAAGGAAAAAAAGTTTTTTGTTGTTAAAAAGACGATGAGTGTTTTTGTGTTTGTTACATTTCTCCCATACTGTCGGATTAATTTCCTCATTTTACTCCCATATATATATATATATATATATATATATATATATATATATATAACTGATAGGTACATGTCCTGCTGATGCATAAAAATCTAAAAGGATACATTAAAATCTTATCCATGCATCCCAATGTTTTTTGTTTTTTCTTCTCTCACCATTTCAAATGCTGTAAATACATTTCAATATTTTCTTAGAAATGAATCACATGGGATGGGGTAGAAAGTAGGGGTTAGACGGTTTTAGTTGTTTCATGAAAGAAAACTATCCTGTCCCCTTTCCACATTTCATAAATAAAAACCCTACAATTTATTAAGAAACTTTAGTTGGGACCCATCAGATATCCTGGGTACTCATTCAAATCAAATAAGTAAGTCCCAGAACACACTAAATTAAAAAGCTGTCAGCATCACTGTATATATATATATATATATATATATATATATATTGCTTACAAGTTTTGTAACTTGGTTTGGTTGTGGGGATGTTGCTCATGTACCATGTTTTGGTCTGGAAGAATAGGTTGGCTGGTTTGAATTCAGAGTTTTCCTTTTAGACTGGTTGCCATATCAAAAGCACAGTCTGCCCTACTATTTACCCATAGCTGGAGGGAGAATAGTTAGATTTATACGGAATTCCCAAGGGTATTATTAGTGCTATATGAAATGCAAACAGCCTCATTCAGTATTTGAACAGCATTTAACCAATTCTACTTTCTTCAGGAGAAAAAGATTGTTGGTGGTCAGGAATTATTGAAATGATATTTATAACTAATATATTGTAGTAGTGTTTTATAATGATGCTTTTTATTTTGGTATGAGAAAAAGAGGGATTATCAATGGTCAAGAATTAAAAAAAAGCTTTTTAGGGCCTTTTTTATTTATTTATAATTAATTCAATTTGTGAAAGTTTGATAAAAAAATTTTTTTTTTCATAATGTTGAATTTATTATTATTTTTTTTTTTTTTAACAGGATCAACTTTATCATTCAGAAGTGAAAAAGAATTTTTGGATAATTTTGAAAAATGAAGGTTAGTAAACTCGACGGTAAAACAATGGGAGGAGATGGAGACAATGTGAAGGTGGCCATCCGTTGTCGACCACTTAATGAAAAGGAAGTGGCCAACGAATGCAAACAGACTGTCTTTATTGATTCAATGAGGGGTACAACATCTGTTGAGAATCCTAATGCTTCACACAGCGAGCCAATGAAAGTGTTCACTTTTGATACGGTTTTTGGGCCCAACTGTAAACAAGTCGACGTCTACAATGAAGTCGCTCGTCCTATCATTGATTCCGTTCTTGGCGGTTATAATGGAACCATTTTTGCCTATGGTCAAACAGGTACAGGCAAGACCTTCACTATGGAAGGTCTGCGGGCAGTGGCCGAAATGAGAGGCATTATACCAAACTCTTTTGCCCATATTTTTGGTGCCATTGCCAAGGCTGAAGGGGAAACCCGGTTTCTTGTGCGGGTTTCTTATTTGGAGATCTATAATGAGGAAGTACGAGATCTCCTTGGAAAGGACCAAACTCAAAGACTGGAAGTGAAAGAGAGGCCAGATGTTGGGGTCTACGTTAAGGATTTATCAGCATTTGTAGTGAACACCGCAGATGACATGGACCGGATCATGACCATAGGAAATAAGAACCGAGCTGTAGGGGCCACAAATATGAATGCACACAGTTCCCGATCGCATGCAATTTTCTCAGTGACCATTGAATGCAGCGAAAAGGGGGTTGACGGAAACCAACATGTACGTATGGGTAAGCTTCATTTGGTTGATTTGGCTGGCTCTGAACGACAGACCAAAACAGGAGCCACAGGTCAAAGGTTAAAAGAAGCGACAAAGATTAATTTGTCACTCTCAACGTTAGGGAATGTTATATCTGCACTGGTTGATGGCAAAAGTAGCCATATTCCTTACAGGAATTCAAAACTGACCCGTCTGTTGCAGGATTCTCTTGGAGGTAATTCCAAAACGGTAATGATTGCCAATATTGGTCCAGCTGATTATAATTACGATGAAACAATCAGCACATTGAGGTATGCGAATCGTGCCAAGAATATTAAGAACAAAGCCAAAATTAATGAAGATCCTAAAGATGCTCTCCTGCGCCAATTCCAGGAAGAAATCAAAGAGCTTAAGAAGCAACTGGAAGAAGGCATCACTAATGAAGGCAATATTTCTGATGGTGATGTAGAAATCATCGAGAAAGATGGCAAGAAATACAAAACCAAAAAGGATAAGAAAAAAGTCTCCAAAGAAAAAATGTCTGAAATTCAACAAAAGATTGAAGAAGACCGCAAACTTTTGGAGGAAAAGAAAGACATGGAAGAAGAACAACGGAATAAAATCAAAGAAAGTTTGGATGAAAAAGAATCTGAATTGAAGAAATATCAGGAAGAAATGGACCAGCTCAGTCAAAAGTTGGCTGCCATTGAGAAAAAGATAATTGTTGGTGGAGAAAACCTTCTGGAGAAGGCTGAAGAGCAAGAACGCCTTTTAGAAGAAAGTGCCAGTGAGTTGGAGAAAAGGAAACAACACGAGGAAGAACTCCGAAGAGCTCTGGAAGAAAAAGAACAGGAACGGTTAGATATTGAAGAGAAATATTCTAGTCTCCAAGAGGAAATCACTGGCAAGACAAAGAAACTAAAAAAATGCTGGATAATGTATACTCAGGCGAAAATCGAAATAGCTGATCTCCAGAAAGATCACCAACGGGAAATGGAAGGCTTGTTGGAAAATGTCCGTCAATTGAGTCGTGAGCTTAAATTGCAAATGTTGATCATTGATAATTTTATTCCGACTGAATTTCAGAAAATGTTAGAGCACTATGTGCATTGGAATGAAGATATTGGAGAATGGCAATTGAAGTGTGTTGCATACACAGGCAATAATATGCGTAAACAGTCCCCACAGTTAGATGAATCTCGGGACACTTTTAGGGAGGTTGATCTTTCCTGTGTTTACCTTGCGTACACAAAAGAAAGTGCTGCACAAGCAATGAAACCAAAATCAAGCAAAACATCCAAATCTGGACGTCCCAAGACAGCATCACGACCAAAGACGTCGAAGAAGAAGAGAAAGGAATTGGATATAGAGACAACTTTACAGTGACTATTCCTACTCGCCGTTGGACTTTTTGCCATTAAACTGCTTTTGTACATGGACTATTTTCTAGAACTTTTTTTCCCCGCTATAAGTTGGGATGACTTTTCATAAAAAATCTTTTTTTTTTTTGGTGTGTGTGTTTTTTTCCCTATATTTTTTTTTGTAATTACCCTTTAGTTCTATTCCAGACACCAAAAAAACCCCAACAAAAACAATTTTCTCCCTTGTAGTTATTTAGGAAGCTTCTAGTCTGACACAAGGTCAATATTTTTTTGTGTTTGTCCATATCGGTTTTAAATTAGTCTATTTGCCTCCCTTACCGCATTTGTTGAAAAAAAAATTTATTTGGTTAAATTTGAATATTTTCCAAAATGTTGTTGATACTTGTGTTGTTTTGTTTGTCTGAAATTCTTAGATGAATTATTGTCATCATTCCATGAATTATTTACATTAATATCCTTTTCTTTGTTGTTTTGATCCTTCTATCCTGGCCAATGTGTTCTCTAACTTTCCACAGATGTTTGTTGTTGTATCTGGATAGGTTCACAGAGCTTTTCAACAAAATCTATCTCTTTCTCTCTCTCTCTCATACATACATACACGCATAGCATAGCATAGCATTAGCATAATTTTTACAGATCACTGCCGTTCCTCACAATCCTATAACCCCACCACCAGAACCTTTCCTCTCATGAACCCTCAAATGACTCATCAAACCTGCTGCAGATCCACAAAGTTTGATGCAAATATGACATAGGAAGAACGTTCTTCCTATTGTATCAGATGATAAAATGTTATGCTTATGCATCACCATATGTCTCTTAAGACCAGAAGCCGACTTACAGCCTTTATTACAGATTGTACAAGACACATTGTTTGTTCCTGGAATTTGTATGAATTGTCCCTGATGAGATTTCAGCCTTAGAAAGCAGAATTCAACCACATGTCTGACATTTGCAACTCTCCATGTTCTCTCCAATAAGACAGGTGTATCCCTTTCGAAGTTGACACTTGAGGTTTTCATGTTCAATTCTCATTACATACATACATACATACATACATACATAATAAAATATGAAAAACAAAATATTCAGAGGATGTATTCTTTATATGAAATTTGCAAAAGTTTTGGTCTGTATGACCATCTTCAGGACAGTGTAATTGTTGTTATTGAAATAACAACAAATGTTTTTTTTGTCTTGCCTTAGAAGATATATTTAATTCCATCTTTACCCTTTATTTTTTATTTTGTTACCCTTTGCTTATAGTGGGCGACTTTTTTCTTTTTTCTATCATAACATTTTGACTTTCATCATATATATATATATATATATATATATATATTGCATATCTGGTGGTACTTTGCTATTTTTTGGCTTTTCACTTCCCTTATAAGAAAATACTAAGCAAACTATAATGATCGCTTGTGTACTTCATATGGATGGAGCCAGTTCAACCCATCCTGGGTGAATGTTGCTATAACAACAACAACACTGGATACCACATACCTCTAATGGTGGTTGAAGGGCATATTAGCATTAAAAACAACAAAGATACGGATAATAATCTCCAAAATGTGTGGAATAGAGAAAATATTTCAGCTTTGAACTTTGAACCGTTTTGTAGATAAAACAATAGAAATGTTGCTCTGTCTACAAAAGAGTTGATATTTATTTCATTTAAATTATTTCATGTTTAACAATTTGCATTTTTTCATTGTGATTTAAAAAAATATGTTTGGTCCTATTTTTCATTTTTGTTCTGAACTGAATTGTCTGAACTTTTGTAAAAAAAAATGTTTTTATTCATTTTAAAATGAAGTATTGTCAATTGTTATTTATATTTAAACATTTTCTTTCTGATTTTACTTTTCAAAGATGGTGGAACAGTTGTTGTGCTTAACCAATCTTCTCCCGTGATAAAAATAGGACTTGAGTTCAAGTCTCATTGGGAACATAACTTTCATTATTGCCTTTGCTGATCTTTGCTGTTCATCACTGTCATAATGATTGCCAAAGTGTTTGATTTTTCTTTTTTTTAGAAATTAAAAGATGAAAGGAAACAACAGAGAGAAGCTGATTTTTTTTATCCCTTCAAATAAAAACGGTCAAGAGTCATGTCACTCATTCATTATGTGACACAACCTCTTATGCCTTAACATTTCAAAGACTATTTTCATTGGAATTAGTGTTCTGTCGTTCATCTCTCATTTGGAAAGTTGAAGTTTTTCAAAGGGACTAACAATTCTTGAGCTGTATGGTCTTTCTCCTTCAATTCCATCCGAAATATTTCGAGCAACAACAGACTTTTTTCAATTCTACATCCAAATGTATAAAAAGTGCTTAAAATATGGCCGTCCATTGTTTTTTTTTTTTGTTTTTGTTTTTTTTTTCAAATTAAATAAGAAAACTAAAAATTTCAAATTTAATAGATTAAAACTGTAGACACTTAGATTCAAATTTAAATAATTTATCTTATTAATTTAGATGCGTCTTTCTTCTGACACTTGTCAAAAGATATATTATATCAGATGATGACTTAGTAGATAAAATTATTAACAATCAAAAACTAATAAAAAAACTAATAGAACCAAAAGTAGATGACTTTATTATATTGTATGTATTTACCTAACCCCTCCACCAGTTGTGGCAATTTTTAAGCTTAGTAAATGATTACTTTGGGCACTTTGTATAGTGTAATGTTTAGTAAACTATATCAGCAGTCAGTTTGATTCTCACTGGGTGGCTAATATTTCTAGTCTTATGCCAAATCACGCTAAACTTAGTAAATGACTTATAAACTCAGCTAGAAGGCTAGCAGACTATTACTACTGAATTTGATTGTCACAGGGTGTCTCAGACTTCTGGTCTTGTACCATGCTACCTTAAACTTATCAAATAACAACTCCATTACAATGTTCACATGCACAACCTCATCTGCTGATGTTTGTTTTTTCAACTGATGAACATTTAAAAAGTGTCACATATGTTTTAATTGGAAAAAAGTTTGCTTTCTTTAAAAGAATACATTCATTTTTAAAACAAAACAAATAAAATAAATTAGATTATTATTTTGTCATGAAGAATATTTGGAAAAAAAATGAAATTATCTAGATCTGTAAAATAATATTAATAACATAAAAAAATATATTGAACAATAAAATATAAAAATGCATTAAATAATATTGAAATATAATATATTGAATTTTAATGATGTATTAATAATATATTAAATGATATTCAAATATGAAAAATATTAAATGATATGCAAATATAGAATAAGTTGTATTAAAATATATTAAATATTGATATAATATTAATATATATATTATTAATATAATAGTTGAATATGATAAAATAATATATGATCAATATTAATAATATAAAATGATATTATTAAAACCTCTTGACTTTGCTTACTTCCCTTTGTTTTACAAACTATGATCTCAAAATACACCACATAACCTTTGTTTTATATAAACAAAAAAACCCGGATTAACTTTAATGTTGTTCTTATAAGAAGCTGATCAAAATCAATAATGTCGAGGTTAACCATTTCATTCTATGAAATAAAACCAAAAAAAAAAAAACTGGTTTGGTGTCTTCTTGAGCTTTTTAAAAAAAATTTTTTATTATTATTGTTTTTATTTATTTATTTTTATAACAAACTTATATTATTATTGTTTTTATTTATTTATTTTTATTGCAAACAGATTGATAAAATGAATCCTAAATAGCTTTCAAATTCATCAGCCATGGAAATAAAATTATTTACCAAGCATAGATTAGGCACAAGGCCAGAAATATTGTTGCACCTAGTGAGAATCAAACTCATTACAAAACCTATCCTGATTTTTGTCCTCCTAGCTAATGCACATTTAAAAAGAGTCTTATTCATTTTGATAATACAATTCTTAAAAAAATCAAATAAATAAATATTCTATGAGACCAACTCATCAGCCAAGGAAATAAAACTGTTAATAAAAAAAAAAATTCTCAATAGACTCATTAACTTCAGATGAAAATAAAATAAAAAATATTTTTTACACAAATCAATATAAATATAAATATGTATATAAACTAATAAATAATATTTAATTAGTATAAACGAGAAAAAAAAGTTAGGGAATTTTATTTAATTCTTTGTTTTTGATTTGATTTTGAAAGAGTGAAAGATAATGGAGATAATTGTACTGGTTTGTGTGTAACATCTGACAAATTTTTCAAGTTGGGAAACCCAAAAAGTACCCATAACTTGGCTCCCAGTAATTGAATCGACTCATCACCTGGCAAATCTAGCGGTACCTTACCGTAGAAAAGTTGCTGCTAAAATGTCCCATTTTCCTCATAATTACAAACAGATGAGCCTATTTTATATATATATATATATATATATATGTATATATATATATATATATGAAATAAAACTGTTAGACACTTAGGATACTTCTTTAGGAAATTATTTTTTCAACTAGTTTTAAATATATGTCTTCTTTTGGACAATGTTATAATTTTCCCCAATTTTTTTAGAAAATTGAGTCACCTTAAGATGTAAGTAAAAATGAATCTAACAATGTGGTATATTCAGACAGACATATGTTGCACACACACACATTAATATATATATATATATATATATATATATATATATATATATATATATAATGTGTGTGTGTGTGCGTGCAACATATGTATGTATGTGTGTCTGTTCGTGCTCAACATATGATGTCTATGTATGCATGTGCTAAATTTATAATGTGTGTGTCTGTGCGACATGTCTGTGTGCATGTGAAATATATATATATATATATATATATATATATATAGCACTGCAAAATGTACTGCAGACTCATATTGTTATATATTGTCTTATTAGTCATTTAATTATATAAAAACCCCAAACATGTCTGAAGGTTTTCTTCCTATTTTGTTTGTTTTTTGAGTGCAAATTGATTATTATTTTTAGATTAACAAGTTTGTTTATCCACCAATCAAATTGGATGCATCAGATTTGGTTGTCAATCTTATGTCAATATTTGTAGCATTCTGGGTAATAATGGCTGCCCTGCTTAGTGTCAAGTCATAACTTATACTGAGTAATCCAGTCATATCTGCTATAGAGGAGTCAGTGACTAAGCTGGATTTCCCAGTGGACTTGCTTTGATGACAACAGCTGGCTAGACACCCAACAAGATAAGAAACAATACTTTTTGAGAGAGAGCTAGGATGAAACTTTTTGGGGTGGGTCAGTCACCCTCTGCTGCATATGATGTGAAATTAAAGAAGGACATCTTTGCTTCAAATCTTGGTCTAATTCTTCACTACAACTGATCTTCCGCTGGTTATTGGACAAATCTTTTTTAGAGGCTGATTGCATGATGGGTGATCCTAATAGATGGGTGGACCTGGGAGTAATGACAAACTAGCATGTACCAAAATATTGCAAAACTTTTGACTCATCCTACTATACCATTTCATATTGAACTATTTAAAATACTACAATATTAACAAAACAAAAAAACCCTAAAACTAAATAATCTTTTTTTCATCATTTCATTTTGAATTTAAATAGAAAAAAATATTTGTATTAAAATGATCATTAATCAAAAATGAATATTTTTATCATTAAAAAACATTTCATAACTAAAAATATCTATAATGATAATTTGAACAAGTTTATTTGTCTGTCCTCATGGACAGTCAAATGGTTTGATATAAAGCTACCAAATTTTTCACGCATACTTTTTGGGCCCAAGGGAAAGTTTCCATATCAGGAAAGTAAGGCTTCCTTAAAAAAAAGTGGGTGTCTCTAAAAAAAACATTAGCCTGGAAGCCATATTGCTGCAAAACATTATTAATCATGTAGAATTTGAATTCCCAAATTTAAAAAAATTTACTAAAATAATTATTTACTTTTAATTAGATAAATTAACAATTATATTAGGTTATTAAATTTATTGATAGTTCTTCAAGCTTTCTTTCTTGTTTTTATTGAACAATATTAATTTCATAAAATAATATAAAATATTCAGTTAGTTTATCTTTTTTCTGTTCTGCAGATTTATTGTTTATAATAAAAATGTTTATAAATGTTCAGTGTAAATTTCTGTTAACAATTATTGTAAAAAAACAAACCCAGCTTTGATTAAAGTTTTGACCTTTTTACCCAATGTAAGGAGGGTACTTACGCTACTTATTATATAATGACTTTCTGTTGTTAGCAAAATTTTTATATAAAAGAATCTATTGATATTTACAAAGTTTACTCTAGCCTGGCTCAAGGCCATGGCAGTGAAGCACTAAGTGAGAATTATAATTATCACACTTGCAAAAAAAAAAAAAAAAAAAAAAAAGGAAATGTTTTTTTTTTTTCTTTTTAGGCTTCCATACTTTAAAATGAGCTATCTTATCTTTTAACCTCTTTTTACCTATTGATCCCAACTGACATTGGTGAAAAATCCGCGGCGAATACATGTACATGTCTTCAATGAAACTGTCATTGTATTATTTATAATTGGATGAATTGTGTTTTTGAAAAGGATGCAGGGTTACATTTTCAGCCTGGTTACGGGGGGGGGGCATTTGATACCCACACACTTGGTAGGTAAAAGAGCTAACAAAAAGCCTTAAATATTTTTAATTAAGTGACACCTGGTTATGTTTTTACTTTTTTTTTTTTTTTTTTTCTTTATCAGAATTGTCACTTTTAACGTCCATGTTGACTTTTTTCTTCTTCAAAACCATTTGATCTCATCTTAAAGCACAAAACCAAATAACACAAAATTTGGTCATTTTTTCGGCTTTGCAATTTATTTGTTGATTTTTTTTTTTTTCGTTGTTCCTTTTAAATTTCCTCACCCCTGAAATTTCAGGAAACCAAATTTGCTGATTTTTTTTAAGAATGTGTTTATTCTCCACGACATAAAATAAAAGCCATAAACCCCAAAACTGTGTCCTTTGTTTTTCTTCTTTTTGTTTTTAAGTGATTTATTTTGTGGTGAGTCTCCATGGCGTAGTGGCTAACATGCTGTATTGTGACATTGTAGTAAGCAAGTTCAAATGTTATATGATCATATATACCCACATCATACGTTGGGTATATAATGAAGAGAGAGACAGAGACAGTTTAGAGATGATAGTTAATGATAGGTGTTCTTGGTAACCCTGCTTCTACCTCGGCCACCTAGTGGGCTCCTTTTAAGGGTTGGTCTTCTTCGTGCTGGGCTGGACTGGTCATTGTCTTTAATATTTATTTAATAAAACAAGACTTTGTTGTTTCTTATAATAAAGTTTTATTTTTAACTCTGCCCATGATTCTGTCACGGGTGGGATAAACCCCAGGAGCTGACAAGAATGTCTATGTTCCTTGAAAACCTGGTCAAATCTGACTAACTAAATTTATTCACATACATACAATTGTGCGTCTTCAAGGGGTCAAGTAAAACGGTCACTAACCGTCCATAATCGGCTAGTAACTTTACATAAGACCCCGTTATTTTAAATTAATGGACCCTAATCAAAATTCTAACTACAGGTACGTTCATAAATTATGACTGCTTATAAATTATGTAACAAACTTCAGTCACTCTATTACATTCATTTTCTGACTAATATCCTTGCGATAGGTATGAACTCCTTCATCCTCCCAGTTATGTATCACTCCTGTTTGGGTACTAAGGAGTCACGTTAAATACATCACTCCACTTTGGCTAGGGCTAGATGATTGGTCAGACGGAGAGGCCTGATCGGATCTTGAACTGTAGCACCTATATGATTAAGAAGTTCCAGATGTATTCTTCAAATTGCTCTTATGGCAAACTAAAACCCAACCCTTTTTATCTTAAAGGTGCTAGAAGGCAGTGGCTGAGGGTCAATCACTAGTGTATTAATAAAATGAAGTAATGAAAATTATTTCTACCAATTCATAAAAGCAAACAAAAATATTTACCTACAAAACTATTCACTTAAGAATCATATATACAAAAAGACAAAATTTGGCATTAAATAGCCCACAAGAGTTGATATGTCATTAAACAAACTAACCAACTTATTATTAGATATCATCATTATCCTCATCAGGTCATGCTGACAGTATGGATACCCATGGTTCTCTCCTGCCAACTGTGATGCTTAAGGACGAAATCCTGGTGGCTGAGCAGTTCATGGCATGCAATACTCCAATTTGAACCTGAAACAGATTAATGGCATTTCAGTTTATTTCAATTAGGAAAATTGATTTAACATTTGAGTTACGAGTATAACGAATTAAACTCGTAAGTCAAGGCTTAACTGATTACAAAATTTTCAAACAAGGAAGATAATCGCCATTGTTTTAAAAAAAGTTATTTCCCTTGGTCTGCTCAATATAAAATGTATTTACCGACATCAAAGTGTGAATCAATTTTATTCTTTTTCTTAAGGAAGAAAAATTTTTTTTTAAAAATTGGATGATGTGTGTGTATATATATATATTATATATATATATATATATATATATATATATATATATAATGTAAAATTTATCCCGAACACCCTGTATATTATATATATATATATATATATATATATATATATACACACAGGGTGTTCGGGATAAATTTGACATATTTATATTTGGTTATTTTTCTCCGTAGGCTGGATGTATTGACACACACTATGGATCATTTAAAAGCTTGGACCCTTCTTCATTCATATACGTGATGATAAAATGGATGACTGGAACCCACCTGAATCATGGAAGAGAATAACTTGTATAATGATGATCTGCACTGACCCAACAAAATAAGGAGATTATGGTTGCTGCCCAATGCTCCCTGAACACTGCAAAAACAATCAGGCATGAATTGCAATGGAGACAACGAGGCTGTGGCTAGAAGAAAGCAACATAACAGACAATCTGATTGCGTTCGTACAGCAGAATTCCTTGAAAATCTGCAGAAAAATGTGTTGGAGGACCCTTAGATGCTTATGTGGAGTTGCTAAACACTGTAGTCAAACCCTGGATAACAAAGCCAATGGTAGGCCATATGTATGGCAGCAGGATTCGGCCCACAGCCACACCTCTGGGAAAAGTAAAAAAATGGTTGTCGGTGAATTTTTGTGATCGACGCTAATGACGGTTATTTTAAGTGAAACTTGTTGACAGTAGTGTAATTTCCGTGCCTGTTGAATTTCTTTACAATCCATTAAATTTTGTAGTTGCCAAGCAGTTTTTTCTTTTTCCTTATGAAACTGTCAAATTTCTCCCAAACACCCTGTATAAGTGGTAATGGTAGTTCCAAGCTAATGTCTTACCATGTTTTCTCTCCAGATATGGTCAGTCATGATTATCATTTAGATTGGTGCATATTGTGACAATTTAAAAAAAAACTGGTTGATCTATAATTACTACACCATATTACGTCAGAAGTATGCTGTTCTGGATAGAATTTTCAACCCATAGCAGTATTGATTTTCTATCCGGACAGCATCATTTCCAACAGCAAGGGAGTCTATCCCCTTTTTACTAGTGCAAGAACAGGGAGATTGTTTTTTTTCTGAGGTGGAGTGCCACACCTACCATCAGCTCCCAGATGATGCTTTACCACACAGATCAGATTACCCAAGTTGTGCTACTCATGTGCTGAGTTGGTGAGGGCAGCTATCATACCAGGAACCCATAAATAGACACAGCCCTAACAATTTTTCATAAAAACTTTTCTTCTAAACCAAAGATATTAAGATGGAATATTATACAGAAATACTTCCAACATTTTAAACTGTTGCCAACTTTACTTACTTACTTACTTTACAATGCATAATCTGGCACATGGTCACTTCTGGGTATGAGCTCCAACTCTCAATGGGGCCACCTGTTATCTGTGGGTGGTGACCCGTGATGCTTAAAGATGGAATCCTGGTGGTTGAGTAGTCCATGACATGCAGCACTGTACTTTGATTCTTACTTGTTTGGAAAGGCCCCATCCAATCATTCGGATGATCATATCAAGTCCTAGCACCTAAATGATTGTCCTGATCATATTATTCTTATGGCAAACCCCCAACCCTTTTTATCATATATGTGCTAGAAGGTGGTGGCTGAGGGTCTTAGTGTCCTGGGTATGATGTTAAACTACATCCAGTGGTGAAGTTCCAATTCTAGAGTTATGGAGAGTGTGAAGTATCTCTTCATTGCCATCACTCCCAGGTCCACTCTGAGCTGGAATGGTAGTACCTGTTAGGGTCCCATCTATGGGTTAAATAGATCAAAAAATGAGTTTAAAAAAATTGAATTCCCAACAATAATAGATAAAACAAAAACATCTTTAGCATAAAATAACCCAAGTATTGATATGCCGTAAAATCCAACGAACATTTCTGCAATGGAAAAAATCAAATTTAAAACAAAATTAAAATAAAAAATTTCTTCTTATTGAATAAACAACAAAAATATTTGAAAAAAAATTTCTTTATTTTCTCTAAAATAATGGTGAAAACGTTCATCAGCAATCTCTAAATGATGACGTACTTCTGGTGGCTAAATGTACAGGCAGGGAAACGAGGAATGGTTCAATATTACTATTCCTCAGTTTTTGTTTTTTTGAGAAAGAAAATTCTTTTTTAAGTTGCGATTATATAAACATGTTGAATGTGAATGAGTTGAGAAATTTAAATTTAACATAAAAAATTGAATAAAATTAGATTTAAAAAATAGGGAACATTGGATTATTGATTTTTTATTACTTTTTTTCTTTTAAAAATATTTATTCTACTTTTTCAGTTTATTCATATCTATCTATCTATCTATCTATCCATATATCTATCTCAGTCTATTCATATCTATCTATCTATCTATCTATCTATCTATCTATTATCTCTCAATCTCAGTCTATTCATATCTATCTATCTATCTATCTATCTATCTCAGTATATTCATATCTATCAATCTATCTATCTATCCATATATATCTATCTATTTATCTCTCAATCTCAGTCTATTCATATCTATCTATCAATCTATTCATATCTATGTATCTATCAATCTCAGTCTATTCATATCTATCAATCTCAGTCTATTCATATCTATCTCAATCTATTCATAGCTATCTATCTATCTATCTTTCTCAGCCTATTCAAATCTATCTCAGTCTATTCATAGCTATCCTTCTATCTCAGTCTATTCATACCTATCTATCTAGCTATCTATCTATCTTAGTCTATTCACATCTATCTATCTATCTATCTATCTATCTATCCCAGTCTATTCATATCAATCTCAGTCTATTCATACCTATCCTTCTATCAGTCTATTCATATCTATCTATCTATTTCAGTCTATTAATATCTATCTACCTATTTATCTATCTATATCAGTCTATTCATATCTATCTACCTATCTATCTCAGTCTATTCATATCTATCTATCTATCTTTCTATCTATCTCAGTCTATTCATATCTATCTATCTATCTATCTATCTATCTATCTATCTATCTATCTATCTCTATCTATATCTATCTATCTATCTATCTATCTATCAGTCTATCTATATCTATCTATCTATCTATCTATCTATCTATCTATCTATCTATCTATCTATCTATCTATCTATCTCAGTCTATTCATATTTATCTATCTATCTATCTTAGTCTATATCTATCTCAGTTTATTCATATCTATTTATCTATCTATCTCAGTCTATTCATATCTATCTATCTATCTCAGTCTATTCCTATATCATCCATTATTTTAGAACTTGTTTATTCATTTTCTTTCAAATGGAATTCAACAATTTCAATAATTCTTTAATCAATAATTTCATTTCAGTTTCCCAATAATTAAATGATTTCTTTTTTTTTTCTTGTTTCTTTTTCTTTTTTTCCACATGGAAGATTATATTCTTCCCATAAATATTTGTTTTACATTTTTTATTCCAAATTCCAGATGCATTGTGGGAAATTATTTTTTTATAAAGAGCCAAAAATTAAAAAAAAACCCAAAAAACAAGAATAATATATAAATACAAAATATGTAAACAAAGATTATGGCTTTCTAAAAAATGACGTAATATCACGTTTAAAACATTTTAATGTTTAAAATGCTCATCTTCTTGATACAGGTTTCAGCCACATGTTACTGGTTCTGTAAATCATTTTGCCATTTAAAAAATGAGTATTGATTGATGATGAAATAACTAGCGTGAGTCTAGGGTATATATATATATATATATATATATATATATATATATATATTAATATTGATAATATAGTTTGCTATATTTATAAATAAAGAGTGCTCAATATCAGTAATAGAGCATCTATATCTAAGTTAGATAGCATAAATATAGGGTCAACAGCATTTGGTTTGATGAACTCATAGGATGGAAACTGACAGTTACCAAGCACTGTTGACTTTATGCTGATGCCACCCTAAGATATATATATATATATATATATATATATATATATATATAATAGGGTGAGTCAAAAGTTTTGCAATATTTTGATAATGCTAGTTTGCAAGCAAATAACTAAATCAGTTCAAAGTGTGGAAACCTGCTGTTTTTGGTAGTATCTTGGTAGTTGGTGTGCTGACATGTTGTGCATTGCTTTGCTCTGTATTTGTCACAGAGATGAATGTATAAAATAATCTAATTCACAAACTTCTGCCTCATAAGTTGGAACTGAGCTATAATGTCGTAGAAGCAAACAAAAACATTTGTTGTGTGAAAAATGAAGATCCATTTGATCAAAGTAAAGTAATCAAATGGTTTAAGAAATTTTACTCGGGTTGCAAGAACGTCAATGATCAGGAAAGGTCAGGTAGGCATAAAACCATGGATTCAAAGGTCGTGACACTCCAAGTTCTAGTGGCATCAAGCAAGCTCAGCATCTCACAGTACATTGTCGTTCATCATCTTCTCAATCTCAGCAAAAGCATTCACAGCTGACAAAATTGTTTCACCTATTACCAAAATATTGCAAAACTTTTGACCCACCCTAGTATTAAGAACTGTGATTAATTATTCCATTTTGGTTTGTAGCAGTTCACTCCCTTGGTATCTGTCTGGGATGAGAAAAAACAACAAAAAACAAAACCCAAAAATCTCTCTAATATAACTGTCTAAATATAAAGATATAATATATATGATATAATATATCTGATAAAAAAGATGCTTCAGATTAGTCAACATGGCTGACTTTATAATCTTCAAAAAATGTCTCATTTGTTGCTTTCACATTGATTTCTCTGTGTGTATGTATATGTGTATGTGTATGTGTGTATGTGTGTATATGTGAGTGTCTGTATGTATGTGTATGTATGCATGTATATATATATATATGTATGTGTGTATGTGTATATATATGTGTGTGTGTGTGAAAAGAAGAAAGCTTTGAAAGAGTTCTCACACACTGTCCATGTTGCATCTATAAAACCAGAAAGGCCACCAAATCTGTGACGATATTTAAATTGTACAATTAGACACTGATTGCTTAAAAGTCGGGTTTTCAAATATTTGCCCAGTTTCAAGTTCCATAAACTCTAGGATGTCACCTTCAAACCTTGGTACGTTTGTTTCCTGAAAAGAAAAAAAAAAAAAAAAAAAGAAAGAATAATGGTGTTACGAAAATTTCAGTCTTTGAAAATTAATTGAGAAAATTCTTAAAACTAGGCCCCCCCCCAAAAAAAAAACGTGATATTATAGTGAATAAGAAAAGCTAATGAAATTCAATACAAACACAAAAAAGATTAAACTTATTTTAATTACTTTTTATTGGTTTCTATATAAAATCAATTCATAGGATTGATTTTAATACGTTTGAAAATAAAACTATGATATCAGAAATCAATAAAACCAAGTAATTATTTATTAAACCCAGTTTTGTTCAAATAAGTAGGCAAATTAACCAGACCATATATCATGTAAATCTCTATTTATTAGGGATATATAACACACATTTAGGATTTTAAATGCACTAATAACATGAGCTGTTTTGAGGCAAATCTAACTCAGATTTATTCTATATAGCAATGATTTTGACTATAAATTGATAAACTTCTGATATAATTGTGATGTAGGCTGTTACGTAGTTTCAGTTACAGACAAATAGAGACCAAATTACCTTAATTATTAATAGATTTGGTTATCAATTGTTAGATTATTGGCAGAATATTTTATTTGTAATGTGTTATTGATAATTTCAAAAAGATGGATTCTTTGGTTTGGTCTGGTTATTATTTAATGCAATATAAACCTTTGTGGGTTATTTAATGTCAAATCTTGTTCTTTATATATGTATATTAGGTATGGCCAATTTGTTGAAAAATCTGTGTTTTTACCATACAAATTTACCCCCCCCCCCGTTTGAAAAAATAACTGATACATTATAAAATTCATTCATTGATAAATCAATTCTGAAAATTTCATTAAAATTGGATAATTCCCTGATTTTTGGTAAATTTTTTTTTCAATCGCGAGTGTTAAATTCATTTTGTAAAAACGAATTTAAGGCAACTCACGGCAACATATCTGCTCAAAATTGACCGAGAAAATAGTTTTAAATGTATAAAAAATAAATTACATGTGTAATATTATTTTGCTTTTTTTTTACTGATGCTCATTATGTTACTACTTTTTGACTTGGACAAAAATTTGACCTTAAACAATCGATTTAATTAATTTTAATTCGTTTTTAAAATGAAAAGCATACAAATTTTTGGGTATCCTTAATGTATATATAGAATTTGTGGTATAATGGTTATCATTGTAGTAAATGGACATGGTGAACTGAGTTCAAATCCTGGACGAGGCATTTAACATAGTGCTAATACCCTTGGGAATGATATAAATCCATCAACCTTGTGTGAAGGTGTTAATAAATGCATATATATGATTTGTTTAACTTATAATAATTAATTATTAATAAATAATAGTTAATAAATTGGTAGAAATAATTTTTGTTAACTTAATAAATTGGTAGTGCCCCTCAACCACTGCCTTCAAGCACCTTTTAAATAAAAAAAGGTTTGGGTGTCTGTTATGAAAGCAATTTAAAGAATTCAGTTAATCATATTGGTGCTAGGGCTTGACATAACCAGTTGATTGGCCGGATTAGGTCGGATTAGGTCTCTATCATCACCAATCTAGCCCAAGTGGAAGTGGAGTGTTGCAGGTCACATGATCACTTAGTAGCTGGGTCTTAAACTGCTCAGCCACCAGAATCCCCTCCTCAGGAATTACGGGTTACCACTCATGGCTTTATGGTGTGTGTGTGTGTGTGGGGGGGAGCCTTGCCCCTCTGCAGAAGTGCAGTCAGCAAGTTGGGCAGGATTGTTGCGTCTAAGCTGAGGTCAATTCAGTGTAACTGACAGGTAGTGACCTTTAAGGTCAGTTGAAAGCTAAGTCCTCATTGGAGGATTGTAAAGTCATGTGACTATGAATTTAAAAGTCTGAAGATTCAAATATCAAAAACTAATCTATTAAAGGTATTATTAATAGTTGTCTTTGTCAGTGGGGTTAAGAATATTGTGACTGTATCCCCTGCAGAGAGGTAAGACCCCCTCCACACACACACACACAAAATGAGGTGTCCTAGTTATGACGCTAAACTTCATTCAGTGGTGTGATTCTTGATCTCAGAAGGGTGTGAAGTACCTCTTCATTGCCATTACTCCCAGATTCACTCTAATCTAGAGTGGTCGTACCAGTTAGGGTCCCATATATGAGTCAAATAGATCTGTTTGAAAATGATTAATTATTAATATTGGATAGAAATACTTGAAACCATATAACTGTGCAAACAAATAACTATTACTAAATAGAGTTATTAATGTTAAATAAGAATATAGTGGTAGATTGACTTATGATTGACTCAACTTATGAGTTTTCCAAGTTACTGTCGATTTTTTGCTTTGTGTTGAGAGCCAAAATTTGAGATAAGAGCGAGCTTCAGCTTATAAGTTTGCTAAAATCATTTAAGTCTTCAAATTTATCATGCTAAGGAAAAATATTATTTATAAAAAAATAAACATTAAAACATATTACAGCACATAATTAATTATATTCTTTTTGTTATGTTTTTATACCATACAGTGTATTTCTTTTTTTTTTCTTATTTAAAAAAAATGTACAAAAAATATTCGGTCGTTTTTTTTGGGAGGGGACTGGAATGGATTAATGGCTTTTCAGTTTATTTCAATGGGGAAAATTGATTTGATATATAAGGAAACTGAGTTGCAAGTAGAATGAATTAAACTCGTAAGTCAAGGAGCATTGTAGTTGAAACCATTTAACTGTATGCAAATGTATATTAAGGATTGTTACTAGAAGTTATGATTGTTTACTAAGGATTATTATTATTAGTTACTTAAAACCATATAACTGTATGAAAACAAATGGGTTAGATCAAACTTAATGGACCTAAATTCCACAATTGTATAACACTCTGCCGAAATATTAAAAAAATACCAAAATCAGGGAATTGACCGAATTTAATGAAATTTTCATGAATAAAAGATATTATGCACCAGTTATTCTATTTTAAGACTTTTACATTTTTTTCAGGTCCCTTAACTTTGGACCACATGTCTTTGCGAATCTGTGTTACGCTTCAAATATATAGTTATAAATAACATATTTCAAACGTATGAATTTTCTTCACCCTCCTTTCATCTGTCACTTGATTATTAAATAAATAAATATCTCTCTCTCTCTCTCTCTCTCTCTCTCTCTCTCTCTCTATATATATATATATATATATATATATATATATATATATATAATAATAATAATAATATATAATAATAATGATTATGATAATAATAATAATGAATCAGGCACTACCAACTAAAAGTTTCACTTATTAGAGCAAGATTCTGACTGAAAAGATTTGAAGCAACACTACTTTTATCACTGCGGTCAAAATAAATTAGCATAACAAAAAGAGAGAAGAAGAAAACTAAAAACACCTAGAAATAAATTGAAAAAAAAACAAAACTTTTTATTCTATTTTTATTATATTCTTATTCCCATCTTTTTTTAATCTTCCATTCCAATTCCCTTACATATTTTAATATTTTCTTTTTTTCTTTTGGCAAAGTGATATCGACTATTTTCGGTTAGTACAACTCTCTTGGTCTGTTCTTTTTTAATTTTTTTTCCCAGGGAGGGATTTGTAGTATATTTTTACTTGCAAATTATTTACCTGTTTTTTTCCTTACCATAATGGTTCACTATTAGGATTAGTATATATATATATATATATATATATATATATATATAATTATTATTATTATAGTGTGTACAGAAATAACCTACTCGAGTTTCACTATAAGGATCTTCAGGGTTAAATCCACTCCCTGAAGATCTTTATAGTGAAACTTGAGTAAGTAATTTCTATACACACTATAATAATAAATCCGCTCTACTTACGTATTGAGCACTTTATATTTGTTATAATGCTGAGTTATCCGAGTAACACTTATACCAACCAAATATTGAGACTAACCCAATATTTTTTACCGGTAAGTCATTCCTTTTACACATATATATATATATATATATTAATGGTTATTGTGTATATATCCAATTAACTTAAGAAATAAAACAAAGCAACACACATTTTTATATTTTGAGGGTTTGTTTAAAAAACAACCAAAAATCTTTCCTCTTCTCTAAGACTTAAGTATCTTGAGAATGTCTCTCTAATCACCAGACAGTCCCACAAAAGTCGTGTCAGACAGAAATTCTAAGAGAAATTCTTCAGTCTTATTCTTATCATTCAAAAAATATTCCACAACAGAAAAAGATACAAAAACATTTTTCTTCTTGACATACTTTTGGCTAAAAGAGCAGCAGAATTCCATGCAGCAAAAATGGTTTTGGCAATTCTTTAGACTACAAAGACATTCATATCTATCTATCCATCTATCTCAGTCTGTTCAAATCTATCTATCTATCTACCTATCTATCTCAGTCTATTCATATCTATCTATCTATCTATCTCAGTCTATTCATATCTATCTATCTATCTATCTATCTATCTCAGTCTATTCATATCTATCTATTCATATCTATCCATCTCAGTCTGTTCATATTTATCTATCTATCTATCTATCTCAGGCTGCTCATATATATATATGTGAAAATGGAAAAGGAATTGAATCCGACAATATGAGGAAAAATGAGTAAAGAAAAGAAATGTAGATGGATAAAATGAATTTAATCGATATCACATTAATCGATATCACTTACACATGTGTTTCAGTCAGTTTATGTGTGTGAAAATATTTCGCACACATAGAAGAATCGACCTTCATCAGAGTGAACATTTATTTTGAATAAATGTTCACTCTGATGAAGGTCGAATCTTCTATGTGTGCGAAATATTTTCACACACATAAACTGACCGAAACACATGTGATATCGATTAATGTGATATTGATTAAATTCATTTTATCCATCTACATTTCTTTTCTTTACTCATTTTTCCTCATATATATATATATGTATATATATATATATATATATGTATATATATATATATATATATATATATATATATATATATATATATATATATATATCCCAGTCTATTCATACCTATCTATCTATCTATCTATCTCAGGCTGTTCAATTCAGGTACTGAATCCATAAAAAGTTTTTATACTGTGCTTTGCCATATAACAATGGTTAACAACAATAATGGGTTCAATCCTCACTGTGCACTAGGGTAGGTTGATTTTTCACTTTAAAAAAAAAATCAAATTGTCCAGTGGTGTGAAAGTTGTATGTTAGTATTTTAAATACTGCTACCGAAAAACTAGATTTCTTACTTACACTATTGTTTGAGGAAATAGTATCAAAGATCGTCTACTAAAATGCACCAAAAATCCTCGTTTTCACAATATTTAGCCTAGAAGTTGGTTAGAAAATATAGTAATTTCAATATTTAAAACAGAAAAGGTTGTCATTTTGAACGAAACGAATAAAATATTCAAATTGAAAATATGTTCCCATTGCCACCAACACCTCAGATATGCTGCTTTTTACCTTATGAATTAAGCTGTAACAGTGATAACATTTTAAAAGATTGAAATCTATTTCCTCAAATGAAGGCAAAGTTTTGTAGAAAAATATTCTGTGTAGTAATTCTTTTTGTTATTTTGCAACATTTGCCATATGGGAGACATTACAGTTCCAAAATCAACCCACTCTACTGTGCACCCCACAAATGCAAAACCTTGTACCAAACTATAATGTATATTAGGCTGGTTTAACTCAGTTGGTAGAACGTTCAGCTAGGAACCACAAGGTTCCTGGTTCGAGAACGGCCCTCGCCAACTCAGTGTATATGAGTAGCACAGGGATCTGTGCAGTAAAGTAAGGGGTTGATGGTAGGTGTGGTGCTCCACCTCAGATGCAAAACAATCTTGTTGGTTTAGCACTAGTGAAAAGGTGATAGACTCTCTCGCTGTCTAGCTGATACCATCTTTAGACAACCCAGTGTATATGAGTAGCACAGGATCTGTGCAGTAAAGTAAGGGTTGATGGTAGGTGTGGTGCTCCACCTCAGATGCAAAAACAATCTTGTTGGTTTAGCACTAGTGAAAAGGTGATAGACTCTCTCGCTGTCTAGCTGATACCATCTTTAGACCACCCAGACGACAACTTTATACACGTATGTGTGCATGCACGTGCATATGTATAAGGAAGGGGGGAGGGATATCAGGTATTGTTTTGTCAAATTACAGGAAGCATGGAGGTTTTGAAAGATGAATTTGTTTTGGCAGCCTACAGATGCAGTGTTTTGGCAGATAAGCAACAATAAGCCTAGTCAGTGTTTAGATGGGTGACCACTTAGTAACAGTAGGTACTGTAAGCAATAAGGCCTGTGTGCCAGATTAATTAAAGTTTAGTAAATATAAAGTTAAGCAGCAATGAACCTGATCACTTCTTAAATGGGTGACTAATTAGAAGAAAATAGGTACGGTAAGCAACCGACAACTTGATTGAAAAATTTTAATGATATATCAAACCGTCTAGGATTATTTTATAGCTTGAGGTTAGAGAATTGTATTCATGTATATTTACATTTTTTGTCTAGTTGTTCCTTAAGAGTTTTTTGCACAATTGTATGATTGATTGATTAATTGATTTTAATGGGATGTCAACTCTTCTGGAGTTATTTCATGCCTAGAGGTTAGGGAATCATGTTCATTGTAGGTTCATATTTACATTTTTTTGTAATTGTTTTTTTAAGAGATTTTTTTGGGAAGTGCACACAGTCCTATCAAATGCAAATAATTTTTAAGCCGATCTATTTGACTCATAGTAGTATCCTAGCAGGTAGTAGTAACTTTTGGTCAAAGTGGACCTGGAAGTAATTGCAATGAAGAATTAACAATGAAGATGAGTGACCACTTAGGAACAACAGATATTTTAAGCAATCTGAGGCCTTCCAGACTAAGAAAAGGTTAGTAAATAACAAGTTAAGCAACCATGAGACTAATCAACAACTTAAATGGGTGACTATTTACTTGTTTGGTTTGTTTTATGGTACATCAAACACAGTGGGTTATTTAATGCTGACAGAAATAGAGATAGAATAATTATTCTTTGTAGATATATAGTTTGGTTGAAAGATCTGGCTTTGTTAACTTTCTTTGTAGAGGAACAGTTTGTAGACTATTAAGTTAAAAGCATTTTATGTGCCGTATTAAAATGAAAATTTTGAATAAACTTGTGAACATAAAAAAAATCTTGATATCCCTTCTTCTTATTCCCCAAATAATGGGTTCTAGCATGGAGACACATAAAATTTAAGTGCAGAATCAGAAAGAACATACAATTTTACATAAGAATACCAAATTTTATCAAAATTGTTCCAAGAATAAAGAAATGGTGAAGAAATTTCTTGTTTTGAATTAGTCCATGATTTGACAAAATCATGTCCACATTTGTACCCCCAATTTTGGGGCTTTAAATTCTCATAACTTTTGAATCACTGGGGATATTTGCATTCAAACAGTTCTGAATTCCATTTATAAAGCTCTATATAACTAACATCATTAAATAACAATAACCTCAAATAAAAAAAATCAACTGAGAATGCTATATTCAGTAAGTAATCAGATGCCTGAATGCCAGACTAAACAAATCTTAGTAAATAACAAATTAAGCAGCAATAAGTCTGGTCACTACTTATATAAATAACAATTAAAGAACAGTTGGTGCCAGACTAAGAAAAATTTGGTAAATTCTCTGCTACTGTCTCTTAGTATACAAAGTTTAAAAGTGCTATTTTTTCTAGAATTTTCTAGAATGCACAATAAATATGCAAATTAAAGCTACAAGCACCCTCATCCGCTAAACTTATCTCATGTGAACTTATTTTGACATTTGATATCAGTGCCTCTTCTCTGCTTGCCAAATCTAAAATTCCCAAATCCCAAGAATTTTGACGTCTTGTCTCTTTCCTGGAATTCTGAATTCTTATCTAAACTTGCATAATACCCATAAAATATTATGGGATTACTTGTTTGAATTGGCACATCTAGGGCTGGTGCTAGGGCTTCATGCTCCCCCACCCCAAATCTGGGGGCCCTCACTCTGCTACATGTTAATTTTCATAAAGTAGTATTGATAGAAAATATATAAAACTCACCCTTCTGGGTCATCCCAAGCAGGTCCTTCACCCCTAGTTGGGGGAATCGGAGGTAGTATGTGCTAGCACTGGGCACATCTTCTAATGTTCAGATTATTTGTGCACCTAGCCTAGGATCAACATGTTATTCCCATTCCTCTGTCAAGGATGTGTGTGTAGTATCTGCACGTTCTACTCAAAGTGACACTCCCAGGCATTTATACCAAGAATTAGAGTGTAGTATCTGTGTACTCAGCCTAGAATTTATTCACCATTCCTCTGCTAAGGGATGTGTGTGTAGTATCTGTGGCCTTTTCTTATGATTGATTAATTGATTGTAACAGCCTGTCTGGGGTTAGTTTATGCATAGAGGTTAGGGAATCATGTTCATTGTACATTTTTTGTCTAGTTGTTTCTTAATAGTTTTTTCCCCCAAAGAGTCCTGTAGCAATTGTCTGCCCCTGATGGGATCGATGTGGAGTCCAGAAAGGTTATCTTCCCTTGCTGCAGGTTTTTGCCAATAGAGGGATAGAGTATTTAAGTAGTAGCCCAGGGAATTCTAATTCTCTTCCTCTGGGACCAGCAACCACTTCACATGGTTTAGGCGCTTTGTGCCTCTTACACTTACGTGGGGGGCTTTGCCCCCCAACCGACTATCAGTAAGTGACATTTTTCAGAAACTCTGTAACATTTCCTTACGATTTAAGTCCAACATTCTTATAATGTGTTTATGTATTTGTTCTGGATCTTTCTTATCAGTATATGTATTCCTGTCTTGTATGTATTTCTCACGTGCTCATGAACTAAAGTCTATGTTCGTTATCATATATACCTTCTTTGTTGGATTAATTTGTGTACACATATATATTCACGTTGGAAGGTTACTTTAAGCCTTTGAACTAAATGTAAGAACTTTTTCATTTAACAGTCCCATTGAATACGAATAATTTTTAAACAGATCTATTTGACCCATGGATGGGACTCTAAGAAGTACTATTTACTCCAGGTCCAAGTGAACTTGGGAGTAATGGCAATGAAGAGATACTCCTTACTCCCCTGATCTCCAGAATCTCACCCACCAGATACAGTTTAATGCCATATCCAGGACATGGCCCTTTTTTGGGTGGGTGGGTGGGGGGAGAGGTCTTACTCCTCTGCAGGGGATAGAGTCAGTGTATTCTCAGCTCCACCAACAGGACAATCCTTTGCCTAGGATCAAAGTATAGTATCTCGGATAAAAGTGCCACTACCTGCCTAGGATCAGAGTGTAGAAAGTGTATATAAGATCAGAATTCCACTCTTCCAGCTAAGATCCGATCCAAGTATCTGTTTCCTGTCTTCAGCCATATTCTCTCTAGGTAAGATGCAGAAAAAAAGAGTTCTTCTTTTTATCTCAGAGCAGCACCTACCCATTCCACAACAGGTGATGTTCAGAGTAGTCCGACATCTTTGAGACACTGGTAGCAGGGTAATTCTTTCCTTACCCACACAAATTATGGAATTAACATACTTTTTTTTATTTTGGCAGTAAAAAAAGTAAAGTCAGTGGAGTGTCCTATTGTTGGTTATTAGACGAACAGCGAGGGAGTCTATCCTCTTTTTGCTACTGCTAGACCAGGGAGATTGCTTTTGATGGGAATCAGTATGATAAAAAGTACTCCAAGTATAAAATGGTTTTATTTAACAGATTCTATCATTATTAAAATGTTATTTCATTTTAAAACAACTTTATGAATGCCATGAAGATACATTTTTTTGGGGGTGGGTGGGGGGGGTGAGGATCATATTTCTCATTTCACCAAGTTTGCATTCTTCAAAAATTCCAACTTACTATTTCCTCTTTAGTTCCACCAATGTAGAATGGAGTTCCTATTCTGACATCGGCACAGAAACCGACTTTTTTTGTTTCTTCATCACCCACTTTGATTCCAGACTTGAAAGTGTTTGTCCCATCATGTCGTTTGAAGCCTTTGTTTCGATAAAATTCTATCTGGAAGAGAAAAAACAAAAATCAAAATAAGACTAAGAAATGCACAAAAATGAGTCCAAGACTTTCGGCACGTTTGTAAATTTCTCCAAGACATTTAACTCCATACACAAATACTACTAGTCTGTTCTCCTCAAATAAACTGTTAACATTATAATGATGTGTGAATGGAGGTGCATTGTTTAATGGTACTGTTACAATTTATGTGGTAGCATAAATTGTTGAAAGACCCTGTAATTGAATTCAAGGGGGCCATTGGAAAAATAGGTGACTGTTGGTAACCTTGACCCCTAGAGGTGCAAATCTTGCGCGTCACAAGAAACATGTGACCAGTTAGTTTAGAGAATAAGATGCAACCGGACATTGAAGCAGAGCAGATGTACTGCTGCGAGGTTGATATCTCCCTGCGTGGAAAAATATGGGCTAGACTAAATAAAGAAACTTTATCTAGAAATAAATGTCTTGTAGTTCATTCAATTAATTGCAATGACTAACATAAGCCCAACAGAAGCCTTTAGTTAAGAAAAAGAAGAAGCCCCTAGAAGAAGCCAGCTAGACAAGAAGACGACAGCCAAACAAGTTAACAAGAAGTTAGCAGAAGCAAGTAAGATCTCCAACCAAGTAAATCTGGAATCTCTGTCTCTGTCTCTAATATTTCTCACTATCACCGAAGAATACACTCTGAACTCTATTGTATACCCAACGATGGGTTATATAACAGTAATCCTTGTCGGAAATGAACATGGCGAGACGAGTTCAAATACTGGAGAGGCTGTTGCTTTTCACATAGCTCTAATACTCTTGGGAAAGGTATGTGTCTAACTATTCTCCCTCCAGCTATGGATAAATAGTAGGGAAGACAGAGCTCTTTATCATTGGAATGGCAACATAGAAGGAAAACTAAATTAAAACTTGTTAAACTCCGCTTAAGAAACTGACTATGAGTCACATCCTGTTTGTGCGGAGGAGTTGGTAAATATGTATAATGATATTTTACAAAGACACGAAAGCAATGGTTCGTTCACCTGATGGTGACACAGATTTCTTTGACATTGTCGCTGGAGTCCTACTAGGAGTCCATATATATTTATAATTTGTCTACTTTATATACTATGGGCGTCATTAGATCCAATGAAAGAAAAAGGCTCCAGCTAAAAAAGAGCAAGAAGCCAGCAATATTCCACAGAAATTATTACAAATGCGGACTACACAGATGATCTAACCCTTCAAGAAAATACACCCGTACAAGCCAAATCACTGTCGCATAGCATAGAACAGGCAGAAATAGGCATTGACCTCTATGTAAACTCAAATAAAACGTTCATGTGTTTTAAATAAGATGGATGTCTTTGAACCGGATGGTAAACATCTGACCATTGTCATACCTTGGTAGTGATATCTCATCAACAGAAAACGATGTCTATATACCCATAGGAGAGGCATGGACTGTGGTTGGCAGATTATCGATAATATGTAAATATGATCTCTGATAAAATAAAGTGAGAATTTTTCCAAACTGTAGCCGTGTAAGTGCTACTGTATTACGTGGATTCTTAACGAAACGGTTAGTAGGGAAATTTAGAATATCTTCGTTTTCTGTGAATTGATTTTGATGAAATTTTTCCCAGATGGTCTGCACAATATGGCAATAATATTGTTGGGTTTTCATTATTCTATGTTTTTGTTTTTTATTTAAGATTAGTTGTTTTTTGGGTGAACCACGCTAATAGCTTTTTTTCTTTTCTAAGAACTATGGGACGTGAAAAAGATATCAACGATGAAGAAAAGTCTATGACCATCAAGGAAATTGCTAAAGGCGTCTCTCTTCATATCATTGCAGAGAATTTAGACAGTCATGTGAATACAGTTAGACGATTCCTTTGTCACTGAAGAAACGATCCAATTGTGGCAAAGGCAAAGGATTTAAGGAGTATTAGCCGCAAGTTACAAGCCAAGCTATTTTCACCACTTGAACTTCCTCATGTACCACCAGAACCACCAGAAACTGCATCCTCGGGACTCTGATTTCCATACGAGCTCCTCTGAAACTGCCTCCTTTAATGTCACAGGATTTGAGACTTGAATAGACTCAAAAGTACATCACGTTGGACATGCGTTGTGTTTTGTTCACTGTTGACACCAGGACCGACCCTTGACGGACCTGACGTTTGGTCAAATGTTTGGGTATATTTCAAAGATGAGCATCACTAGCATTTACGACGTCAACAACAGAATGGAGGAATAATGTTATGGGCTGGTATCATTAGGGACCGACTTTTTGGCCCAATCAAGGTGATTAAAGGAGTTAAAGTGACCACAGCCGTCAATTGCAATTGAATGAGGTCTTCATTTCATGGCTAGATGGCATACCACTGTCACTTCTAAGGATTAACAACACTCCCCCACATTCTGCCATGGCCATCCAAGTATTCATAGGATCTTATTTGCATACAAGATGAGGAGAGGTTAATGTTGTGGCCGCCAACCTCTACGGATTTCAACCCTATTGAAAATCTTGGTCCATCGTTAAAGATGTTTATATCAATGGACGTCAATCCACATCAAAATATTTCTTATGGGTGACCAGATAAGCTGCATCAGACGCAGTCCAGTCTGCTACTATAAAGAAATTTAGAGATTCCATAACTAATATGATTTTTGAAGTTATTCATCGAAATTGAAGTCATGTGGCCAAATGATTCATCATGTCAAGAAATATAATATAAAAAAATTTGAAAATTGCCGCACCCCAAAAGATCTTTTGTATGGCGAATTAGTAAAAGACTCCCGATCGGTAGGTAGACCACGCCTACAATTTAAAGATGTCTGCGGGAGAGATATGAGGATATGCCAAATTGACACAAACACGTGGGAGGTAGACAAATCGAACGGCCTGGCGCCTTAACGTCAAGCAAGACACGGAGAGAGGCGAGTCGGAGAGGAGAGTAGCCTTGACAGCAAATAGAACCAGAAAGAAGCAGAAAAGACAGCAGCTCCAGAAAGCATCACATTTTGTGTGCAGCCAGTGCACCAAAGACTGTCACTCAGGAATTGGACTGCAGAGCCACTTGCGCAGATGCAGATAATGTATTTATTTGGACACTACGCCATCATCCTTAGTGGACGGAAAGTTCTGTTAGATATTCACTCAATGTATATTTAATATGTATTATTATGCTTCCTTTCCTAAAAAAATGAAAACATGGGATATTTCATTGAAAAGTTATTAACGTGATTCACCAAAAGCAACGAATCTGAAAAAAAAAAAAAGACCATCTGGTGAAAATTTCATTAAAATCGATACACAAAAACCCCCGAGATATTCTAAATTTCACTAGCAAGCTATTATCGTGGTGCTGGGTATTTCCTTTTTGTCAATTTAGTAATATAAGGATGTGGGTTATCATGTTGAAAATGATATCCGATTTACCGAAGATAACAGCTTGTCAATTGTTGGTTGTAGTCCTTTCTTAAGAATATTGATATATTCTTTAGCATTAAACAAACAGTTTGAAAAAAAAAAAAAAAAAAAAAAAAAGAAAAAGAAACAATGTTTTCAAACAAATATTTTTAGAATGATATAACCGCCCTTCCCCACGAAAAAAAAAAAATACGAGAAAAAATGTAATACACAAGAAAAAAAAAAGGAAGCAAATTCTAAAATTCCAACCTTGTAACGTTTGTTTAATGTAATCTCTTTGGAAGTTTCAATGTATGTTCCGTGACTGGATCCAATTCCATATTCTGTTGGATTAAAAAGGAAATACACCAAATGACCCTCTTTTAGGAAGAGAGCTTCAAAATCGAGTTCCCTTCCTTTTGCATAAAATATCAGACCATTTGGCTTTTTGGCGACAATTTCCAATTTGTAGACGGCACTGAAATTGAAGAAGAAAATGGCGAATGAAACATTTTGAGAGCAGACGACAATCTAAAATGGAATCTCGTCTTTTAGAATTTCTCTGCTTTCGTAATTAAATTGGTACTTATTTAAGTTAGTATGTATTTCTCTTCCTTACTTAAGAAAATACAAAACTAGACATATTCAGATCTTTTCAATATAGGAAGGTTTTACAAGAATTGGTGGATATTAATTTGAAACTAACGCTAAGTCCTTATAATGCATTAGAACATCATGGATAACCTAACACTGAATATTTCGATTAGGAAAGACAATAAACTCATATCAACAAATGCACATAACAATGTTTAATTACATACATGTAAAGAAAGAAACAGGATACATGTGCCCCAAAAGGGGTAAATAAAGACGTATGGCCTTCCATTGTTACATTGTTCAGTAGAAAGAAACAGGATACATGTGCCCCAAAAGGGGTAAATAAAGACGTATGGCCTTCCATTGTTACATTGTTCAGTAGAAATGTAAAAAGAATTCCAAAATGGGCAGTTAGAGTCTTAACCATATTTCGGCAAAAAATAGGTTGTTAGGGTTTTACGGCATGTCAACCCATTGGGTCATTTTATGCCGAAAACGTTTTTGTTTTATTCATTCTTGATTGGTATTGATTTTTTGAAATTCAATTTTTAAACACATTTTTAGCACGTTTTTCTATTTAACCCATAGATAGGACCCTAACAGGTACTAGTTGACCAGGGAGTAATGGTGACGAAGGGGTACTCCACTTAACTTCACTATCAGATAGAGTTTAACGTCATGCTCCGGATATAAAGACCCTCAGCCACTGCCTTCTAGCACATATATTATAAAAGGGTTCGGGCTTGCCATAAGGGCAATAGGGTCGGGGACAATCATATAGGTACTAGGACTTGACGTGACTAGCCAATTGGTCGGGAGGGGCACTCTTTGACCGCTCGTCTAGCTTAAGTAAAAGCCAAATTGGAGTGTTTCAGCCTCCAGGATCCCATCCTCACGCATCAACTAACAGCCAACAGGTGGCCCCATTAGGGGGGGGGTTGCCTTTCGACAGATGTGCAGTCAGCGTATTCTACAGTCCCAGCTGACAGGGCTGCCAAAAGATAGATGTTAAAAACACCGAATGGCATGCCTTAAATATATTCAACTAGCGACGATTTACAGATGTTTCCAAAAACAATTTTAACTTGTGTTGACGCATTGAAACTTTAAAAAGAATTACAATAACTACTTAGACATCTGACAGCTCGATTTAATGAAAGCGAAGACAGCAAAAAACTTTCGAAAACCGACACTAAATCTCAGACATCATCTACAAAAATTTTCAATAAAACATGTTTCAACCCGATACTACGCACTGCCTCAATTCAACACAATCCAAATTCACCAGAGCTGGGTCAGTAAAATATTTTTTATTCCTGTGTGTGGGGTTAAGTGAGGGAGAGTCTTTTTGTGATTGGATATACCAATCACGTGATGAGCTCAGAAGTTTTGGCGCAAAATACCAAAATCAGCAGATAGATCCCAGATCAGTCGAAATTCACTCCAAGTAACCACTAAATCAGAAGATATCAGATATCCTCTCCATCACACCAGTAAGTCTCTCAAACTTGACTCTATACACAGGAAGAAATTTATATTATTAATCATTGTTTCATTCTTTAATAAATTGTTAGAATTCAATTAAGTTTTACTTCATTTATCTTTTGCTGTCAGTCTTAGAATTAAATGCTATACTAACACCAATGCCAGGATTCAACTTGACACGAATTTATCAACAATCAAAACATTTTAATGGCTGTACATTTTTGTCGCTAAAACTTAAATTAAACGCGTTTTTAAATGCATTTACCCAATTCAACGCACAACTGGATACATTGTAAAACAAGCACAAATATTAAATTCCCTGCTAGTTGTTTCAATACGAAACACACATTACTTTCTTCACCATACTTCATCTCGCATGTTAGACTACAACTACACAACGCAGTTTGCACGCTACCTCGGACAAGCACAGTTTCTCCGCTATAAATTCACTCACATTCAAAAAGATATTTTGACCATTCAAAATTTCCTTCGTTACGGCACGAAGAACCGCAACACGTAACAACGCTTCTCCATATTATTAACATAACTTGTCTCTTATCTGCGGATGAATATTCTGATATTTGAGCGCTAGGGGCCATAAAAAATTACCTCCCGTGTTTCGTAATGGCCACTAGAGGGCCTAGTCAATTACAAGAGAACACCAAAGTCAAACATCTTGTTCAACTCAACAATGCTTTGAAACAGACACTGCCTATCCACCACAAACAGGGTGCCTTTGGGTCCCTCAACAAAATCGAATCACAAGTCACACGATAGCATGTCATAAACATGTAAGTCTTTCAACAGTTTCATTCTCTATCAATTACATATACCAGGGATTCTACAACTTACTAAAGTCTCGTTCGTTCACATTAGGACATTTCCCTTCATACAACTCTACATAAGTTTTTTGTTTTGTTTCTCATTTCATTCTTACATTCCTTCTACTAAGTTTGCACAGGCAATAAAATATTCGCCACATCTAAGATCTGTACGTGCTTGTGAGTGTGTGTGTATGCGTGCGTGCATGCTTATGTGTGTGTGTGTGTGTGTGTGTGTGTGTGTATCTATGGGCGTATGTGGATGTGTGATCTGTTCCACTTAATCTCTGATTGAGCGGTTAATATAAAAAGATAACACCGGGAAAGGTATGAGTCCAATTATTTTCCTTCCAGTTATGTGTAAATAGTAGGACAGACTGGGCTCTTAAACCTTGGTATAGTAACCGGTTTAGGAAAAGGAAAACTGAATTCAAACCTGTTAGATACCCTTGGGAAAAATATGAACCCCCTCATCGTCCATGAATGTTCTTCAACGGGGATGGCTTTAGCATTAAATAACACACGAAGGTTGATATGCCATTAAAAAATAAACCAAACCTAACCATTTCCACCATTACTTGATGTTTATATGAAATACGTCATCACCATCATCATCATCATCATCATCATCATCATCAAGACGTGTTGACAGAACAGATTCCCTTGACTCTCTCTCTCTCTCTCTCTCTCTCTCTCTCTCTCTGTCATCATTTTTTAAAGTCCTCTAGACGGCATTTACTATCCGTACAGGACTGATGAATGTAAATTTTTGCTGGTGCGTCCATGTTTTGGAGTCCGTATTAGAACGTTGCTTATGAGCTCGTCCTTACCAAACAGTGCCCAGCATATCTTGCTCGTCTTACTTGGGAGATGAGAGATAAGTAGCCATACAGCTGCTGTTTTATATGGCGCTGCTTCCAGGATTTGTTCAAAACAGCACCTGTAATCCTTGTGTAGTTCTCATGTAGCATTTTCTCCAAGCGTTATGCAGCCATACAATAGTACTGACATGGCTAATAATCGAAAGAATCTTCGTTTTATTTTATCACAGATCAGATTTCTATATGATAACTTTTCAACAGTAGTCCATGTCTTTCCCATGCGTAAGTTGACATCACTTGATGAGATATTGCTACCGAAGTATGTGAATTGGTCTACTAAATTCAGAGGCTTGTATTTAGTTTGAAGATGTTACCATTTTGTTTAAAATGCATGAACTCTGTTTTATCTGCGTTCAGGAAAATGCCAATGTCAATTGGTGTCTGCTTCAGGCTATGCAGAAAAGATTCAGCTTAGGCAAGTGTATTTCAGAGAAGTGCTACATCATCTGTGTAATCTGCATCTATAATAGTTTCTGTGGGATATCGTCTGCACACATACAGTAAATTCTGTTAGAAATATGTGACCGACCAACATTGATGAACTAGAGTCGGCATATATGCATACATACATACATGATAAAAACTGCACCACTCAAGACTAAGATGGGAGAAGTCATCACTGACCAAAGGTTGCAGCTGCACTGTTGTCTATACAAAACCCAAAACGTTGTGAAATGCCCTAAATGCCATCACAGATCTACCAGTCATGGGGGAACTGGACACACCAACAACCGTGGAAGGCAACCGGGAGTGATTGCATACTATCAAAAATATTGAAGAGCGGGAAAACAGTGTTGCTTCAACCATTATATAATCTACTCTGTAGCTGCTGGGAAAAAGGATACATCCCAAGGGACATGCGGGACTCATTGTCAATCTATATAAGAATAAAGGAGACTGGAGCGACTGCAACAATTATCGGGGTATCTCCCTCCTTAGCATCATTAGAAAAGTTTTTACTCGCGTTTCACTGGCTCGCCTACAGACTCTTGCCTCTCGCATCTACCCGGAGTCCCGTTCTAACCGGTCAACTGTAGACATAATATTCTCTCTACACCAACTGCAGGAAAAGTGTCAGGAACAGCAGATGCCACTTTACATTGCATTCATAGATCTAACGAAGGCGTTTGACATGGTCAGTCAAAGTAGTCTCTTTAGACTATTGCAGAAGATTGGCTGCCCATCCAGACTACTAGAAATCATCACATCCTTCCATGCAGATACGCACAGCACAGTCTGTTTTAAAGGTACAACATCTGAGGCATTTCCAGTCAACAGCGAGATGAAGCAGGGCTGTGTCCTTGCGCCTACACTGTTCGGGATCTTTTTCTCTATGTTTCTGCAATATGCCTTCAGAGATTGCAGTGAAGGAATTTACATCCACACAAGAGCAGGCGGAAAGTTATTCAATATTGCTCGTCTTCGTGCCAAGAGTAAAGTCAAGAAGTTCCTCATTCGTGAAATGCTATTTGCTAATGACGCAGCCTTGACGTCACACACTGAAGAAGGCCTGTAACAGCTTGTAAGTCGAGTCACACATGCTTGTAAGGAGTTCGGACTTTCCATAAGTAAAAGTAAGACCAAAGTCATGGTACAAAACGTGCACTCAACATCAATATTGATGGGTGCAACCTTGAGTTTCAAGTACCTCGGGTCCAACATCTTCAAACTCAGTCTCCTTTGATTCTGAAGTCAACAGCAGAATAGTTAAAGCAGCAGCAGTAAATATGTGTATACGATCATATCGTTTGCATGTATACCTACATGCGCCCGCGCATACGCGTATATATATATATATATATATAATATATATATATATATACGTCCTCGTATATACATATACACACATGCGGACAATTTATGTTTATATTTGCGTACATTTATTAGTGGATGTGTGCATATGTTGTTACGCGCGCGCGTGTGTGCCATACCCTTGTCGTCATCCGGAAGATATAGGAGGTTGTGTGAAAACATAAACGATTTTATATGTGTCAGTATGTAGCTAATCTAAACGGAAGCAGAGAGGATGGGTAGCGGAAAGGGTGGGCGAAAATTTCTATATGATGATGATGATGATGATTGTCGTTGGAAGAGAAGTGTCATCATCATTGCATTGTTTAGAAATGAATTTTTGATGGAAATCGTAAAATTGATAGATGAATTTAAAATATCACGATATTATTATAACATAGATGTAGTATAAACATTAACATGGCATAATATGATATAAACGAATAATATAAATTATATGGTATTTACCACGTACCCCACGTGTACGGTTAGGCACAAGCCCATATTAATGTGGGACCACCCACGAACTGAAACTCACGGGTGGCGGGTGCAAAAAATGCGTTAATCCCGTCGGTATTCCCTCTCAAGGGGGTGCCTCAGGCACACTGGGCAATAAACCCAGCCGTTTCCCTTTAAATCGAGGGAGCAAGTGTTGCCTTGGCGGATGGGCCCCTGGGATCAACGATGTTAATTACTTTATCAGTCCAGCATCCGAAGCTCACTGGACCTCCGGCTGGGCCAGGTATCATGATATACATAGTGCAATTTAACACTTTGCGCGAGATGTTGGTTATACGCTTGCTATAGGTTATAGGTACCACCAATTGGGATATCAATTGTGTTTTAAAAGCAATGAAGAATTTGTAAATTATTACCAGATGAAATATAAAATAATTAAAATTTATTTCTATATTTTAATTAATTAATAAAATAGAATGAATTAAACAAATTAAAAGTAATTTAATCAATTAAAATATATTAAATTAAATTAAATAAATCAAGATTATTTTAAAAGCGGAAAAATATCAGTTCCGAATTATTTTCCTAATAATCTTTTTAAATTCAAACAGTAGAAATAAATAAAAATTGTGAACCAATTATTTCGCTTTGGCTATTCCATATATGGCAAATATTTGGCGGGAAAAATGTTATGTAATCATTTACCCAATTGTTTGGTCTTATCAAAGCCAGATTTTTTTTTTAGAGTTTTCAATGAAAAACAGATTTTATTTGACTAAAAAGTTCAGAACATGTGAGTATTTTTTCTGTATTTAATTTTTATTTTTTTGTTTATTTCTAAGAAGAAACTTATAAAAAATAAAAAAATAAAAAAAAACTTCTTATAGTTAAATTCAAAGTCGTATTTCATAAAATTTTGGAGCTAATTTAATGTTTAAAATGTATTAAAAATCAATTACATGCATAATATTATTTTGCCTTTTTTTTTAACGGATGCTCATTATGTTACTACTTTTCGACTTAAACAAAAATTTGACCTTAAATAATCGATTTAATTAATTTTAATTCGTTTTTAAAATGAAAATAAGCGCACATTTTAGAAGTACCTACTATATTATAATTGTTGGAGTTGTTATTTAATATTATTAATGCAAATATTAACTTAACATTTTATAATCACCATAGTACGTGATACAAGTAATATTGGACTATGTGTAATTAATCAATATTAATTTAAAAATTTTAAATTACAGATATTGAGTTCTCTTATATTATACCACAAATATTGGCCCATCACTATTTTGTGGGATAGTGGTAATCTTACACTATTGCAATATATATATATATATATATATATATATATATATATATATATATATATGTGTGTGTGTGTGTGTGTGTGTGTGTGTGAGTGTGTGTGTGTTTTTGTGTGTGTGTCTGTGTGTAATATTGTAAAAATTGAAAAAACACAAGTTTCATAAACGAATGATGTTTATGAAATTTGTGTTTTTTCAATTTTTACAATATCAAATACTATCGGATTCACTTCCATTTTTTTCTTCACACACCCACCCACACAGACAGACATACACACACACACACATATATATATATGTGTGTGTGTGTGTGTGTGAAAGAGGGGATATTTTTTAAAGATAAACATAATCTTACGTATTGGTTATATTGACCGTTGAATTAAAATATAACCACGAGTCAACTCCGTCCAACCGGAAACAGACGTCACATGACACACCCACAAACACCTGCAAACATAAGGTAAACAAAAATATAAGTTAAACAAGTACATTAAAAAGGAGACGCGAAGGAGGGGAGAAAGGGACGTGGTGTAGTGTACGCGATTTTTTCATATTTAGTCATGTCAAAATATTATATTTGAATTAGCTTAATTTTGATTCAAAGTCAGAAGTATGGAAGATCGAATGAGAACTGAATTCACTAATAATGGTCTAATAAGAACGCTGCATATTAATGTATAACCAACACTAGGTTGGTTCTACATTAATACGCAAGTTGGATACATAAGTGCATCTATGATACACTAACACTAAACATTCGGTAAGGAAAGTCAAACAACTAACTCGCATGAACAATAAACATATAAGTGTTTAATACATGTAACATGCAATAACATAACATAGTTATATATATATATTATATAATATATATATATATATATATATATTATATACTAAACATGTAAACTGTACTCAATACCCCAAAGAGCAACCATCAATATTTCGTAATACAAAGGTTTATCCTACTTTCATTTGAAGAACCTTCATCACCACCATGTGGTAGTATGATTTATCTCGCTGAAGGAAGATGAGAGTAGGTATTCACTTCATCTAAGTCATGGCCTAAGAGAGGATGAGAAAAAAAAAGGCTAGTTTCTCACGTGACTAACGGTCACGAGCGATGTCTCGTGACATTAAAGAAGACACACCTCCAAACTAAGATAAGATAACCCCTTGCCTGTTAGTCTATATTATAGTAAATGTTAGTCTATTAGTATATATCATGGTAAATGTAATACCTGTCGTCCACACACACAAACACCCCTAACATCACCAATGCAGGCATCTACACCATTCCATGCAACGACTGCGACAAAAGATACAATGAAACCTTGACAAACGTTTCTATGAGCATAACAAATCGATAAAGACAAATGACACTCAAAACGCCTTATTCACACACATAACCAACTTCGATCACACATTTAACTTCAATCACGTATTACTACTCAAACCTGTACATAGTAAGACTTTACGCCGTCTATGCGAATCAGCACACATTGCAAACACAAAAGTTGTAAAACAAAGGCCAGGTTTCTTACACACGCACACACACGCGCGTGCGCGCGCACACACACACACACAAATATATATATATATATATATATATATATATATATATTACAACAGTGTATCGCTAACACTATCTCACGTAATGAGTTAGTTGTGTGCCAATATATACAGTATTATTAGGAGATAAATAAATAAATATGTATTGGTTGTTGTATATACATCTAAATATATATACATCCGTATAATTAAATCTATATACAAAAACTAATATATATAAATATATATATATATATATATATATATATATATATAAAAGCAAAGAGTGGGTATGATGAGAAGGGCTGATTAGTGTGGAGAGTAACTGTCAATTTGATGAGCTCATGCCGTCATCATAATAATGAGTTGCATCTAAAATTCCATTGTCCTTCCGATCAGTTGGTTGTATTTTCTATCACTTCAATTGGCATAAAACTAAAAGCAGAATTAAAACCAAAACCAGGTCAGAGATGGGCAGACAAAGGACATAGAGCCAACGCACTTATCCCTTCCACGCATACAAACACACGTATACAACAACAACAACAACAACAACAACAACAACCCCCTTCCCAAAAATAACAATAACAATAAAACTTGACACTTATGCAATCAAGGAAGTGAAATGTCAGGAAGGTGATTGGGGGGGGGGGGTTCGGGTGTCGGTGTTGATGGGCACCGTCCGGGAATTGGCAAAGTGGCGATAGAATTTTTCACGAACGCCCTTCTAGGACTCGACTAATGCGTTAATGTCAGCTGATCCCCCAAAATTATTGACTTCGGCTTTTAACCTAAAAACTCTCGGTTGAATGTTTTTATTCTGAAAGAAACCCAGAAGTTGTTAGACAATTAACATATCTCCCATTATATATATATATATATATATATAGTGTTATCCATAGATAAGTACACCTTTTGTTAGAGATATGGCTATTTGTTGTACGTGTACTTATTTATCAATAATATGTATATATATATATATATATATATATATATATGTGTGTGTGTGTGTGTGTGTGTGTGTGTGTGTGTGAGTGTATAAGTACATAAATAAGTATAGCTCTAGCAGATTTATAAAAAAAATACGAAGATATTTAACATCATAAGAAATTATGTTAAACATCTTAGTATTTGTTTTTAGAAGATGGTTCGAGATGTACTTACACACACACACACACACACACACACACACACACATATATATATATATATATATATATATATATATATATATATATATATATAACATAATAGCATCCGTTTTGATTGTACAACAAGAAAATATCATACAACCGAAACGGATGCTAATAGGTATTATTTATGATCAAACTTTACATTATTGAAATTCTATAACCAAAAATATGATATATTTGGCAGTATAAGAACAGGTACAACTCTGGCCAAATTATAAAATATGACAACTGGATATTTCTACCTTATTCAGATATCAGATTAATTTTCACACCTTTTATTTGGTCTTTTTCCACCTGTGGATATCTTCTTCCAAATCATAAGCCTTTACTGCTCTTATCATAGCTTGGACAGGGTGGAAATAAGAGATGGTTTGTGGTTTGTTTTGTTTTACGACATATCAACGTCAGTGGGTCATTCAATGCCGATAAAGTTTTGAAATAAATCAATTCTTAATGGATACTCAATTTTTTAACACATATTTCCTATTTAACCCATAGATGGGACCCTAACAGGTACTACCACTCAGGGTCAGAGTAGACCAACGAGCAATGGTGATGAAGGGGTGCTCCCCATTCCCCAAACCTCCAGAACGGAAACCTCACCATCAGATAGAGTTCCCAGGACACGAAGACCCTCAGCCACCGCCTTCTAGCACCCATATAACGAAAAGTGTTGGGGCTTGCCATAAGGATAATAGGGTTGGGGCAATCATATAGGTGCTAGGGCTTGACATGACCAGGCGATTGATTGGAAGGGGCCTCTTCGACCACCCGTCTAGCCGAAGTAAGAGTTTAAGTGGAGTGTTGCATGCCATGGACTTCTCATCTACCAGGATTCCGTCATTAAGCATCACTGGTCGTCACTCATGGCCAACAGGGAGCCCCATTGGCGGGATTCTTACCCCTCTGCAGAGATGTAGTCGGTGTATTCTAAAGCACCAGCCGACGGGGCTTGGAAATAAGAGAGTATTTCATACTCACTATAATAATGAATAGCATACAAGGCAAATTTAGTAAGAATCAGTAGAGAGCAGATCCCTATTTACCTACTAGGACAATTCATTAAATAAGGTGAAATATTATCTAAGAGGTTGGCAATAGGAAGCTGCACCAGGAAAATTTTATTTACTGGAGAGTCAGTGTGTTTCCACTCCATGAACTGTATTTTCGACAAGAGGCTCGTAGAGACAAACCCATTTTTATCCCCTTTGTAAAGATTTTTTGAATACATGTTTCTCCATATACATCACTAATTCTTCAGTAAATTTCACAAGGTCAACACTTTTCAGCCACCAAAAATTTGATGACAGACCCCTGTTCAAGTCTGGATCACTCTGTTTGATTTGCCACCATTTTGAATAACCTCAAAACAAATATTCAGACGAATAAAGGACAATTCCATTTTGATTGTAAGGAAAGAAGGGAACGAAAAAGAAAGTTAGACATAAGTGAGAAAAAAGAATAAAAGGAAGCAATAAAAGAAATGAAGAAAGGAAAGAGAGAAAGCGAAGAGAGAGAGGGGGGGAGAGAAAGAAATGAAAAAAGGAAGAATAGGAAGACAGGAAGGAAAAAAGAAAGAGAAGAAAAGAAAGAAAAAAGGGATAAAGAAAGAGAAAAAAGGATAGAAATAAAGAGAAGAAAGAAAAGAACAAAGTAAGAAAAGAAAAGAAAAGAAAAAGAAAGAAAGGGAAGAAAAAAAAACGGAAAGAAATAATATATAAGAACACCAAGAAGTTTTTCCTTTTTCGTTTCGTTTTTTCATCTGAATATATTTTTCGGATGAAGCATTTAACATGTCATATATGTCCGGAAGATTTTTTTGTTATATGCCAATATTTGTTTTCTTTTTCCTTCTTTTTCTTTCTGATTTAAAAAAAAGAAGATAGGAAAAAGAAACCAAATATTGGCATATATAAAAAAAACCACATCCTCTAAATATTTTATTTTTTCTTATTCTATATTCTCCCCATATATATATATATATATATATATATATATATATATATATATATTATATATATATATATATATATACCAACACAGGAACATGTATCATATATCAGAATGAAATTGGTCCTCTGTGGATCACATTCCTACTCCTTCACATAGTCACCGTTTCTCTCAATAGCAATGTTCCACCTTCGAATCAAAGTATGTATCCCAGCCCCGTAAAATTATGTTGACTGTTCTTGGAGCCACTCTTTCACTACAGATTTCACTTCCTCGTCACTGGAATAATATTTGCCTCTCAAACCCTTTTTCAAGGGATCGAAGAGACGAGAGTCTGAAGGCGCTAAATCTGATGAGTATGGAGGATGCGGTAAAGGTGTCCACCCAAATGAGGCGATTTTCTCCCTCGTCCTGATGCTTGTGTGTGGCTGAGAATTTTCATGCAGAGGGAGGACATTGTCGATTGGCAAGTTGGGTCTTACTCGTTGGATTCTTGCTCTGAGCCTCATTAGGATTTCAATGTAAGCCTTAGTTTTATAAAATAAAAAAATAAAAAAACTTCACATGAAATAAAGAAAATGACATTACTTTTTGACTCAACCTCGTATATATAAATATATATACGCTGATACCAGACAGAAGTGTCAGGAAGTGACACTTTGACGGGCCACACATATACTACACTCTCAACCCGGTCAAAAGTACCTGGGAGTGATACTTCAATCTTTGACCGAATGTACACATACTACACTCTGATTCTAAGCAGAATTACCAATTCATACGTATATAATTCCATCATTTGGGAATGCTACTGTTCCGGATAGAATTTTCAACCTATAGCTGTATCGATTTTCTATTCGGAATAGCATCATTCCGACGTAATATGAAATAAGCTCGAAAATCTCTCTGTGTAACAATTAGAACGTTTCAACAGCAAACTTACGGTATACATGTGTATAAACCATGATCGTAACTTATCGTATCTGGGGGGAGGGGGTAAGACTAACTAGATAGAACTACCAAGGCCATTTGAGCCACACAGGTAAGAGTTTAGAATGTGGTGGGTATTGCTGTCCCTCCCTGTATATGTTCTATCAATAGGAAGGGATTCGACACTGGACATAAAGGCCACCGAAGGCCACCTTTTAAGCGAGTCGATTATAAGAAACAAAATACAACAGTCTGTGTTCAGTATCCCACGACAAAAAACGTTTTGTCTAGAAGTCAATTGAAGTTAAAATGTTCACCTTGTATTTTTCTGACCTTCATCCTGAAACTAAAGATGCTAAATTGTTCTCTCAAAAGTCAAATCATCTCAAATGATAAACTAATAAAACAAGATTCATATGAATTATTAAAATGGCGACCCCCCCCCCTCGTCAACCGCAACAAATTACTTTCTCAGTTATCAAATGTCTGTGAGAAAAAAACTAAGTGTAAAATAATAATCCGGACAAACGTGAAATAAAACCTTTCTATAATTTTCCCTCGTCAAGAACAATGGGACCGATTTGATTTCAATCTCAGTTGGAAGACGAGGCAAGTCTGGAACGGTCCTAATAAGCTCTTCCTAATGATTAATACAAGACTCGACAGAAATACCTTCCACATTTTAAACTATCACCTGTGTGGATCAACGAAACTTGGGCAAGTGACAATGATAGCTCCATCTAACTAATGTATTACCATTTCATCCAGATGATGGCTTGGACTGGTGAACACCGTGCTTTTGCCATTGAAATGTTTTTTTTAAGACTGGTAAATCTGTAATTGCTACACCGTCTTACCCCCCACCCCAAGAAAATGATATCGGGTGTATTTCTGGCTCGCCATATATTAGAGTCAGTCAACAGTTTTACAATATTTTTGTAATGTGAAGCAAAATTTCACAACTCTGGATGCTTTTGCCAAGGTCGTGAGAAGGTATCAAACTACATTGAACTGTGAGATGCCAAAGCTCGCCTGATACTCTCTGAATGATACTTGTTGGATTTGCATCGATGACTTAGAAAATGGCTTCAAAATCCACTATTTCGCACTTGATCGTCCAAGTTTTATAACCGAATGAAATTTCTTGAACCATCTGCACAAAAATATTTTTGTTGCTTCGGCGGCGGCGGCGGTGGCGGCGCGGCGGCGGCGGTGGCGGCGACGTTATTGCGTCGTTGAAACTTATAAAGCCTAAAGGAGGTGTGTGGTGTAATGGTTAGAGTCGTAGGGAATGGACTCGTCGACCAGAGTTCTAATCCTGAACGAAGCTACAGTTCACATAAGCGCTAATACCCCTGGGAAAGGTATGACTATAACTATTCTCTCTCCAGCTATGGGTAAATAGTAGGACAGATTGGGCTCTTTAATCTTGGTTAGGCAACCAGTCTAGGAGAAGGAAAACTCTGAATTCAAACCTCTTAAAAATCTCCGCTTGAGGTGGTCTCTATTAGAAAAAGTACAGTCCTACTTAGTGATCTATTTCAATTTAAAATAAGTTCTCGAATTAAGAACGTTACATATTCATCTGTGCGGCTTTCGAATCACAAATGGAGTAAAGCAATGCACAATGTGTTAGCGCACCACCTATTACAATACTACCAACCACAACAGATACCAAACAACAGCTTGAACTGTTTCGGTCATATATATCCATACATGCCACAAACTAGCACATACCAAAATATTGCAAAACTTTTGACTCACCCAAGCCTCTTTGAATGCAGTTTTATTTATCCTACACTTGATATCATATCGTCTAAAAATCCCGGGGTGTCCTACTATTTATCTATAGCTGGGTGAAGGGAGAACAAATGGATTCATGCCCTCCTCAAGAGCATTAGTGAAATACAAATAGCCTCATTCATTTACTCTGTCGATAACCGTTACAATAAGCACGCCTCCCCCAAAACGTTCCTGAAGTATGTATTTACCCAACCCTCCGCCAAGGGCAGGGTGTGACACAAGGTCAATTTTTAAAGGAGTACAGCTGGTTTGATTTCGAAGTCCGCTTTTTCCTAGACTGGTTGCCTTACTCATGCTAAAGAAACCAGTCTGCCCTACTATTTGCCCATAGCCGTGTTAAGAAGAAATGGATTAATGTCTATCCCAAGGGCATTAGCGCCAAACTGAAACGCAAACAGCCTCGTCCAGGGCTTGAACTCAGGTCACCGGTTCCATTTCCTCCGACAATAACCATTACGCAGAGCACGCTTCCGCAAAATGGCCGTAATGTATCCAACCTCCTCCAAAATGAACAGGATGTGACACAAAATTAATTATTTTCTATTTGATTATGGTAAGCAATTACGTAACAATTTTTAAACCAGATGTTTCAATATTTTCATTTTTAGATGTAAATAAACAAATAACAAAGGAAGGCAAAACATTTTGGCTTCGTATACAATTTCAACTAACAAGAATAAATTAGTCATTTTCATTGGGTTTTGATTGTATGATTTTCCACGAGAAATTATAAATTCTTGGTACCATATTTATGGAGATACTGTATACCACACACACACACAGACACAGACACAGACACAGACACACACACACACACACACACACACACACACACGTACGCACACACACATACACACGTATGCGTACACGCTCATTTTCTTGACTAGCTGGACATTCTGATTTCATAAAATATACCTTAAACAAAGTAAAATCGGCGGAGTAGCCTAATGTCAGTATCAGCCGGACAGCGAGTCTATTCCCTTTTCACTAGTGCTAAACCAGGGAGATCGTTTTTGCGTCTGAGGCGGAGCACCACACCTACCATCAGCTTTACCACACAGATCCAAGCAATTATACTTGCACCATATTTTAGATAATAGCTGACCAAGAACAACCAACATCTTTCACCCCACTCCACTGTGCATGAACTTCTCGAATGAGTTTTACGATCCTTTCCATTGTTTCAACTTTTACTTCCTAACAATTAAATATGCTTAACCGCTTGTTCGCAACAACTGTCTTATAAATGTAGACTGATTTGTATATATCTCGGTTTAATGCTGATTGTTATAGGAATGCAAATTACTAGATCATTCCATAATATTCCTTAATATTTTCCTTTGCATGGCTTGAACAGAAATTATACCATTAACTTAAATAATTTAATCTAACTAGCAAATATATGCACCCTCCGGGTGCAAGTATTCAAGTTTTAATGTAATAAAATATTGTATTAAATTAGAAAGGCTAATGAAACTAAATAAGAATACAGATAAAAAGATTTGAAACAGAGGGAGTATAATAAAAGATTTGAAACAGAGGGAGTATAATAAAAGATTTGAAACAGAGGGAGTATAATAAAACATGGAACAACTGAAACTTACTCTTCCATCACTCTCGTCTTTCATTGTTATTTTTTCTGTCAGTATGTAGACATAGTTAACAGTATTAATAATGTCAGACAATTTTATTAATAATTGAGGTTAAATAAAAATAAAATCATGGAGAATGTGATGTCAATAACTAAGAGAATTGTGACTTGAGTAGGAATATAGTTTCAGTTACAGACAGAAAAACACACAATCTCCATTATAATAAGATTTGTTTTATGAATATGAAGCCATAATGTTCAGCTATTACATAAATAATGCGCGCGCGCGCGTGTGTGTAAGGGCGCCACCTCAAAGATCACTACACCCTCACGTCCCTGTTGTGGATTAATTTTCGTATGCTAATTCTTACAACATCAACAATAATTGTATTTGGCATCATCATATTGGTAATTGTTGAAAACGTATCAATTTGTTGTTGCAAAAAGTGTATTTTTTGAGACAACAATGGATGCTCAGATTCCACGCTGAGCCAATATTTTGGGAGTGGTTACTGTTTAAACTGAATGTTTATAGTTGTGTATTAGTAACTAGAAATATGAATTTGCGGTTATATCGCTAATTGAATAATGTACATTTTCAAGACACCTTTGCAGCGTCTGCGGGCCCCTGATGTTAATGTTGCGGACCAATAGTGGTTCCCAGACCACAGTTTGGAAACCATTCTTTTAAAAGGTCGCTGATAGTTTTTGTATGGTGAATTTGTTTGGCACAAGGCTAGTAGTATGGGTTGTTTTTATCAAATGGCATATCAACCCTGGTGGGCTATTTAAAGCCAAGTTTTGTTTTTTGGATATATGATTTTTGCTTTAGTTCGGCTTCTTTGTTTAATGGCATATCAACATTTGTGGGTTATTTAATGCCAAAGTCATACTTATAGAAGTATAGTAGTGGTATTATTTAATCGATAACTGAGATGTGAGAGGTCCATACCTTTCCAAAGGGTAATAGTCTGAAAGTGAACGTAATCAGATGAAATACATTTTCAAGGCGCCCTTGCAGCGTGTGCAGACCCCTAATATTGACATTGCTCACCCCTGTGGTAACTATTTGTATTTAATAATAATTATTGTTTGCTCACAGTTATATGATTTCAAGTAACTAATAACAATATTAATCCTTAGTAAACAATTATAGCTTCAAGTAACTATTCTTAATACTAATAATTTAAAGTTAAATGATATCAATTATTCCTATTTAATACAAATAATTTTTACACGAAGCTATTTATTCCATAGATAGGACCCTAACAGGTAGCACTATGGGACAGAATGAATCGGGGAGTAATGGCAATGAAGTACTTTCCTCTTCCCAGATTTCCAGAACTAGAGCTTTACCACCGGATGCTGTTTTACCCTGCCCCCTTTTGTGTGTGTGTGTGGGTGTGGGGGTTCTTACACCCCTATCAGTGATAGAGTCGGTGTATTATAAGCCCTGTCGATTGGACAGTCAATTGTTAGGTTGTTTTAAAGGTACATGAAAACTTGTAAAGAGAGTTCAATTAAAATACCAAAATGTGAATTTCCCACGTTCTGGTCATTCCTGGTGGTAGTTCATGTTGCGTACCCTGCAAACTGATGCTCTCCGGTTGACACATGGAAAGGTTGTTCCCGTACAAATAACTTCCCAATTAAACGCCAACATATTTGTGTCTCTCTTTCGTTCAGTTTATCCTTCATTTACAAAGAGCAAATCGTCACGCCATTGCTTCGTTAGAGCTCGTCCAATTTCGCGAACAACCAGAAAAAAAGAAAAAAAAAAAGAATTGACAGAGTTCAGATTTAAAATACCAGATTCGTACGTTCACTTCCTTTTTGGAAACGTCGAGTCGCTTACGTAAATGAACAATTGATCGATACTAGAAAATGTCACGCCAATATTGTCATTGACTTAAGCGACCCCGACTAATAGGCACAAACCATTGTTTGGTCTACTGACCAGCTCATGCACACGGCTTGTGTGATTAAGCCTGTTATATCAACTGGTTGTTTCCTCCGCACTATAAAACACTTACCAATCCCCCCTCCCCCACCATTTTAATTTGTGGGACGGGAAACAGAATGAATCCAGTTGATATAACTACTCAACATATTATATAATTCCTGACTAATTCTATTGCAGACATCTTCCTGAGCTGCTGACACAAACGTCGCCTGGCTGGTATGCAGGGAACGTGATAAATAAACACGGTCGCCATGATGCGTTAGCCACGATGAGGGTAACAAAATGGCGGGCTAAAATGTCACCAAAAGTTACTTTATTCCCTTCCTCTATCGTCAGCCATCTCCGGTCGATGTGTTAGCGTTCCAAACACACCCTGAACGAATATCCTGTGTTTAGTTTAATTAAAATAATCCTCCTCTCCCCATACAAACGCCACGATTATATATATATATATATATATATATATATATATATATATATATATATTCAATTGTTTCTTGTAGTTTAGTTTTACACATATCCTGAAGGCACGTATCAAGTTGGACCCACTTAAGGAATTAGGGCGATAAAAAGTAGGGGTGGGGGCTTGCTGTAAAGTAGTAGTTAGCAAACTAATCTTATAGACTGTCAGGATGACTGCGAGTTCGATCTTCACCGTGGGCTTTTCCCTTAAACATTCAGTTGTTTATAAAAATTAGTAAACAACTGAATCGCTGGGATTGATTTACTGGCATGTCACATTGAAAGCGGTTTTTCGCTAGTTAATCAATGCTGTGACTGTTCAGTACTTAGATGGGTGACCAAAACGGAGGTGTCTGGTGTAATGTTTATCATCGTAGGAAATGGACACGGCTTAACCAAGTTCAAATCTGGATGAGGCTGTTTGCATTTCACATAGTGCTAATACGCTGTGGAGAGGTATGCATTCAACTATTTTCCCTCCAGCTATGGGTAAATAGTAGAGCGGACTTGGCTGTTTAACCTTGGTTAGGCAACCAGTCTATGAGGGGTAAAACTCGTGTATAAGGGGTGAGTAAACATATATAGATGGGTGACCATTAATATTAAAGTCATGGGAAATGGACTCGTCGCCCCTTCAAATCCTGGATGTGATAATTGCATTTCACTTGGCGCTAATACCCTTGGGAAAAGTATGAATTCTACTCTCTCTCCAGCTATGGATAAATAGTAGGGTAGACTGGGCTCTTTAACCTTGGTTAGGCAACCGGTCTAGGAGAAGGAAAACTCTGAATTCAAACCTGTTGAACTCTGTATATATATATATATATATATATATATATATATGAGTGATCACTTAGCAACAACAGATGAAATAAAGTTTAGTAAATTACAAGAAAAATATCGAAATTTAAACAACAATGAAGCTTTTCAGCCTGTGGCATGTAGACAAGACTAACCAAAGAAAAAGAAAGGAATAAGTTAAGCAGCAATGAGCCTGTTCAGTACTTAAATGGGTGACCACTTAATTACAACAAGTAATGTAAGCAATGTGAGGCGTGTGTACCAGACTAAGCAAGTTTTGATAAATAACAAGAAAAAGAAAGCTAGGAGGTAAAATGAGGCTTTTCAGTGCTTGGATGGGTGACCACTTAGTAAAAGCAGGTACTGTAAGATACCTGTGAACGGGAGACTAAGCAAAGCTTAGTAAATAAGCAACAACAAGTTTGTTCATTACTTAGATGGGTAACATTTTAGGAACCTCACGTGCCAAGCAACCTAAAACCTATGTGCCAGGTTTAACAAGCTTAGTAAATAGCAACAACGAGTTTGTTCATTACTTAGATGGGTAACATTTTAGGAACCTCACTGCCGAAGCAACCTAAACTATGTGCCAGTTTACAAAGCTTAGTAAATAAGCAACAACGAGTTTGTTCATTACTTAGATGGTAACATTTTAGGAACCTCACGTGCCGAAGCAACCTAAAACCTATGTGCCAGGTTTAACAAAGCTTAGTAAATAAGCAACAACGAGTTTGTTCATTACTTAGATGGGTAACATTTTAGGAACCTCAGGTGCCGAAGCAACATAAAACCTATGTGCCAGGTTTAACAAAGCTTAGTAAATAAGCAACAACGAGTTTGTTCATTACTTAGATGGGTAACATTTTAGGAACCTCAGGTGCCGAAGCAACCTAAAACCTATGTGCCAGGTTTAACAAAGCTTAGTAAATAAGCAACAACGAGTTTGTTCATTACTTAGATGGGTAACATTTTAGGAACCTCACGTGCCGAAGCAACCTAAACCTATGTGCCAGGTTTAACAAAGCTTAGTAAATAAGCAACAACGAGTTTGTTCATTACTTAGATGGGTAACATTTAGGAACCTCAGGTGCCAAAGCAACCTAAAACCTATGTGCCAGGTTTAACAAAGTTTAGTAAATAAGCAACAACGAGTTTGTTCATTACTTAGATGGGTAACATTTTAGGAACCTCAGGTGCCGAAGCAACCTAAAACCTATGTGCCAGGTTTAACAAAGCTTAGTAAATAAGCAACAACGAGTTTGTTCATTACTTAGATGGTAACATTTTAGGAACCTCAGGTGCCGAAGCAACCTAAAACCTATGTGCCAGGTTTAACAAAGCTTAGTAAATAAGCAACAACGAGTTTGTTCATTACTTAGATGGGTAACATTTTAGGAACCTCAGGTGCCGAAGCAACCTAAAACCTATGTGCCAGGTTTAACAAAGCTTAGTAAATAAGCAACAACGAGTTTGTTCATTACTTAGATGGGTAACATTTTAGGAACCTCACGTGCCGAAGCAACCTAAAACCTATGTGCCAGGTTTAACAAAGTTTTTTAAATAAGCAACAACGAGTTTGTTCATTACTTAGATGGGTAACATTTTAGGAACCTCACGTGCCGAAGCAACCTAAAACCTATGTGCCAGGTTTAACAAAGTTAGTAAATAAGCAACAACGAGTTTGTTCATTACTTAGATGGGTAACATTTTAGGAACCTCAGGTGCCGAAGCAACCTAAAACCTATGTGCCAGGTTTAACAAAGTTTAGTAAATAAGCAAAACGAGTTTGTTTATTACTTAGATGGGTATCATTTTAGGAACCTCAGGTGCCGAAGCAACCTAAAACCTATGTGCCAGGTTTAACAAAGTTTAGTAAATAAGCAACAACGAGTTTGTTTATTACTTAGATGGGTAACATTTTAGGAACCTCAGGTGCCGAAGCAACCTAAAACCTATGTGCCAGGTTTAACAAAGTTTAGTAAATAAGCAACAACGAGTTTGTTTATTACTTAGATGGGTAACATTTTAGGAACCTCAGGTGCCGAAGCAACCTAAAACCTATGTGCCAGGTTTAACAAAGCTTAGTAAATAAGCAACAACGAGTTTGTTCATTACTTAGATGGGTAACATTTTAGGAACCTCACGTGCCGAAGCAACCTAAAACCTATGTGCAGGTTTAACAAAGTTTTTTAAATAAGCAACAACGAGTTTGTTCATTACTTAGATGGGTAACATTTTAAGAACCTCACGTGCCGAAGCAACCTAAAACCTATGTGCCAGGTTTAACAAAGTTTAGTAAATAAGCAACAACGAGTTTGTTCATTACTTAGATGGGTAACATTTTAGGAACCTCAGGTGCCGAAGCAACCTAAAACCTATGTGCCAGGTTTAACAAGTTTAGTAAATAAGGCAAAACAAAGCTTAGTAAATAAGCAACAACGAGTTTGTTCATTACTTAGATGGGTAACATTTTAGGAACCTCACGTGCCGAAGCAACCTAAAACCTATGTGCCAGGTTTAACAAAGTTTTTTAAATAAGCAACAACGAGTTTGTTCATTACTTAGATGGGTAACATTTTAGGAACCTCACGTGCCGAAGCAACCTAAAACCTATGTGCCAGGTTTAACAAAGTTTAGTAAATAAGCAACAACGAGTTTGTTCATTACTTAGATGGGTAACATTTTAGGAACCTCAGGTGCCGAAGCAACCTAAAACCTATGTGCCAGGTTTAACAAAGTTTAGTAAATAAGCAACAACGAGTTTGTTTATTACTTAGATGGGTATCATTTTAGGAACCTCAGTGCCGAAGCAACCTAAAACCTATATGCCAGGTTTAACAAAGTTTAGTAAATAAGCAACAACGAGTTTGTTCATTACTTAGATGGGTATCATTTTAGGAACCTCAGGTGCCGAAGCAACCTAAAACCTATGTGCCAGGTTTAACAAAGTTTAGTAAATAAGCAACAACGAGTTTGTTTATTACTTAGATGGGTAACATTTTAGGAACCTCAGGTGCCGAAGCAACCTAAAACCTATGTGCCAGGTTTAACAAAGTTTAGTAAATAAGCAACAACGAGTTTGTTCATTACTTAGATGGGTAACATTTTAGGAACCTCACGTGCCGAAGCAACCTAAAACCTATGTGCCAGGTTTAACAAAGTTTTTTAATAAGCACAACGAGTTTGTTCATTACTTAGATGGGTAACATTTAGGAACCTCACGTGCCGAAGCAACCTAAAACCTATGTGCCAGGTTTAACAAAGTTTAGTAAATAAGCAACAACGAGTTTGTTCATTACTTAGATGGGTATCATTTTAGGAACCTCAGGTGCCGAAGCAACCTAAAACCTATGTGCCAGGTTTAACAAAGCTTAGTAAATAAGCAACAACGAGTTTGTTCATTACTTAGATGGGTAACATTTTAGGAACCTCACGTGCCGAAGCAACCTAAAACCTATGTGCCAGGTTTAACAAAGTTTAGTAAATAAGCAACAACGAGTTTGTTCATTACTTAGATGGGTAACATTTTAGGAACCTCAGTTGCCGAAGCAACCTAAAACCTATGTGCCAGGTTTAACAAAGTTTAGTAAAATAAGCAACAACGAGTTTGTTCATTACTTAGATGGGTAACATTTTAGGAACCTCAGTTGCCGAAGCAACCTAAAACCTATGTGCAGGTTTAACAAAGTTTAGTAAATAAGCAACAACGAGTTTGTTCATTACTTAGATGGGTATCATTTTAGGAACCTCAGTGCCGAAGCAACCTAAAACCTATGTGCCAGGTTTAACAAAGTTTAGTAAATAAGCAACAACGAGTTTGTTCATTACTTAGATGGTATCATTTTAGGAACCTCAGTGCCGAAGCAACCTAAAACCTATGTGCCAGGTTTAACAAAGTTTAGTAAATAAGCAACAACGAGTTTGTTTATTACTTAGATGGGTAACATTTTAGGAACCTCACGTGCCGAAGCAACCTAAAACCTATATGCCAGGTTTAACAAAGTTTAGTAAATAAGCAACAACGAGTTTGTTCATTACTTAGATGGGTAACATTTTAGGAACCTCACGTGCCGAAGCAACCTAAAACCTATGTGCCAGGTTTAACAAAGCTTAGTAAATAAGCAACAACGAGTTTGTTCATTACTTAGATGGGTAACATTTAGGAACCTCACGTGCCGAAGCAACCTAAAACCTATGTGCCAGGTTTAACAAAGCTTAGTAAATAAGCAACAACGAGTTTGTTCATTACTTAGATGGGTAACATTTTAGGAACCTCAGTTGCCGAAGCAACCTAAAACCTATGTGCCAGGTTTAACAAAGCTTAGTAAATAAGCAACAACGAGTTTGTTCATTACTTAGATGGGTAACATTTAGGAACCTCAGGTGCCAAAGCAACCTAAAACCTATGTGCGAGGTTTAACAAAGTTTAGTAAATAAGCAACAACGAGTTTGTTCATTACTTAGATGGGTAACATTTTAGGAACCTCAGGTGCCGAAGCAACCTAAAACCTATGTGCCAGGTTTAACAAAGCTTAGTAAATAAGCAACAACGAGTTTGTTCATTACTTAGATGGGTAACATTTTAGGAACCTCACGTGCCGAAGCAACCTAAAACCTATGTGCCAGGTTTAAGAAAGCTTAGTAAATAAGCAACACGAGTTTGTTCATTACTTAGATGGGTAACATTTTAGGAACCTCAGGTGCCGAAGCAACCTAAAACCTATGTTCCAGGTTTAACAAAGCTTAGTAAATAAGCAACAACGAGTTTGTTCATTACTTAGATGGGTAACATTTTAGGAACCTCACGTGCCGAAGCAACCTAAAACCTATGTGCCAGGTTTAACAAAGCTTAGTAAATAAGCAACAACGAGTTTGTTCATTACTTAGATGGGTAACATTTTAGGAACCTCAGGTGCCAAAGCAACCTAAAACCTATGTGCCAGGTTTAACAAAGTTTAGTAAATAAGCAACAACGAGTTTGTTCATTACTTAGATGGGTAACATTTTAGGAACCTCAGGTGCCGAAGCAACATAAAACCTATGTGCCAGGTTTAACAAAGCTTAGTAAATAAGCAACAACGAGTTTGTTCATTACTTAGATGGGTAACATTTTAGGAACCTCAGGTGCCGAAGCAACCTAAAACCTATGTGCCAGGTTTAACAAAGCTTAGTAAATAAGCAACAACGAGTTTGTTCATTACTTAGATGGGTAACATTTTAGGAACCTCACGTGCCGAAGCAACCTAAAACCTATGTGCCAGGTTTAACAAAGCTTAGTAAATAAGCAACAACGAGTTTGTTCATTACTTAGATGGGTAACATTTTAGGAACCTCAGGTGCCAAAGCAACCTAAAACCTATGTGCCAGGTTTAACAAAGTTTAGTAAATAAGCAACAACGAGTTTGTTCATTACTTAGATGGGTAACATTTTAGGAACCTCACGTGCCGAAGCAACCTAAAACCTATGTGCCAGGTTTAACAAAGTTTAGTAAATAAGCAACAACGAGTTTGTTCATTACTTAGATGGGTAACATTTTAGGAACCTCAGGTGCCGAAGCAACCTAAAACCTATGTGCCAGGTTTAACAAAGTTTAGTAAATAAGCAACAACGAGTTTGTTTATTACTTAGATGGGTAACATTTTAGGGACCTCACGTGCCGAAGCAACCTAAAACCTATGTGCCAGGTTTAACAAAGTTTTTGAAATAAGCAACAACGAGTTTGTTCATTACTTAGATGGGTAACATTTTAGGAACCTCACGTGCCGAAGCAACCTAAAACCTATGTGCCAGGTTTAACAAAGTTTAGTAAATAAGCAACAACGAGTTTGTTCATTACTTAGATGGGTAACATTTTAGGAACCTCACGTGCCGAAGCAACCTAAAACCTATGTGCCAGGTTTAACAAAGTTTTAGTAAATAAGCAACAACGAGTTTGTTCATTACTTAGATGGGTAACATTTTAGGAACCTCACGTGCCGAAGCAACCTAAAACCTATGTGCCAGGTTTAACAAAGCTTAGTAAATAAGCAACAACGAGTTTTTTCATTACTTAGATGGGTAACATTTTAGGAACCTCAGGTGCCGAAGCAACCTAAAACCTATGTGCCAGGTTTAACAAAGCTTAGTAAATAAGCAACAACGAGTTTGTTTATTACTTAGATGGGTAACATTTTAGGAACCTCACGTGCCGAAGCAACCTAAAACCTATATGCCAGGTTTAACAAAGTTTAGTAAATGAGCACAACGAGTTTGTTCATTACTTAGATGGGTAACATTTTAGGAACCTCACGTGCCGAAGCAACCTAAAACCTATGTGCCAGGTTTAACAAAGCTTAGTAAATAAGCAACAACGAGTTTGTTCATTACTTAGATGGGTAACATTTTAGGAACCTCACGTGCCGAAGCAACCTAAAACCTATGTGCCAGGTTTAACAAAGTTTAGTAAATAAGCAACAACGAGTTTGTTCATTACTTAGATGGGTAACGTTTTAGGAACCTCACGTGCCGAAGCAACCTAAAACCTATGTGCCAGGTTTAACAAAGTTTAGTAAATAAGCAACAACGAGTTTGTTCATTACTTAGATGGGTAACATTTTAGGAACCTCAGGTGCCGAAGCAACCTAAAACCTATGTGCCAGGTTTAACAAAGTTTAGTAAATAAGCAACAACGAGTTTGTTTATTACTTAGATGGGTAACATTTTAGGACCTCACGTGCCGAAGCAACCTAAACCTATGTGCCAGGTTTAACAAAGTTTAGTAATAAGCAACAACGAGTTTGTTCATTACTTAGATGGGTAACATTTTAGGAACCTCACGTGCCGAAGCAACCTAAAACCTATGTGCCAGTTTAACAAGTTTAGTAAATAAGCAACAACGAGTTTGTTCATTACTTAGATGGGTAACATTTAGGAACCTCAGGTGCTGAAGCCACCTAAAACCTATATGCCAGGTTTAACAAAGCTTAGTAAATAAGCAACAACGAGTTTGTTCATTACTTAGATGGGTAACATTTTAGGAACCTCAGTTGCGAAGCAACCTAAAACGTATGTGCCAGGTTTAACAAAGTTAGTAAATAAGCAACAACGAGTTTGTCATTACTTATATGGGTAACATTTAGAACCTCACGTGCCGAAGCAACCTAAAACCTATGTGCAGGTTTAACAAAGTTTAGTAAATAAGCAACAACGAGTTTGTTTATTACTTAGATGGGTAACATTTTAGGAACCTCAAGTTGCCGAAGCAACCTAAACCTATGTGCCAGGTTTAACAAAGCTTAGTAAATAAGCAACAACGAGTTTGTTCATTACTTAGATGGGTAACATTTTAGGAACCTCACGTGCCGAAGCAACCTAAAACCTATGTGCCAGGTTAACAAAGTTAGTAAATAAGCAACAACGAGTTTGTTCATTACTTAGATGGGTAAACATTTTAGGAACCTCAGTGCTGAAGCAACCTAAAACCTATATGCCAGGTTTAACAAAGCTTAGTAAATAAGCAACAACGAGTTTGTTCATTACTTAGATGGGTAACATTTTAGGAACCTCAGTTGCCGAAGCAACCTAAAACGTATGTGCCAGGTTTAACAAAGCTTAGTAAATAAGCAACAACGAGTTTGTTCATTACTTATATGGGTAACATTTTAGAAACCTCACGTGCCGAAGCAACCTAAAACCTATGTGCCAGGTTAACAAAGTTTAGTAAATAAGCAACAACGAGTTTGTTCATTACTTAGATGGGTAACATTTTAGGAACCTCAGGTGCTGAAGCAACCTAAAACCTATGTGCCAGGTTTAACAAAGCTTAGTAAATAAGCAACAACGAGTTTGTTCATTACTTAGATGGGTAACATTTTAGGAACCTCAGTTGCCGAAGCAACCTAAAACCTATGTGC
>CM042180.1:16800840-16803340 GCA_023376005.1 Doryteuthis pealeii
AGAAAAAAACTCGACATCTAGTGGATTTTGCCGTTCCAGTGGACCACAAAATAAAAAGCGAAAGTAAACGAAAAGATTGATAAATACTTGGACGTTACCTGAGAACTTAATAAAAATAACCCAGTGGATCCCGTACGTAAAAAAATGAGATGCATAAAAATCTCTGGGACTTTGAGATACACATGGATCACCTAATCCCGGCCTGGAGACCAGACCTAGTGATAATTAACAAGAAGAAAACTTGTCCGGCAGATCACCGAGTGAAAGTGAAAGAAAGCGAAAAGATTGCCAAACATGGATCTTGCTAGAGAACTGAAAAAACTGCTGAAAAGGAAGGTAAATATTGTACCAATTGTAATTGGTGCTATTGGAACGGTCCCCAAAGAGTCTAGAGGAAAGAGTCTAGAGGAAATTGGAAATCAGAGGAAAAATCGAGACCATCCAAACATCAGCCTTGTTAAGATCGGCTAGAAAAGTTCTCGGGACATGAAGAAACTTGCTGTCACTCAGCCTAATAATAATAATAATAATAATAATAATAAGAAGAAGAAGAAGAAGAAGAAGAAGAAGAAGAAGAAGAAGAATTTTTTTTTTTTTACTCCTTTAATAAATATGAGGATTTTGCTTACTTATGATACAAACTCTCTGACATTGAATTTTTAACTCCCACCCTCTCAGGCAATGTCTTTCAAAAATTAATTTTTACGACGCCCTGAGGGTATTTTCTGTTGCTAGAAATAATAATAATAATAATAATAATAATAATAATAATAATAATAGAAGAAGAAGAAGAAGAAGAAGAAGAAGAAGAAGAAGAAGAAGAAGAAGAAGAGATAGACAAATAAATGGACCTTGCCAGAGACATGAAAAAAAACTATGGAATATGAGCGTGAAGCTGATACCAATTGCAGTTGGTGCCCTCGGAAATTATCTGAGGGTTTCAAAAAAGTCTAGAGGATCTGGATATGAGATGAAGAATTGAGACAATCCAGGCATCAGCATTGTTAAGATCGGACTAAATAAATTATATAAGAACGCATATAAAAAGATAACAGTTATTTTAAGTATATTTTAATTGGTTTCTATATAAAATCATTCATAGGATTGATTTTAATACGTTGGAGAATAAAACAATAATATTAAAGAGCTATCACACCAAGTAATTATTTATTAAACCACACCATATATTATGTTAACTTTTATTTCTTAGTGATATATAAGAGACATTGCAAGATTTTAAATGCATGAATAACATGGGCTGTTTTGAGGCAAATCTAACTCAGATTTTCATAGACATTGTTAATAGATCAGATTTATTCTGTGTATTAATTATTTGACTATAAACTAAATACTCATTGATAAAATTACGCAATGGTATTGTGACGTAAGTAGTGACGTAGTTTCGGTTACGTACAAACAGACACTGAATCTCCAATATAAAAAGATGTTATACTTAATTTTTTATATCAATTTTCATTCCCGAAGCCTTGACGTAAATATGTAACATAATAGAAGGGAAAAGGCCAGCAACACAAAGTTTTTGGATGAGTCAGCACATCGATTTCTTACTGGTCAAGAGACGTCAGCTGGCGAAGTATGGACGAGTGGCAGAGAATGTAAGATCAGTTTGGAAAGAAGCGGTGACTGGATGAGACGTAAGTCTGTCATCCAAGGCATTTTGACTTGGGGATAAAAATAAAATTATCTTATGACAAAAAAAAAGATCGCCTTATGTTATTAAAATGGCACAAGGCAAGATATTCTCCAGCAAACCCAAGTTATTTCCAAACTCAAAAGAGCAAAAGTGCCAGCCAACTCAACATTAGCTCAATAACCAGATTCCAGCCTCTCAAAGTTAAACAGGAATAGAAATAAGTATTGTAGCATTATTATTATTATTATTATTATTATTATTATTATTATTATTATTATTATTATTATTATTATTATTATTATTATCGACACGACATCACACCCCTTAAAATTGAGAGCTGCTTTTCTGACTTATAAGATGTCACATCATACCAAAACAGAGATATATACATAGGAGGGAAAAAGCCAAGAATCCAAGAGATTACGTGCAGTTAACATGGAAAAATTTTCTGAAGATGAAGCACTAGGCCATTTGTCAAATTCTGATTGGTGTGAAGGGAGTGAAGAGAGTTAGAGAAAAAGAGAGGGATCAGATACAGTTTGGATTGAACCAGTAGCTGGGTGAGATGCAAGGTGCGTGTCTGTCACCCAAGGCATTTTGACTTGGGGATAAAAATGAAATAACTCATGAGAAAAATTGTGTTATTATTAAGAACTATAAATGGCACAAGGCAAGATATCCTCAAGTGAATCCCAAGTTGTTTCCAGACTCAAAAGAGCAAGAATGCCAGCCAACTCAGCATCAGCCCAATCAGATTCCAGCTTCTCAAAGTAAAACAGCAATAGAGATATGTATTATACCACTATTAGTATCGACACGCCATCACACTCCTTAAAAATGTGCGTT
>CM042180.1:16808340-16825840 GCA_023376005.1 Doryteuthis pealeii
AAATGTGAGCATGCAACGTTAGACAATCCTCATTGTTTCAATAAATAGATGCCCGGCGTTATATATTTATATATAGATTGTTTTATTCTAATATAATATTTAAAGTTATCGGAACTGTTTCCATTTTAAATTGTCTTTCTTTCTTTTTTTTTTCTTTTTTTTTTTTTACTTCTTTAATAAAGTTGACGATTTTACATACTTATGGTACACACTCTATGACATTGAATTTTCAGCTCCCATCCCCTCAGGCAATATCTTTAAAAAAAATTATTTTTACATCGCCAGGGGGGCGTCTTTTTATTTTGCTAATATTCTATAATAGAAATTTCAAAATATGTCGTAAATAACGCTATTACCTACCTAAAACGCTTAGGTAAATAATAGTGTTCGTTACGACATAAAATAACCCAGCAATGGTTGACATGCCTTAAAATCCAACCAACCAACCAGCCAGACTATCACTGTTTCAATTGTTTTCTCCCTACCCTCACACCCGCGACACACACTACAATCCATAATTTCGTCCGCCCGTCCAATACTACCGTTCGTCTCTTCTCAAGAAATAAAATTATTTCAATCTTTGTGTCTTGTCAGTTTCAAACATCTACTCCACCCCCACCCACCCCCACACACGATAACTCCCACCCCCACCCGACACCCACTCTACTCCCATTACATTCTAAATTTTAACTTTCCATTACCGTGTCGTTTGTGATTTCTTTTAAAGAGCGTAACACTACTGCCCTGGCAACAACGAGTTGTTCATAAAAATTGACGATGTTACTGATTATGACATCTTCCTAGTTATGTATAAGATGTATAAGAACCCAGAACACAATGCTATTAAATCCTAACCAGAAGAGACCTTCAGGTGCAGCCGCTGCGACCGTACCTGCCCCTGGCCCGCAAAGCGAAAGCAACCTAAAACCTATGTGCCAGGTTAACAAAGTTTAGTAAATAAAAGCAACAACGAGTTTGTTCATTACTTTAGATGGGTAACATTTTAGGAACCTCACGTGCCGAAGCAACCTAAAACCTATGTGCCAGGGTTTAACAAAGTTAGTAAATAAGCAACAACGAGTTTGTTCATTACTTAGATGGGTAACATTTTAGGAACCTCAGTGCCGAAGCAACCTAAAACCTATGTGCCAGGTTTAACAAAGTTTAGTAAATAAGCAACAACGAGTTTGTTCATTACTTAGATGGGTAACATTTTAGGAACCTCAGTTGCCGAAGCAACCTAAAACCTATGTGCCAGGTTTAACAAAGCTTAGTAAATAAGCAACAACGAGTTTGTTCATTACTTAGATGGGTAACATTTTAGGAACCTCAGGTGCCGAAGCAACCTAAAACCTATGTGCCAGGTTTAACAAAGTTTAGTAAATAAGCAACAACGAGTTTGTTCATTACTTAGATGGGTAACATTTTAGGAACCTCAGGTGCCGAAGCAACCTAAAACCTATGTGCCAGGTTTAACAAAGTTTAGTAAATAAGCAACAACGAGTTTGTTCATTACTTAGATGGGTAACATTTTTAGGAACCTCACGTGCCGAAGCAACCTAAAACCTATGTGCCAGGTTTAACAAGCTTAGTAAATAAGCAACAACGAGTTTGTTCATTACTTAGATGGGTAACATTTTAGGAACCTCACGTGCCGAAGCAACCTAAAACCTATGTGCCAGGTTTAACAAAGCTTAGTAAATAAGCAACAACGAGTTTGTTCATTACTTAGATGGGTAACATTTTAGGAACCTCAGTGCCGAAGCAACCTAAACCTATGTGCCAGGTTTACAAAGCTTAGTAAATAAGCAACAACGAGTTTGTTCATTACTTAGATGGGTAACATTTTAGGAACCTCAGGTGCCGAAGCAACCTAAAACCTATGTGCCAGGTTTAACAAAGTTTAGTAAATAAGCAACAACGAGTTTGTTCATTACTTAGATGGGTAACATTTTAGGAACCTCAGGTGCGAAGCAACCTAAAACCTATGTGCCAGGTTTAACAAAGCTTAGTAAATAAGCAACAACGAGTTTGTTCATTACTTAGATGGGTAACATTTTAGGAACCTCACGTGCCGAAGCAACCTAAAACCTATGTGCCAGGTTTAAGAAAGCTTAGTAAATAAGCAACCACGAGTTTGTTCATTACTTAGATGGGTAACATTTTAGGAACCTCAGGTGCCGAAGCAACCTAAAACCTATGTGCCAGGTTTAACAAAGCTTAGTAAATAAGCAACAACGAGTTTGTTCATTACTTAGATGGGTAACATTTTAGGAACCTCACGTGCCGAAGCAACCTAAAACCTATGTGCCAGGTTTAACAAAGCTTAGTAAATAAGCAACAACGAGTTTGTTCATTACTTAGATGGGTAACATTTTAGGAACCTCAGGTGCCGAAGCAACCTAAAAAATGTGCCAGGTTTAACAAAGTTTAGTAAATAAGCAACAACGAGTTTGTTTCATTACTTAGATGGGTAACATTTTAGGAACCTCAGGTGCCGAAGCAACTAAAACCTATGTGCCAGGTTTAACAAAGCTTAGTAAATAAGCAACAACGAGTTTGTTTCATTACTTAGATGGGTAACATTTTAGGAACCTCAGGTGCCGAAGCAACCTAAAACCTATGTGCCAGGTTTAACAAAGCTTAGTAAAATAAGCAACAACGAGTTTGTTCATTACTTAGATGGGTAACATTTTAGGAACCTCACGTGCCGAAGCAACCTAAAACCTATGTGCCAGGTTTAACAAAGCTTAGTAAATAAGCAACAACGAGTTTGTTCATTACTTAGATGGGTAACATTTTAGGAACCTCAGGTGCCGAAGCAACCTAAAACCTATGTGCCAGGTTTAACAAAGCTTAGTAAATAAGCAACAACGAGTTTGTTCATTACTTAGATGGGTAACATTTTAGGAACCTCACGTGCCGAAGCAACCTAAAACCTATGTGCCAGGTTTAACAAAGTTTAGTAAATAAGCAACAACGAGTTTGTTCATTACTTAGATGGGGTAACATTTTAGGAACCTCAGGTGCCGAAGCAACCTAAAACCTATGTGCCAGGTTTAACAAAGTTTAGTAAATAAGCAACAACGAGTTTGTTTATTACTTAGATGGGTAACATTTTAGGGACCTCACGTGCCGAAGCAACCTAAAACCTATGTGCCAGGTTTAACAAAGCTTTTTAAATAAGCAACAACGAGTTTGTTCATTACTTAGATGGGTAACATTTTAGGAACCTCACGTGCCGAAGCAACCTAAAACCTATGTGCCAGGTTTAACAAAGTTTAGTAAATAAGCAACAACGAGTTTGTTCATTACTTAGATGGGTAACATTTTAGGAACCTCACGTGCCGAAGCAACCTAAAACCTATGTGCCAGGTTTAACAAAGTTTAGTAAATAAGCAACAACGAGTTTGTTCATTACTTAGATGGGTAACATTTTTAGGAACCTCACGTGCCGAAGCAACCTAAAACCTATGTGCCAGGTTTAACAAAGCTTAGTAAATAAGCAACAACGAGTTTGTTCATTACTTAGATGGGTAACATTTTAGGAACCTCACGTGCCGAAGCAACCTAAAACCTATGTGCCAGGTTTAACAAAGCTTAGTAAATAAGCAACAACGAGTTTGTTTATTACTTAGATGGGTAACATTTTAGGAACCTCACGTGCCGAAGCAACCTAAAACCTATATGCCAGGTTTAACAAAGTTTAGTAAAATAAGCAACAACGAGTTTGTTCATTACTTAGATGGGTAACATTTTAGGAACCTCACGTGCCGAAGCAACCTAAAACCTATGTGCCAGGTTTAACAAAGCTTAGTAAATAAGCAACAACGAGTTTGTTCATTACTTAGATGGGTAACATTTTAGGAACCTCACGTGCCGAAGCAACCTAAAACCTATGTGCCAGGTTTAACAAAGTTTAGTAAATAAGCAACAACGAGTTTGTTCATTACTTAGATGGGTAACATTTTAGGAACCTCACGTGCCGAAGCAACCTAAAACCTATGTGCCAGGTTTAACAAAGTTTAGTAAATAAGCAACAACGAGTTTGTTCATTACTTAGATGGGTAACATTTTAGGAACCTCACGTGCCGAAGCAACCTAAAACCTATGTGCCAGGTTTAACAAAGTTTAGTAAATAAGCAACAACGAGTTTGTTTATTACTTAGATGGGTAACATTTTAGGAACCTCACGTGCCGAAGCAACCTAAAACCTATGTGCCAGGTTTAACAAAGTTTAGTAAATAAGCAACAACGAGTTTGTTCATTACTTAGATGGGTAACATTTTAGGAACCTCACGTGCCGAAGCAACCTAAAACCTATGTGCCAGGTTTAACAAAGTTTAGTAAATAAGCAACAACGAGTTTGTTCATTACTTAGATGGGTAACATTTTAGGAACCTCAGGTGCTGAAGCCACCTAAAACCTATATGCCAGGTTTAACAAAGCTTAGTAAATAAGCAACAACGAGTTTGTTCATTACTTAGATGGGTAACATTTTAGGAACCTCAGTTGCCGAAGCAACCTAAAACGTATGTGCCAGGTTTAACAAAGCTTAGTAAATAAGCAACAACGAGTTTGTTCATTACTTAATGGGTAACATTTTAGAAACCTCACGTGCCGAAGCAACCTAAAACCTATGTGCCAGGTTTAACAAGTTTAGTAAATAAGCAACAACGAGTTTGTTTATTACTTAGATGGGTAACATTTTAGGAACCTCAGTGCCGAAGCAACCTAAAACCTATGTGCCAGGTTTAACAAAGCTTAGTAAATAAGCAACAACGAGTTTGTTCATTACTTAGATGGGTAACATTTTAGGAACCTCACGTGCCGAAGCAACCTAAAACCTATGTGCCAGGTTTAACAAAGTTTAGTAAATAAGCAACAACGAGTTTGTTCATTACTTAGATGGGTAACATTTTAGGAACCTCACGTGCCGAAGCAACCTAAAACCTATATGCCAGGTTTAACAAAGCTTAGTAAATAAGCAACAACGAGTTTGTTCATTACTTAGATGGGTAACATTTTAGGAACCTCAGTGCCGAAGCAACCTAAAACGTATGTGCCAGGTTTAACAAAGCTTAGTAAATAAGCAACAACGAGTTTGTTCATTACTTATATGGGTAACATTTTAGAAACCTCACGTGCCGAAGCAACCTAAAACCTATGTGCCAGGTTTAACAAAGTTTAGTAAATAAGCAACAACGAGTTTGTTCATTACTTAGATGGGTAACATTTTAGGAACCTCAGGTGCTGAAGCAACCTAAAACCTATATGCCAGGTTTAACAAAGCTTAGTAAATAAGCAACAACGAGTTTGTTCATTACTTAGATGGGTAACATTTTAGGAACCTCAGTTGCCGAAGCAACCTAAACCTATGTGCCAGGTTTAACAAAGCTTAGTAAATAAGCAACAACGAGTTTGTTCATTACTTAGATGGGTAACATTTTAGGAACCTCACGTGCCGAAGCAACCTAAAACCTATGTGCCAGGTTTAACAAAGTTTAGTAAATAAGCAACAACGAGTTTGTTCATTACTTAGATGGGTAACATTTTAGGAACCTCAGGTGCCGAAGCAACCTAAAACCTATGTGCCAGGTTTAACAAAGCTTAGTAAATAAGCAACAACGAGTTTGTTCATTACTTAGATGGGTAACATTTTAGGAACCTCAGTGCCGAAGCAACCTAAAACCTATGTGCCAGGTTTAACAAAGTTTAGTAAATAAGCAACAACGAGTTTGTTTATTACTTAGATGGGTAACATTTTAGGAACCTCAGTGCCGAAGCAACCTAAAACCTATGTGCCAGGTTTAACAAAGCTTAGTAAATAAGCAACAACGAGTTTGTTTATTACTTAGATGGGTAACATTTTAGGAACCTCAGTGCCGAAGCAACCTAAAACCTATGTGCCAGGTTTAACAAAGTTTAGTAAATAAGCAACAACGAGTTTGTTCATTACTTAGATGGGTAACATTTTAGGAACCTCAGTGCCGAAGCAACCTAAAACCTATGTGCCAGGTTTAACAAAGCTTAGTAAATAAGCAACAACGAGTTTGTTCATTACTTAGATGGGTAATTTTAGGAACCTCACGTGCCGAAGCAACCTAAAACCTATGTGCCAGGTTTAACAAAGTTAGTAAATAAGCAACAACGAGTTTGTTCATTACTTAGATGGGTAACATTTTAGGAACCTCAGGTGCCGAAGCAACCTAAAACCTATGTGCCAGGTTTAACAAAGCTTAGTAAATAAGCAACAACGAGTTTGTTATTACTTAGATGGGTAACATTTTAGGAACCTCACGTGCCGAAGCAACCTAAAACCTATGTGCCAGGTTTAACAAAGCTTAGTAAATAAGCAACAACGAGTTTGTTCATTACTTAGATGGGTAACATTTTAGGAACCTCACGTGCCGAAGCAACCTAAAACCTATGTGCCAGGTTTAACAAAGCTTAGTAAATAAGCAACAACGAGTTTGTTTATTACTTAGATGGGTAACATTTTAGGAACCTCACGTGCCGAAGCAACCTAAAAACCTATGTGCCAGGTTTAACAAAGTTTAGTAAATAAGCAACAACGAGTTTGTTCATTACTTAGATGGGTAACATTTTTAGGAACCTCACGTGCCGAAGCAACCTAAAACCTATGTGCCAGGTTTAACAAAGTTTTTTAAATAAGCAACAACGAGTTTGTTCATTACTTAGATGGGTAACATTTAGGAACCTCACGTGCCGAAGCAACCTAAAACCTATGTGCCAGGTTTAACAAAGCTTAGTAAATAAGCAACAACGAGTTTGTTCATTACTTAGATGGGTAACATTTTAGGAACCTCACGTGCCGAAGCAACCTAAAACCTATGTGCCAGGTTTAACAAAGTTTAGTAAATAAGCAACAACGAGTTTGTTTTACTTAGATGGTAACATTTTAGGAACCTCACGTGCCGAAGCAACCTAAAACCTATGTGCCAGGTTTAACAAAGCTTAGTAAATAAGCAACAACGAGTTTGTTCATTACTTAGATGGGTAACATTTTAGGAACCTCAGTGCCGAAGCAACCTAAAACCTATGTGCCAGGTTTAACAAAGTTAGTAAATAAGCAACAACGAGTTTGTTTTATTACTTAGATGGGTAACATTTTAGGAACCTCAGTTGCCGAAGCAACCTAAAACCTATGTGCCAGGTTTAACAAAGCTTAGTAAATAAGCAACAACGAGTTTGTTCATTACTTAGATGGGTAACATTTTAGGAACCTCACGTGCCGAAGCAACCTAAAACTATGTGCCAGGTTTAACAAAGCTTAGTAAATAAGCAACAACGAGTTTGTTCATTACTTAGATGGGTAACATTTTAGGAACCTCATTTGCCGAAGCAACCTAAAACGTATGTGCCAGGTTTAACAAAGTTAGTAAATAAGCAACAACGAGTTTGTTTATTACTTAGATGGTAACATTTTAGGAACCTCAGTTAAGCAACCTAAAACGTATGTGCCAGGTTTAACAAAGTTAGTAAATAAGCAACAACGAGTTTGTTCATTACTTAGATGGGTAACATTTAGGAACCTCACGTGCCTGTTGTATATGCAAAAGTCGAAATCTCCCGATTCACTAATACAAACTACATACACTCGTAAACGGGACGGATAAAGTCGGAAGTGCCCTCGGTCGTTACCTAAAACGGAATGACCATTTAACATATATCTGCGCATGGGCTCCAAATCAGAGTTCCGGCTTGATAGTCAATTCCAAAATTAAATAAAAATAAAAAATTGGTAAATTCGAATATCATCCAATGAAAGCGATTCCCGGTAAAGTGAAAACAACTCCAAGTGATCCAACTTGGGACCGCCGATCTCTTAAAACGAACAGCTTTGAAGGGCACAGGCAGTCAGAGCTGAAGGCACCATCACGAACGCAGGCACGACGAGCGCTACCTCACAGAAGGACACATCAAAAGAGCGGCGGGTCACACCCCCGTCTTACCCAAACCAGGCAGTCAAATCAACAAGTCAACACGCGAACATTTCTACATCATCCGAAGAAACCAAAGACGCTTACTACCAATACACAATATTCTGCCTACGACAACAACAACAACAGACACACCGACTGATACAAACCCCATTCGTGCTACCACAAGTGAGTAAACTTATCTACCTCCCAACCCCCAATTCTCTACGATCATCAACTTAAGGGGCGAACTTCAGTCCGCGCCTACCTCCACATACACAATACCATCTGCCTACATCACCACACCAATACCACAATCAAGCTGGACATTTTACGAACTTAATATTCAACAGAAATATCACAAAAATTGTGCGATACCCATCCTGACATTTACGGACTCAATATCCACCCTTAACTATAGCCAAATTTATCCTGTAATCCTCATTTCTATCCTTTCATCGTTCTCATGTTGTTTTTCTTAATACAATTTTGAAATTTATATCTGTGTTTGTTTTTTCCTTGCCACCATACGCTTGCATGCAAATACGGTTTATAACATGCCGAAGCAACCTAAAACCTATGTGCCAGGTTTAACAAAGCTTAGTAAATGAGCAACAACGAGTTTGTTCATTACTTAGATGGGTAACATTTTAGGAACCTCAGTTGCCGAAGCAACCTAAAACCTATGTGCCAGGTTTAACAAAGCTTAGTAAATAAGCAACAACGAGTTTGTTCATTACTTAGATGGGTAACATTTTAGAACCTCACGTGCCGAAGCAACCTAAAACCTATGTGCCAGGTTTAACAAAGTTTAGTAAATAAGCAACAACGAGTTTGTTCATTACTTAGATGGGTAACATTTTTACTAACAACCTCAGTGCCGAAGCAACCTAAAACCTATGTGCCAGGTTTAACAAAGCTTAGTAAATAAGCAACAACGAGTTTGTTCATTACTTAGATGGGTAACATTTTAGGAACCTCAGTGCCGAAGCAACCTAAAACCTATGTGCCAGGTTTTAACAAAGCTTAGTAAATAAGCAACAACGAGTTTGTTCATTACTTAGATGGGTAACATTTTAGGAACCTCACGTGCCGAAGCAACCTAAAACCTATGTGCCAGGTTTAACAAAGCTTAGTAAATAAGCAACAACGAGTTTGTTCATTACTTAGATGGGTAACATTTTAGGAACCTCACGTGCCGAAGCAACCTAAAACCTATGTGCCAGGTTTAACAAAGCTTAGTAAATAAGCAACAACGAGTTTGTTCATTACTTAGATGGGTAACATTTTAGGAACCTCAGTTGCCGAAGCAACCTAAAACCTATGTGCCAGGTTTAACAAAGTTTAGTAAATAAGCAACAACGAGTTTGTTCATTACTTAGATGGGTAACATTTTAGGAACCTCAGGTGCCGAAGCAACCTAAAACCTATGTGCCAGGTTTAACAAAGTTTAGTAAATAAGCAACAACGAGTTTGTTCATTACTTAGATGGGTAACATTTTAGGAACCTCACGTGCCAAAGCAACCTAAAACCTATGTGCCAGGTTTAACAAAGCTTAGTAAATAAGCAACAACGAGTTTGTTTATTACTTAGATGGGTAACATTTTAGGAACCTCAGTTGCCGAAGCAACCTAAAAACGTATGTGCCAGGTTTAACAAAGCTTAGTAAATAAGCAACAACGAGTTTGTTCATTACTTATATGGGTAACATTTTAGAAACCTCACGTGCCGAAGCAACCTAAAACCTATGTGCCAGGTTTAACAAAGCTTAGTAAATAAGCAACAACGAGTTTGTTTATTACTTAGATGGGTAACATTTTAGGAACCTCAGGTGCCAAAGCAACCTAAAACCTATGTGCCAGGTTTAACAAAGCTTAGTAAATAAGCAACAACGAGTTTGTTCATTACTTAGATGGGTAACATTTTAGGAACCTCACGTGCCGAAGCAACCTAAAACCTATGTGCCAGGTTTAACAAAGTTTAGTAAATAAGCAACAACGAGTTTGTTCATTACTTAGATGGGTAACATTTTAGGAACCTCAGTTGCCGAAGCAACCTAAAACCTATGTGCCAGGTTTAACAAAGCTTAGTAAATAAGCAACAACGAGTTTGTTCATTACTTAGATGGGTAACATTTTAGGAACCTCACGTGCCGAAGCAACCTAAAACCTATGTGCCAGGTTTAACAAAGCTTAGTAAATAAGCAACAACGAGTTTGTTCATTACTTAGATGGGTAACATTTTAGGAACCTCACGTGCCGAAGCAACCTAAAACGTATGTGCCAGGTTTAACAAAGTTTAGTAAATAAGCAACAACGAGTTTGTTTATTACTTAGATGGGTAACATTTTAGGAACCTCAGGTGCCGAAGCAACCTAAAACCTATGTGCCAGGTTTAACAAAGCTTAGTAAATAAGCAACAACGAGTTTGTTCATTACTTAGATGGGTAACATTTTAGGAACCTCAGGTGCCGAAGCAACCTAAAACGTATGTGCCAGGTTTAACAAAGTTTAGTAAATAAGCAACAACGAGTTTGTTTATTACTTAGATGGTAACATTTTAGGAACCTCAGGTGCCGAAGCAACCTAAAACCTATGTGCCAGGTTTAACAAAGCTTAGTAAATCAGTTAAGCAGTAATAAGCCTGTTCAGTTCTTAGATGGGTGACCACTTAGTAAAAGCGAGTACTGTACATAACCTGAGGCCTGTGTGTGAGACTAAGCAAAGCTTAGAGAATGATAAGCGAAAAAGAAGAAGTTAAGCAATGACAAACATGGTCAGTACTGAGGTTGGTTTGATTTTACGGCATGTCTCTTGGGTTATTTTATTCACAAAACGTTTTTGTTTTAATCATTCTTGTTTGGTATTCATTCTTAAAAAAATCCTTTTTTTAAAACTCATTTTTTAAAACTCATTTAAAAAAATTCAATTTAACCCATTAATAGGATCCTAACAGGTACTGCAGTTTTGGGATCTGAGTGGACCTGGGTGTAATGGCAATGAAGGGGTACCCCATACTCCCCATACCTTAAGAATTGGAACCTTACCACTAGATGTGTTTTAACATCATATCCAGTACATTAATAATCTCAGCCACCGCATTCTAGCACATATGATAAAAAGGGCTGGAGGTTGTCATAAGATCAGTAGTCGAGAAAATCATATAAGTGCTAGGGCTTTGATGTTATTAGCCGATTGATCGGAGGGGACTTCACTGACCGGCCGTCTAGCCCAAATAAAGGCCAAAGTAGAGTTTTGTATCTCATGGACTGCCCAGACACTATGATTCCGTCCTTACGCATCATTGATCGCAATGCACGACCAACAGAGATAAAGAAACCATATTTAGAGCATTTCATAATCTTTCCATAGAATTATTCCCAACCCATCTAAGTCAAGGAAAAGTCCGACAAAACCTCTGCTGCCTTACAAGGAAAGGCTAAGAGAGTAAATCTCGATAACAAATCAGGAGCCGGGGTCCCTAAAGGTGGTGTGATGCTGAATCCAGTGCTACCCATCAACTTCTGCGACACTACCGTTGCCAAACTGCATCGGGTCCTTACCTTTCCTTTGGATAACAGCAGCAGGGCGGAGAGGGGGGATTTGCTGCATGGACAACAGCTCATCCTCCATATGAACCTGCTCAAGCTATGTAAAAAAAAAACAAAAAAACAACAACACTTTGACACTACTCCATCGTCTCTTGTAGACGAAAGGCTGCCAACGAACCCTAGGTTGATTTAAAAAAGAGAATATAAAACAATATAAGATAGAATACTTCCAAAACTAGGTTCAAAAGAGTCAAAAGTTTTGCAATATTTTGCATGATTTCGACGCGGATCTCATATGACCGAAGCAGTTTAAGCCGTGAAAGTTACCCATTGAAGCAGGTAGTGTTATAGTAGATGGTGCGCAGATATGTTATGCATTTGTAGGGGATTATCTTCCTTTTGCCGGAAGAGTTATCTTCTCGCTGCGTTGCTGTTTGTTCCCACTAGGGGGACCTCTGGTAGTTAAGCGCGTTCATTCAAACGCTGCTTCCTCTTTTTAGCTAGATCTTTCAACGAACTGCTATGGGCTAGAGTCTATCTACCCCCTTCTCGGTGGGGCTTTTGCCTCCCCCTTACATTACTGTAAGTCCTTATACAGCATGGACTATCCTTTAGTTCCATGTCTGTAACATTTATATGTTACGTACATTTGGGTATCTTGTTTATACCTAAATATTGTATATGTATTTACATGTTCTATTCTCCTGTACATTATGTATCTTATTATTTCCATGAGCTGTTATATATATTAAATGTTTTGTCTCACAACGTGTCGAAATTGTATGTTATTCAATTATCAACTTTGAATTTACACATTGATTCACTTCGTGTATTGATTTGTAAGCAGCACAGATGAACGTGCAACGTAGTCTAGTTAGGGAACTTATGCTTTACGAGTTCAAACTGGACCATATTGCCACAGAAATAACCAAAAATATTTATTGTACGAAAGGTGAAGGCGAAGTTGATCACAGTACAGTAAACAGGTGATGTAAGAAAATTTTGATCAGTCAAAACTGTCGATTCAAAGACCGTGCTCTAAGACATAAAAGCAAATCCGACGAGTAGCACTTCATGACCTCGGCGAAAGCACCGGAACTGCTGAATTGTGCCTTACGTTACCAAAATACAATAGCATTATATATATATATATATATATATATATATATATATATATATGATTTATGTTGCGAGCTAAAAATTAAGATACGAGTGAGCATTTCAGTTTCCAAATTTATTACGCCAAAGAAAAATATTATTCATAAAAAAATAAACATTAAAACATATTCATTACATGCTATTTTATGTTTTTATACAATACAATGCTATGTTCTTATTTATAAAAAAACGTAGCAAAAAATTAGGCCGTTTTTGTCGGTAGGCTAGAACGGATTAATAGCATTTCAGTTTATTTCAATTGGGAAAACTGATTTGAGTTACAAGGAAATTGAGTTACCGTTGGAACGAATTAAATTCGTAAGTCATGATAACATTGTATTGCAAAACTCTTGACTCACCATAATATTTATCCGTATTTACTTTAGATTTAGAGTGTGTATTTATTTATTTTTTTGTTCCTCAAATTACAAATGATGTCAGAAATAGACACAACAAGTGCCGATTTTCACTTAAATTGTCAGCGTTTGTCAACGGCCGATGACGTTTGACTGACACGGTTTTATTTACAGATTATTTATCTTGTTTGGATTGTCGAGTTTTCCCAGCTGAAACAACGAAAGCGTGACGAGTTCCAATCCATTAAGGAATATTAGACAACTCAGTTATCTCCCTTGACACAATTCTTCATGGTGGGGAGGTGGATTTTCCCCTGTGCTCTCTCGCACGTCTCTGGTTTATCAAAGACAGCTCTTATAGCCACGACCAGTGCTAGGGTCTTATGGGACCCTCCGAATCTATGAATCTCTACTAACTGTCAATTTTCATGAATTTGTATTCATATGAAATATATGAAACTTGTCGTTCCGATGCCCCTAAGGAGGCTTTGCCCCCCTCCGGTCGGGGGTTTCGGGGATAGTACGCGCTGATCCAGGACATTGAAATGTTGTCATTAATGGCGAACAGATGGTGTTATTTTTCTGAATATTCAATCAGGATATATATATATATATATATATATATATATATATATATATATATATATATATATATATATATATATATATATATATATATATATATATATATATATATATATATTGGTTTATTTTTACACCGCCTAGTTCAGTTAAAGGTGTGAACAGCTCAACTGTTTACACAAGTGACTTCGCTTAAAAATTGAACTTGTGGCGCATCCTGTCGTCCGGGGCGGAGAAGATGGATAAATATATTTGTTTACAATAGTGTGTCTCAGATTCTCTGAGGAATACTTTTCAGTTATTGAATTTTTCCTTCTCCTAGAGTTAATAAGGCTAAATAGTCTAGTCTGCCTTAGCATTTTAGAGAGAGAGAGAGAGAGAGAGAGAGAGAGAGAGAGAGAGAGAGAGAGAGAGAGAGAGAGAGAGAGAGAGAGAGAGAGGGGGGGGGTCATAAAAAGTAACGAGATTGAAGCTGTATTTACCAATATAGAAATGAACAATGAATGGAACGTTCAGAATACAAGGTGTGTCAAAAATTTTAAAAAATCTCGATACTTTTTTGACACACCTTTTATATATATATATATATATATATATATATATATATATATATGTGTGTGTGTGTGTGTGTGTGTGTGTGTGTGCGTGCGTGTGTGTGTATGTGTATGTGTGGTAGAAATCTGAGGAATGAAAGAAACAAAACTCAGACAAAAATGTGTAGTATATTTCATTCCTCATATTTCTACCACATTCTATCGGATTCATTCCAAACCCCATATATACATATATACACACACACACACACGTGCGGGCGCACACACACACACACACACGCACACACACACACACACACACATATATATATATGTGTGTGTGTGTGTGCGTGCGTTGGTGCGCCCGCACGCACGTGTGTGTTGAGGCTGCAAATTTTCTTGACATATTTTATTAAAGATGACAGACAAGGATTTAGAATTGAGTTTATTTATGAACCTTTTTATGTTCTCGTGTTGCAACTGAGGATGAAGACTGAATAATAATTGTCGGAAATCTAGTGATCTTCGCAGGGTGATCTATTTGAGTTTAACCAACTTAGGTTTGGATTAATCGTAGATTGAGCTTTGATATTCCTAACTGGCCAATCATAGTACTGTTATTTTATCTAGCACCCCTCCATTGCAGTAAGATGACGAGGTTCTGGATCAGTTCCTGGTGCCTCAGGCGCCATAAAATGAAAATGTCAAAGGAACTGGAAAATGTCTGGTCGTCGACAATTAGTCCTAACTCACTATAAACAGCTTGCGATTTTAGGAAAGCATTTTGAAAGAATTTGGTGGGCAAGTTTTTTATTAAAATAATGTTAGTTGTTTCCGTTTATGATATATCAACTCTTTTTAGAGCATTTAATGCCGAATGAAATCATTTTAATACACAAAAAACTGAGATTGCTTAATGAGCCGGCTTTTAAGTCCAAGTAAATACTAGAACACTCATCACTGCTTAACTTCAGTGATCTAGCAGGAACCGGGGCTTTCAGCATGACTTGACCGTAATGTTATTAAAATGATTCGTTTTGGTGTGTATGATACCGTAATACACCAAAAAATGTTACATCGCAGCGTGATTTCCGTTAGTGCAATGGAATTAGAATACTTTGAGAAAATTAAGAAATTTCCGTTCCAATATTTAAAGTAACAACGACGACGACGATGACGACGACGGTATAGTTACTTCAAGCGGCAAATTAATGAAATATCTCTCCAGATGACTTGGATATGGCTAAGAAGTGGAAACCTGAAGAGAAAAACTGAATCTCTATTCATAGCAGCACAAAATAATGTCATAAAAAACAATTATATAAAATCGAAAATTGATAATATGCTGAAGAATATCAATGTGGTGACTGAGATGAAACAGTTATTCACATAATAAGCAAATGCAGCAAACTAGCACAAAAGGAATATAAGACTAGGCATGACTGGGTGGGAAAGATGATCCACTGGGAATTGTGCAAGAGATTGAAATTTGGCGAAGTTGATAAATGGTATAGGAAATGAGACGCATAAAATTATTTGGAACTTTGAGATAAAAACGGATCACCAAATCCCGACCAGACTTAACACTAATTACCAAGAAAGAAAAAACCTTGTCAATTCGTGTATTTTGCCGCTCCACAGAATGAACATAAAAGAAAGCGAAAAAAAAGAGACAAATACTTGGATGTTGCCAGAAACATGAAAAAGGAACATGAACGTGACTGTGATTACTTATTATAGATGATCCCATTGGAACGGTCCCTAAAGGCTCGGAAAAGAGACTGAGGAACTGGAGATCAGAAGAAGAACCGAAACCAGACCACAGCACTGTTAAAATCAGCTAGAATACTGAGAAGAATCCTAGAGAGCTGAGAAGAGTTTTGTAGAGTGATACTTTCAGGATTTTTTCCAACCCAGGACGTAGCATCCTTGTATAATTCTCACCTAGCGTTTCGTTAAAGTCCAAGTGGTGCAAACCATATGGCTACAGCCAATTCTAGTTTTTATTTTACCAGAGGGATCGATAATCTATCAGTTCATGCCTTACCTATGCATATACTGACATCACTTTCTATTGATGAGATATTGCTACTGAGGTATTTGAATTGGTCAGTCAATAGAGCGTTCGGCTAGAAACCACAAGTTCAACACCGTCCCTCGCCAACTCAGCGTATGTGTAGCACAGGAATATGTGCGGTAAAGTAAGGAGCTGATGGTAGGTGTGGTGCATCACCTCAGACGCTAAAATAATCTCCTTAGTCTAGCGCTAGTGAAAAGGGGATAGACTCCCTCGCTGTCTGGCTGATATCAACTTTAGGCCACCCCGACGACTTTACTTTTTTACGTTTACTAATTTAATAGACTTGCCATTTAATGAGGGAATGGCTTTATCATATTTAAAACACATAATCTGTTTTATCTGAGTTTCCGTAAAGACCAATGCCTCTTGCTGCTTGCTCAAGATGATGCAGCAAAGTTCGGCAGGGGCAGGTGTTTTTGCGAAAAGCGCTAAATCATCTGCGTAATCTGCATCCGTAATAGTTTCTCCTGGATATCGCCAGATTCTTGCCTTTTTTTTTATTTAGCTATAATTAATTATAGAATACATTTTAGAAACAGGATAATACTTTATATCGAGCTTAAACTCCTCTAAAGGTGGCTTTTAAGTAAATTTCAATAAAAACAAAAAAAATATTTGATTAATTAATCAAATTTTTGGTCTTCGAGATGAATTTTGAAACCTTTTTGCCGTGAAGCCCGACTACCCAAAAGGATTTTGGACTCCACCCCCACCCCCATAATACAATTCATTCATCACTATCAATTTCATTTTTGAAAGGGTCAAAGTTCATCAAATGGACACATTCGCCAAAATATCAGCCAGGATTATGTGGCCAATTATCTGGGTTACGTGGGTGTTCAATTTGGTCCAGGGCAATGACTCCCTGTCATTTGTGATTTTAAAACACCCCCTCCCCCCAATCCCATACCAATCTAGAACCATCAGTATCAACGCCCTCGCTAAACAAACAAAAAGAGACATTCAAAGGTTTTTGGTGCTGGAAGTTCCGTTCAAGAACACGATTCGGTGCTTGTACACAATAGGCACCCACCTCCTTAAAATTTACGTTTATTTAAACTTACCTCAAAAGTACATATAAATTTGTGCGTAAAAAAATGAGCCTCCGTTGTTTTTTGATACTTTTCTTTTATATTTTCACTTTAGTAAGTAAAATCTAAAGTCATTATGCAAATTAAATTGCTAGTAATGTTTTGGTGGCGATTTTTGTTATCTCATCAATAGAAATACAAGATGAGTAGTAGTTTTCTTGATTGATTCCTGGCCGTTAATGTATGGTTCATCCCACTAATCTCAT
>CM042180.1:16830840-16857026 GCA_023376005.1 Doryteuthis pealeii
ATCGAAGTTTTTTTTTACTTAGCGGAAAGGTCTATTTCTTCTAGTGGTCATTTTCTTATTTCAGCAATTTTGAAGAAGTCCCGTGGCCCAGGGACAAACTTCCTTCTAACGATTCAGTCTCTGATTTAATTTTTACAATTCAGAAGCTATTTTTTGTCATCGTAACAATGTCAACGAGTGCTAACCACTGGTTCTCAAAACAAGCCCATCCCTCTGACAGCTCGATAAACATATCATTTTAGGTCACTGCAGTGATTTTTGCTTCTATCTGTAAACACTATAAGTAAAATAATAAATTCATATAATGTTTTTATTTCCCCATTTTAACAAAACCATTTCCTTTAGTAACACAAATAACTTTTGTACTTTTCCTATTTCGTTAAAAATTAGTTGACGCCAACAAAAAGAACTCACCGTGTTATACATAGATAAAAACTTTAATAACCTAGGCATCAAAACATTGTCTCAAAAACTATCCGTAAAATACTTAATATACATTCCCGGCAACACAAATCGGAAGCGGGCGTATTTCTGATTCCATGTAAGGATTGTGATAAAGAATATATAGGCGAAACATCCAGGAATATTGAAACGTCGAAATTCCCATCCTTATTTACATTACGTTCTCAATGATTATTAGATAACCATTCCGAAAATAAGATCCCTCAATAATCCCTTTTTATTTAAATATATTAAGTCTACAGTGTTTCAGCAAATATAATTCCACATTTCAAACTTTCACCCGTGTGGTGCAAGTGAAGTTAGACAAGTAGTAATAGCTCCATCTTACTATTTCTTTTTTAGATGCGATCAGTGAATCTGTAATTTTTACACTGAGAGATTTTCCTGCTCATTTACTGTTACGTCGGAATGATGCTGTTGCAGATAGAAAATCGATACTTGATAAAATTTCAAAACCACAGGCTCATTGATTAAAAGAAAGCCATCATTCAAATCTGGAAACTTTCGAACTCCACAAAATGTCTCGACTGTAAACTTCCGATTTGGGATTGTTTGATCAAAGAAAAGAGAAATGGTAAGACACTTGCTAGATGCAACTTGAATAGTTCACATTAAAATGGGGGAGGTATTTCTACCACACCCGGTACGGCAATATATATTAACCCAGTTAAAAATTGATCATGTGTCATATCCTGCCCGTTACAGATGGGATAGGTGAATTCACATATGTCAATATATATATGTCAATATATACACATACACACACATGTACATATATATGTACACACATGCGCACATATATATATATATATATATATATATATATATATATATATAATGTTGGTTATATAAATTGTTTTTGTTGATTATATATATTGACATATATTTAGAAGAAGTATGTCATAGACTGAGAAAATCCTTTTCATTTATTTGATATTATTTTTTTATCTTACAAGAAATTCTTATGGCGGTCGGCTTAACACAGCATCACATATTATCAAAGGGACAAACGCCATTTGTAAAATGAGTGGTCATGGGAACGAAAACATAGAATTCATCTCACGCCAAATATGATTAGAAAGCTAGTGACAAATGACATATTTTGTTGACAGGGTGAAATTGCTAGGGTCGCCTTAAATGTTTAGGGTGGAGAGTGTCAAGAGGTGAGAAACAGTCAGCATTTTATATCAACGACTTTGTCCTAAATGTTTTCAATAAATATTTCTATTCGCTTTAAACGATAAATTGTGCAGTCTTCATTGTGATAGATTTTTAAAAAATTGTTACTTGTTCAATATATATATATATATATATATATATATATATATATATAGTTTGTTATATTTATAAGTAAGTAAAGTTTTTGGAGTGTCGGTATCCGTCGGAGAGCGAGGGATATTATTTTGCTGAGTTGGCGAGCCACACCTATCCCCAGCTCTCCACTTTGCCGCATAGATTGTCCAAGATATGCTATTCATGCGCTGAGTAGGCGGGACCAGTATCGAATCCGGAACCTTGCAATTGGTAGACGGGTGCTCTACCGGCTAAGCTAAACTGGTCCCATAAGTAAATAATGCTCAATATCATTGAGAGAGCATGAATGTATATTTAGCCAATATATTCTGTTGGGTAGGGGTGAATGGGATGTCGCAAATGTGATTGTAGACAGTTTAAAAGACTGTACAAAGTTTTTGTTAAACTTTGTACAGTTTTTACAAGATAATCTGCTGCCAAAATACACATTTATGTATTGGAATAGATTGTAGTCCGAGTACGGGTACTTTCAACTATCTTCGATCATTTTCGAGAATGTAGATATTCTTTAAACACAGAATCAATCCATCACTTCACAATGCAGGAGTACTCACGTTCTCGACAATGATCGGAAGTAGCCGTACTCGGATCACACTAACGGATTTTAAACTTCCTACAACAACAATTGCGACATCTCGTTCGCCAAAAAGAAAAGCTAAATAAAAAGCTAAACACTAAATACTTATCTCTCATTTTTCATAACACCCCCCATATATATATATATATATAATATATATATATATATATATATATATATATGGGAGCTGATCACCCCTCCCAATCACGATCGCAAGACACTCGCCAGTAATAGAACTGAATCCTTGAATACAAGAACTGATAAACCGAAACGTTATTGCGTCGATATCACCACCAGTAATAAACTTCCACTCGATACAACATCCCGTGTTCGTCTACTTTTCTCCATAGTATTCTGGTGATTTTAAAAACATATCCTGTAAGTATGTATCAATTAATTGTTCGCTCCTGATAGCCGAAAGGGTAAGGAGCTTGGCAGACGAAAATTCTGTCGGGTTTCGCTCCCAGCTAAAGGTAGCTATTAAATAAAGTCGAGCCACACTGATGAGACGTAAACGTCGTAACACGTGTCAGTGGATGACTGATATATATATATATATATATATATATATATATATATATAGATAGAGAGAGAGAGAGAGAGAGAGAGAGACAGACAGACAGACAGACAGACAGACAGGAGAGAGAGAATCCGTAGTGTCAGCATTGATATATATATATATATATATATATTATATATATATATATATATATATAAAACTTACATTCACCATCTAGATCAGCGCTTCTCAAAGTGGTCCATATAGGGCCCTGAGGGTGAATAAAATGTTGAATAAAACTTTTGTGGTCCAAATAGGATGAAATTATTAGTTTGCCTTTATAAATCCCTTTATAAAGCAGAACAAAAATCTCTAGATTCCTGTAGACTAGTTGCCAGTTATTGTCCATCTTGCAGAATGATTGGCTGTGATGGTAACTAGCAATCGTGACGTCACACATATGACCCTTTCAATCGTGACGTCACACATATGACCCTTTCAAAATAGACGGGTCATTTAAATGAACGAATGATGTTGAAGTGGAAAGAGCAAATTTACTCACCTTCCTTAAAGAAGAATTTCTTGAAATTTCATATTATTGGATGACCGAAAAAAATTGTAACAAAATATCCCAAACTTTATACAACCGCTGAGTGCATTTTATTAGCTTTTCCAAGTTTGTATATGGCAGAATCTGGGTTTAGCCACGTGCATTATTTACTAAGTAAACAGAGAAGCTCTTTAAATTTAGAACGTAGTGATTTGTGAATAAATCCCACAAACCTGCAACCTAATGTACTTCGTGATGTAATCAGTACTCACCAAACTTATCCTTTCAATTGAAAAAATAATTCAATAATTAAAGATGCGTTTGCAATCATAGTTTACTGATTCTTTTTTCATGTACATTGTATTAATCAATTACACTGGTCAACAACAGAATTATAGTCCAAATCTTTTAAGTTGACTTAGGACAAATCTGATGTTAAATCCAAAAATCAGATTGGTTTTAATCAATCAGCTCAACTTTTTGAACTATGGCCTCATGTTGTTTTTTTACGTTTTCCTTTTTTGTTGGGAAAATAATCTGGTTTCAAAAGTACTCATGCTTTCTCTGCTTGTGGAATCGTAGGGACCGTGCTCAGCATTATACGAAGAAGGACTGGTCTGTGCGGGAGGAACTAATGCCTTGCAGAGCAAGGAACGCCATCAATAACCTTCTGGTGGACAGAAAATACTCTTCCCACCACTGTACATCAAACTCAACTTGATCAAGCCTTTCACCAAAGCTTTGGACAAGGATGGTGACTGCTTCACTAACTTGTTTCAGGCTTTTCCAAGATTGAGAAGTTGAAAGCTAGCATCTTTGACGATCCTCAAATCCGTGAGCTCATCAGAGAACCTCAGTTTGAAAACTCCATGAAAGAAGTGGAACTGGAAGCCTGGAAGGCTTTTGTTCTGGTCGTGAAGAAATTTCATGATAACAGCAAGGCCAGGATCTACCCAGAACTTGTTACTAATATGCTGACTGCCTCCAGAAACCTTTTATGCAATATGAGCATTAAAATTCATTATTTATTCTCACACATGGATCTGTTTTCCTGAGAATCTGGGATAAATGAGCGACGAGCAGGAGGAGAGGTTCCACCAGAACGTGAAAGAGATGAAGATCAGCTATCAGGGACGCTGGGATGCAATCATGATGGACTCTGAAGAGGCATCCCTGCAGCTAAGCATTGTAGACTTTCGAAAAACGGAAGTTCAAGCCCCGAATTTGGTGCAACACTTAATTTACTTTTATCATTTGTTGTTGTTGCTCAGTGCTATTCATTAGTTATATTTTGTAATTTAATACTCAATTAATCTAGTTGGCGGTAAATGGAAACTAAATTTCGTTACAAGTGGTGCATTACGTTTGAGAAGCCCTGCTCTAGATAAAAGTAAGTTTCAGTCATTTTCTTCATTTTTTTTTTTTACTGTTAACTCTCAAAATTACAATTCTACTCTCGGCCATGACTCGGTACCTTGTTAGCGGTTAAGGGAGAGAAATATGAACGATGACTGAATTGTAGTTAATTGAAGATGCAATTTTGGAACTTAACTGATCAGTAAAATACAAAAAGCAAATCACTGAAAGTTACGCTTAACTTGGATAGTGAATGTAAGTATTATATTTCTATATAATTTGTTCTTGAATATTACAAACGAATTAATGAAAATTTTCATCAATGGAATATTATAGGATGAGAAAATAAGAATGAATTTTGATCATTTGCTTTAGTTTTTGTTACTGAAGAGTTAAATCCCCAAAGTATGTCTTCAACTAGATACAATTTAGCCATTGGCCATATTTTCTTAATCTTTTCCATCCTCTAGCCACTAAGAAAGTGTCGACATTGGCTGATTTCTAATTGCTTGCTACTTAATTGTAACTGTACAGTAAAAAAATAATTAAATAAAATTTTAAAAAATTTAAAAAAATGAAGCAAATGACTGAAACTCATTCTTCTTATCTGGATGGTGAATGTAAGTATTACATTTATATATATGTAATTTTTTGTGTATGAGAAGAAGCAACCTGGCGTAATACACATTTCCTTTGGTATGGCCAAAGAGCTCCAACTTCACTACCGAATTAGATGTAGCTGAAGGGAAAAAGGGGTTCATGCCTTTCTCAAGAGCGTTAGTGAATATTACATGGGACTATCAGCAAGAAACAATTTCTGATTTGATCTGTTATTTTACAGTCAAGTGTAAACGGCTCTAATTACCCTGTTATAAATAACAGGGTAATTAGAGCCGTTCCAAGGGGCCAGTTTAGCTCAGTCGGTAGAGCACCCGCCTCGTAATCACAAGGTTCCGGTTTCGATAACAGTCCCCGCCAACTCAGCGTATGTGTAGCACAAATTGGGTAATCTTATCAGTATTGTAAAGTGGGGAGTTGACGGCAGGTGTGGTACTCCACCTCAGAAAAAAATATCTCTGGTCTAGCACTAGCTGCCCAGCTGATACCGAAAAAAGGCCACTCCGCCAACATTTTTTATCCATAGATGGAGGGAAAAGTGGGTTTATGTCTTTCCAAAGAGCATTAGCGCGAAGTGAATATGACATGGTACCAGCAGAAAGGAACGATTTCTAATATGATCTGTTAATTAACACCAACGAATTAAGAGCTCCAATTGCCCCATTATTTATCCTTATCAGTAGAGGTTCATGTCTTTCCGAAGAGAATTAGTGCAAAATGAACATGACATGATACCAGCAGCAAGGATCGAACCCTTGGCATGCATTCCTTTTGTTATGGCTAAACGGCTTCAAATTCACTGTGACTTCCACGTCATTGGTGGAATGAGTGTTCATGCTTTTCGAAGAAAGACAAAAGCTCAAAGCGGAACATGATATCAACCACGATTTCTGATTTGATCTCTTAATTTGCACCCTGTTGTTTATTCATATTTGGAGGGAGAAGTAGGTTCACGCCTTTCCAAGAGTACTAGTGCAAAGAGAATGTGAACAGCCCAAGACGGAGTTTGAAACCAGTTCGCCGGTTCCATTCGACTTAAACCTTTAAGTCATCCATAGTTGCTATTTTTTCTAAAATTGTTTTAAAATCAGTTTAACATTTTTACCTCCCGAAGAAAGGGCGTGTATGTGTGTGGGTGGGGGTCGATAATAATCGGGTTAAACTCGGATGTAGGAGTGTGTGTATGTGTCTGTCAAGAGGGTGGGGGGGGGGGCGAACCTTTAAATAGCAACGCCTTAAAGTGAAATCACCCCCTCATTCCCGAAAATTACCGGATGGATAATTTAGGTTCATAGGTCACCCACAAGTCAAATTTCGATACGTTTTTTCTTTCTTCCGGAGATGATGCGAATTGGGCTGTGCATTATGATATCATATTCGACTGACGACAAACTGTCTGCGAGTTTAGACTCAGCGGATCAATTTACTTATATGTATATAGACATATGTTTAATTGTTTGTATACAGGAATGTGTAAACGTTTCGACACGGTGTAATAGAATTCTTCCCCCCCCTCTCTCTCTCTCTCTCTCTATATATATATATATATATATATATATATATATATATATATATATATATTCCCAAAGTGTGATTTATAAATAATTATTGTATGGATTGACTAAACTAAAAACAAGGTATTACATTCAGCAATATCATCATAATCATCATCATTATCAAGTCATGCTGACAGCACATATATCCCCGACTCTTCCCCGCCACCCGCCCTAATCGACCATCGCTCCTGGAAGGTACTCTGCACAGCATCTAGTATCCGTGAGAGCTGATCGATGTAGCATTTTGCTGACCGACTCACACTGGTGTATTCATGTGTTGGTGTCCACACGAGAACGTCACATGAACTCGTCCCTGCTTCTCCAGCACTGTACACTGTTGATTGGTGGGTAAGGCAAACAAGACATGCTGTACACTGTACATGTTGCTTCCAGGATGTGTTCAAGAGGTCAAGAAGCATCATTCTACAATTTCCATTTCAGTATTATATATATATGTATATAAGTAAAGTCGACGGGGCGGCCTAAAGTCGGTATCAGCCAGTCAGCGAGGGAGTCTATCCCCTTTTCAATAGCGCTAGACCAAGGAGATTGTTTTTTAGCATCTGAGGTGGAGCGCCACACCTACCATCAGCTCCTTACTTTACCGCACAGATCCCTGTGCTACTCATACGCTGAGTTGGCGGGGACCGGTATCGAACTAGAACCTTGTGGTTTCTAGCCGAACGCTCGACCGACTGAGCTAACCCGGCCCCTCACACAGTTATATGATTTAAAGTATTTCAAATAATTATATGATTTCAAATAACTAATAATAACTCTTTGTAAACGATTATAGCTTCAAGTAACTATTTATTAATACTTTTCCCAATGTATATAGTTTCAAGTATTTCTATTTAATTGTAATCATTTTTAAACGAATATATTTGACCCCTGAATTTTTAACATTCTTTTTAAATCAGTTTTTATTTGACTATAATAATCCTTTCTTTGTACAGTTATATGTTATCAAATGTTCCAATCGAATAATTTATACACAATTATATGGTTTCAAGTATTTCTATCTAATAATAATAATAATCATTCAAGTAATTATATGGTTTCAAGTAGATATTCCTATTTAATGATAATCATTTGTTTACACATTTACATGGTTTCAAGTAACATAATCCTTATATTTGTATGACAAAAGGCACCTGAAGAAGACCGAGAAGTCGAGCGGCCGAAACGTTGTGAGTAGAGTAACCAAGATGAGTATAGCAGTCCATAATGTATAGAGAATAATAATAGTTAATTGTTATAAAAGATAAATCCATAGATGAAGTTAATATTCTTCTGTGAACAATTTTAAGGAGTTTTGACGAGAAATATCTATTTTATGGGAGAGACAGTGATTTATATTTACATTTTTGTTTTGTTCCAGATTGTTCACCCTGAATTATATTATCTACCAACTCTAAGTGATTAATGTTACTCCCGCCTTGTCGACTGGGGTTGTAGAATACGCTATCTGAATTTCTGCAGAGGAGTAATACCCCATTGACCATGGGTGGCGACTCTTGATGCTTAATGACGGAATCCTGGTGGCTGAGCAGTCCATGACATGCAACACTCCTTTGGTCCTTACATGGGCTGAAATTTTAGTATTCTACTACATTTTTTCTAAATACATTTCATTAAATTGTAGAGATTTGCATAGCTGATACTTGACAACTAACCATTTGAAAAAAAAAAAAAAAAAAGAAGATATTTTCTTTGTTATATTTTTCAAAAGAAATGCCATTGGCTCTGATTAAGCGTCTGTGTTTAGTGGCCCCTAGAATCTTTGATATTAACCCCTGAATGTCTGGGATAATAGAATAGATCACACACACACACAAACACACACACACACACACACACACATATATATGAATGCTTTTGCTAAGCGTATATTGATATCGTTTTCAGTAGATGAGATATTGCCACCGGGTAAATGAAATAGCCTACTTGCGGATGTTTAGCTCAGTCGGTAGAGCGTTGGACTAGGAACCAAAAGGTTCCGAGTTCGATACCGGCCCTCGCCAACTCAGCGTATAAGTAGCACAGTGATATGTGTGGTAAAATAAGGGCAGATGGTAGGTGTGGCGCTCCACCTCAAACAATCTCCTTGGTCTAGCGCTAGTGAAAAGGGGATAGACTCCTTCGCTGTTTGGTGATACCGACAATAGGCCACCCCGATGACTTTACTGACTTTTACATTCTTAAAAAAACATTCTTGAAATTTTGAAGGATTGTTTCGATTATTTCAGCCAGAAAATCTATTCATCATAGTCACGTGATTGGTTTGTTATTTAGGACAAATTTTCATTGGGTCGAAATAACTAGACACATTATTCTTTCTTTGTGTAACATTATTATGAACACTGTCAGTTACAATAAACTAAATATATAAAAGGATAACACCATTCGTCTCTATAGGGATTACATTCCTTACTTGCTACGATTCTTTTATTTGAAACTAGGGGACACGAAAGGTAATTATCTCCCGTGTCTACCAATATCCTCTATGTGGCGCACCCAGCAGCATTATAAAGAAGCGGCAAAATCAAAGTCCTTTTTACCTTTTACCTACTCGCACCAGTTGCGTTCTTGTCCACGGACAGTGACCCCAACAACCTCGTGTCGCATGAACATGATAACCATGTATATCTTTACACGTTTCTTTTCTACCAGCTACATATCAAGCACCCCAACACTTTCTCTAATAAATCCTTTTCATATCATAACATTTCACTCATACCACTCTGTATAAGCTTTTCCTTGTATCTCATTTGTTTGTATTCTTTTCTTTTAAGTTTTCTCACGTAATGAAATATTCTTCTAATTATTTCCTTGTGAATTGTTATCATGTTTATTCTGAACGAGAAAATGATATATTCAACCAAACTATCATTCTTCTTTGTCCTTGATATAACACTGAACTGCACCTGAGATTGAGACTCACTCTTCTTGTTATTACATCCCTATCCATTCTGACTCGGAGTGGTAGTACCTGTTAGGGTACCATATCTGGGTTAAATAGATTTGTTTGAGATGTTTGAAATGATTGTCAACTATATCAATACATTGCCTTCTAAAACTTTTATATTGTTCCTGTGTGAATTGATTGTGAACTAAATATAAAGGCTTGTAAATTATAAGATTAGATAGTCATCATCATCATCATCATCATCATCATCATCATCATCAAGACGTGCACGGATTTCTCTCTCTCTCTCTCTCTCTCTCTCTCTCTCTCTCTCTCTCTCTCTCTCTCTCTCTCGACCACCGGTTTTGTTAAGTCCTCTAGATGGCATCTAGCGTCCGTACAGAACTGATGAATTTAAGTTTTTTGTTTGTCGGCCGTGTTGAGGAAAACGTCACTTATGAGTTCGTCCTTACATCTCCAACAATGACCAGCATTTTTTGATAGTTAGGGAGAAGGGAGATAAGTCATTGGTCAAAACAACACACGACATTCTTTTGTATTTCCTATCATCTCCATATGACCGTAAACCATGCTTTTGCTAAGCGTATATTGGCATCTCTTTCGATAGATGAGATATTGCTACCAATGTATGGTCTACTTGTGGATATAGAAGATTTTAGAAGAGAGACTAAAAAAAGGTTGAATTTTCCTTATTATAGTCATCACTTCTAAACTCTTGGGGATTAGAATTGATAATTGACCCAAATTTGGGGCAATCCCCAAAAGTCGCCGACTACACCTCTGCAGAGAGCTAACAGTCCCCCCACCACCACCACCACCAATGGGATCGACTAGTTGCCGTGGAGTTGCGACCCGTGGTCCTTAAGGATAGAATCCTGGTGATTGAACAGTCCATAACATACAACACTCGACTTTGACCCTTACATGGTCTAGATGGACGGTCGGAGAGACCCTCTTCTTCGATCAATCGACTGGTCACGTCAAGCCCTAGCACCTATATGATTGTCTCAACCCTATTGCTCTTATGGCAAATCCCCCAGCTCTTTTATCATATATGTACTAGAAGGCGATGGCTGAGAGTATTCGTCTCCTGGGTATGATACTAAACTGCATCTAGTGGTGAGTTCTGAAGCTTCATTGCCATTAATCCCAGGTCCACTCTGTCCCGAAGTAATAGTACTTGTAAGAGTCACATCAAAGGGTTAAATTAATCAAAAAAGGAATATAAAAAATTAGAATGAATAAAATAAAACGTCTTCGGAATTGGTTGACATGCCATAAATACAACCAACAACCAACCAACCAACCAATCAGCCTCTCAGTTCAATCTTCTTGGCTTCCTCGCTCTGAGTTCTCTTGAATCTCTATTCATTATCTCGAGAGTCGTCTATGGCCGTATTGTCCCGCATCCACCTTTGCTCTTAATTTTAAACACGGTTTTGATGTATATATCTTTAGAGAGAGAGAGAGAGAGAGAGAGAGAGAGAGAGAGAGAGAGAGAGAGAGAGAGAGTCCCATTCCATTCATATATTGACAACCCTCTGTAATCTCTTTATCTCATCTTTGTATCTTCGTCTTCTTAATTTTCTTTGAGAACTTTCGAGACGCCTCCCTCCAATAAAATATTTCTTTCTTAATTATTTTGAAGGTTAAAATCCCTAACTGTGAAAGTGGTTAACCATACAGCCTCTTTGATTTGTTTTCTTTGTTTAATGGCATATCATGGGTTATTTAATGCCAAAGCCATCCTTGTAGAAGAACAGTAGTGGTACTATTTAACCATAGTTGAGGGGATGCAGATTTCATATCTTTCCGAAGAGTATGTTCGTAAATGAACGTAATAGCGTGACGTCGTAATAGCGTGTATAATATATACAACATAGAGGTATTTTCTAAGCATAGATTTGTCTGGTGCAAGGTCATAAGTTGGAATTGGTTGACTGATTGGTTGGAATTTTTAAGGCATTGCAAATCTTACTGGGTTACAGTTTAACAATTATAACAGGTGCTACCACTCAAGGTCATATTGGTAATAAAGGATTGACTCCCCACCCCTCAGAGTTACAGAACTGAAGCCTCATCACAGGAAGCAGTTTAAAGTCATACACAGGACCCCCTTTGAGGGTCTTAACCCTTTTCAGTTACCGTATTTTAAGCCCAAACAACATAACGGAGACCTAAGCTCGGCCAAAACCCAAGCGGATATCTATTTCGAAATGTACATGTGCGACACGTGTGATTAGTGGTTTGATCATTCCGACACACTTGAATGACCAAATCACTGTATCGATATACCTTGACTAGCCCCACAAAAAAAACATCCTAAAGTTTTTGTTACATTTTTTAATAAGGAAAATAGCAGTATATTGTATAGAAAACAATAAAATAGAATGTAATGAATTATGTGTTGTAATATATTTTATATTTGTTTGTTTTTTAATAAATGATATTTTCCTTCGGCATAATACATTTTGAAATCTAAATCGCTCGTACCTCAAATCTAACTCTTAACACAAAGCAAAATAAATCAAGTGACAGCTTATATATAAGTCAGAAAACTCGTAAGTTGAGACCACTCTCTCTCTCTCTCTCTCTCTCTCTCTCTCTCTCTCTCTATATATATATATATATATATATATATATATATATATAAGGGTAATCCCCAAAATAATTATTTAAAAATCACATAAACATTTATTTTTTATTGTCAATAATGTTTACATTTAACTTTAAACATTTTTTACATAAACGCCATTTTGATCGATGCATTTTTGTTGTCATTTTTGTTATATCAGCTTGTCGCCCTGTCATTGTGCAAGCGTTAAACCTCATCGTCGTTGCAAATGCCTTACACCACTTGCGGATGAGACACGCCTCAACATACACTTCCGTTAATTGGTGATCGGTTTCAATCGGTTTAATGCCTTTTTTTGCATCCTAAAACCGAATATCGTGTCAACTTCAAACTTGACAGTAGCGTCAATCGGGATTTTCATCAGAAACAACCCCCAAGTCAATAAACACAACAATGTTGCCAATAGCAGCACGAACAGTTTCCCTGCGTACCCAGCAGTTTGGAGATTTATATAGGTGTTGTATACAAGTGCTCTATATCCCAAGGATAAGAAGCTAGGAATATGTGAAATCTACGACGGATGTCTATCTACACATTTTCGAATAGATAATGTTTTTCACACACACACACACAACACACACACGCACGCACGCACGGGCGCGCGCACACACACACACACACACACACACACACACACATATATATAATATATATATATATATATATATATATATATATAATGAGAAGTAGCAAATAAGTGTTTTCATACAAAAGTGCTTAATCCTAAATTAGCAGAACAGATTTATATTATGGTACTAATTACATTTACATTTATCAATATCAGTTTGTTCATATCTATCTATCTATGTCTATTCGAATCTACCCCATTCTGTTCATTATATATCTCATTCTGTTTATATATATATTATATATATTATATATATATATATATATATATATCCGTTCATATTATCTATCTATCCACTTCAGACTGTTCATATCGATCTATCTATCTATCTATCTATCCACTTCAGACTGTTGTTCTATCTATCTATCTATCTATCTATCTCTCTCTCTCTCTCTCTCTCTCTATATATATATATATAAATATATATATATATATATATATATATATCTACGCATCTATCTATCTATGTCTATTCGTATCTATCTCATTCTGCTCATATCTATATATATCCGTTCATATCTATCTATCTATCTATCTATCTATCTATCTATCTATCTAAGCTTGTGTAATTAGTTTGGTTCGCACCGATTTTCACACATTGGTAATTGCGATCCGAAAAATCTGCATTTTCTGTTTCAATATTAAGTCTGTATATTAAAATAAAATGTATTTTAAATAAATACATTTAAAAAATTTACAAGTAAAAAAAAAGTATCATCTCACAATACACGCTGCCCCTTCAGTGGGGCATGGAGTAGGCCAACTGTATACCCTGTAGAGGGATAAGAGCAACCCCAACTCCCAAAAAAGGATGTTTGTATCACCGGTCTTTTGGTTGGGCTTACAATACGCCGACAACCGCCCCACCCCAGAGGAATAAAGCTACAACCAAAAATAAGTAAATAAACAAATAAATACGGTACGACACTAAATTGAATCCTGTGCTGAGGTTTCAGTTTTGCATCTCTGGAGTGTAAGTGTCAACCCTTCATAGCTATTATTCCCAGGCCCGCTCACCCGAAGTGGTAGTATCTGTTAGGGTATGATCTATAGGTCAAGTTGATCTGTTTGAAAATTATTAGTATTGGATAGGAATACCTGAAAACATAAAACTGGGTACAAATTATCTTTATTAAGAATAATTGTTTATTTGTCAAGACATCATATTTTCAAACCTTTGAAGGTAGACAAAATTAGTTCTTTCTTATTGTCACCCACCGACTTCACCGCTACTCCATCACTCTCTGCTAAGTTTGTGACATTTTCCACCATAAACTTTTTCGGTGCTATGGGGAAATTTCCAGTTTTCCCGATTTTCCGGTATATAAATTTGTCACAGAAATCGAAGTTATAAGTTGAACATTGAAAATGGGGAAAAGGGGATTGTCAATGTCAGGAATAGTTGCACGCATTATGGATTGAATATCATTTGGAACTAAAGTAATGATAATCTAAACAGATATATAGTAAAAGCGTTTTATGGTGAGGATTTTCATTAACTGCCAATTGTCAATATATATATATATATATATATATATATATATATATATATACACACATATACATATATATATATATATATATATATATATATATATAGTAGTACATTGACTAACGAATTTAATTCGACTCTTTCGTATCTCAAATCAATTTTCCCCATTGAAATCCCATTAACGGGTTCCAGCTCACCCCTGCAAAAACACCCTGATTAAAAAAAATTTTTTTACGTTTGTTATGTATACAGATATAGATATATACATATGCACATATACATATATGCATACACAAACATATGCATATATATACATATGTATGTGTATATATACATATATATATATACATACACATTATCCCGTATATACATAAACATTATATACATATATATGTACATATATATAAATATATTTGTCGGTGTATATACATTATAATCTATATAGCTCCTATGAATTTTTATATACATATACATTCATATATAAAAAATGTCGTTCTGGTTCTAACGGGAGAAAATTCAATATTTTATTAAAAAAAACAGAAGGTCCGCAAAATGTATTTTGTTCTCAGAAAATTTTAAAAAATTCTTTTTGTTTTACATATGCAACACGTGTTTCAGATCTTCTGGTATCTTCTTCAGGCTTTGATTGATAATATCAAAGCCTGAAGAAGATACCAGAAGATCTGAAACACATGTTGCATATGTAAAACAAAAAGAATTAAAAATTTTTTCTGAGAACAAAATACATTTTGCGGACCTTCTTTTTTTTATAAAACATTCATATATATATAATATATATATATATATATATTATATATATATATATATATATATATATCATACGTATACAGGCGCACGCATATATATATATTACATGTGTGTGTGTGTCTCTGAGTGTGTCTGTGTGTGTGTATAAATGAGAAAAAAAAGGATTGTCAGTAATCAGGAATTAATGCAAGCTTTATGTAAAGATTTTTTCTAGCTGTTTTCACTTTATGCGTTATATAATGAAAAGTAAAGGTATTGTCAATGGTCAGGAATGAAAGCAAGCCTAAGAATAGCGGTATTGTGTAACTGTTTACCTGGTAATACGAATTGTTAATTCTTAAGAAGTAAGAGAAACGTCATTTCAGTCGAAAAGGATAATTAATTATTACAAACGGATTCGAATCGTGTGGAATGATTTCAAAGAAAACATATTCAACAATTTGATGCAAATAAATAAATGAATAAATAAAACTAAAAATAAAACAAGCCTTCAACTTACCAACATTGCCGTGAAAGATAAGAGTAGAAATTTCATTGTGTTCTGTAAAATTGAAGAAATCCCGTTTTTGCTTTTTTCCTCAATTTTTTAAAAAGCAATTTACCACTCAGCGCCCAGCGGCGAGTGAGACAGAGTGAGAGAACAAAAATATTTTGGATATCTCTTCCTCTCTTAGATTATTTTTTTGAGGGTTTTAAAAAAAGAAAGTCGCGTTGCTACGAAACAGCTTTATCGTTAGACGTACGTACGTGTTGAACGTACGCGTGGGTTACTTTCGTTCCTCTTTCTTTCTTTCTTTCTTTCTTTCTTTCTTTCTCCCCTTCGGGATAGATATATAGATGTAGATATATGTTTATACAATTAAATAAATTCGTGCGTCTACCCACAGACACACACACACACATACACACGGATACAAAAAAGCAGATCCTCAAAGTGGAAGATGCTATCAGTGCAAAAAGGCTTAGAGAGGCAGATTTGCTGGTTTGATTACTAGTGACCCAGGGAACTACTTGTTGAGGGTGGTTCCCTCTAAAGAGGAGTGGATTTGGCCATCGGCTTTATAGTGACAGGATGCGAGAGCTTCTCAGTTGCGACGAATCAAAGAGGAAAGGGGGAGCAGTGAGGACCCAACCTTTGATGGTGACGTCAGACCTCTTGTAAACAAACACAATTCATTCTAAAATGTCGGTTCCCTCTGTTGGCCGGGACCGAAACTATGGAAGTCAAGCGGGCCGCTAAAATTGAAACATTACGAAAGTTGATGACTGTCTTAAAAAATGTTAACTGTCATCACAGTCATTTAAAAATGTTAAAAAATTCTACAAATACATACGTGACTATATCCCCTGTAGGATGGGGTAAGACTCCTCCCCTTAAAAAGGGCGTGTCTTGGGTATGAATAGAACTGCACTCTGGTCGTGACGCTCCAGTTCTGGATTCCTAAGGAATGTTGATTACCCTTTCATTGCCATTACACACGGAGGTTCACTCCGATCTGGAGTGGTAGTACTCGTTAGTGTACCATCTATGGGATCAAGAGATCTTTTTAAATTTCATTACTATTTAGAATAGAAATATTGAATATCATATCATTATCATCAAGTCGCGCTGTTAACAAGCACGGATTCCCATCTCTCTCTCTCTCTCTCTCTCTCTCTCTCTCTCTCTCTCTCTCTCTCTCTCTCTCTCTCTCTCTCCTCTCTCCACCCTCGCTATCAGCTAATTCTCTGGCAGTCCACCTTGCATCCAGTGTCCCTACATTAGCTGATCAAATGTAAGTTTTTGCTGGTCGGCCCGTTACTGAGGTGGTTCCATGTGTAGGTTTCCACAGTAAAGAGAATGTCCACTTAATGAGTTCATCCTTACTTCTCCAGCAGTGTCCACTTATGCTTGCTTGGATGATTGTTTGATAGGATGTAAGTGGGTTCGTACAGCTGCTGTTTTTTATAGGATGCTACTTCTCAGGATTTGTTCAAGACAGAACGCAGTCCTTGTGTAGTTCCATCTATCTTTTTCTCTAAGCGTTTCGTTTTAAAGCCTAAGTGATGCATCCATATCAGTAGACTTGACACAGCTACAAATTGGCGAACATTCTCGCTTTATCAGAGATTAGATTTTACAATGATCGACAATCTTTTTTATAGCTGTTTTCATGCTTTCCTATGCATATAAACATCGCTTTCAGTAGAATGAGATATACTACCAAGGTGTGTGAAACTGGTGTACTAATTTCAAAGGCTTACCATCCGTGTCTGAAGACGTGGTGCCATCTTGTTTCACAAACAAAAATGTGATATCTTATGACCGTGAGCAAAAATGTATTAAGAAATAGAAATTATAATTTATTTATAATGGATATTAGTTATTTGAAAACCATTTAATTACTTACAAAAAGACATCAGCATTAAATTAAACCAACAAGGGTTGATACACTGTTAAAAAAACTTAATCAATTCATTAGTAGTAGATAGAGAATAAAAAATTAAAAAATGTAAAGTCTTGGGAGTGGGGCTAAAAGTTCCGTATCAGCCAATCAGCGAGGAGTCTATCCCCTTTTCCACCTAGTGCTAGACGAAAGAGATTGTTTTTGCGTCTGAGGTGGAGCGCCACAACCTAGCACTTCAGCTCCTTTACTTTACCGCACAGATCCATTGCTACTCACTACGCCTGAGTTCGGAGAGACCCGGTATTCGAAACTAGGAACCTCGTGATTCCTAGCCGGAACGCCTTACCGACTGAAACTAACCCGGGCCCTATAGATAAGAATACCTGATATCATTTAACCGTAGAGCCAAAAAACAAGAAAAAAGTGTGTAAAAAGAAACTACACAAAAATATAAAATTAAACATACAATTCCATTTTTTTGCATACAATAACCCCAGACGGGTTGACATGCCGTTAAAACAAATCAATCAATAATTCAATAAATCGAACCCACTGTTCTTCTGTGGACTCATACCGCCATGGACACACCAGTGTAGGCTGACCAGCAAAAACACATATCTACATTGATCAACTCTCTACGAACACTGGATGCGTACGGTGGACTGCAAGGAGGGATAGTGATAGGCGACGGGAGTGGAGAGAGAGAGAGAGAGAGAGAGAGAGAGAGACGAGAGCGAGAGACGAATGAGAGAGATGGGTCTGTTAGCACGCTTGATTGATGATAATGCCGTGATGTGGGATTAGCTTACTATTAGACGTGCTGTCAAGTAACGCTGAAAGCACCGGTTCCCGCTAGATCCCCAAAAAAGTTAAGCAGCGATATTGGGTGACGGCTTTAGTTGGGTGACCACTTAAGCAATATCAGGTACTGAAGCAATCTGTGGCCTGTGTGCCATATTTTAAGTCAACATACACATCGAAGTTAAACAAATCATTTATCGAACTTCGATTGCTTTAGCATTAAATGACCCGAATAACGGTATTCAGGCATGACTCAAAACCGACCTATCACCAGAACACACCCAACCAACCAACCGTACTATTAAATTACTACAAAAGGTGTCAGATTACACCCTATGACAGGCGTCATGAAACTCGACGCTTCTTTAGGCACCTTCACACCCTCTCCTCGTTTTCCCCCGCTCTCCTTCGTATCCATAAAATTCCTCGGTGTGGCCCTTTTCTCGGTGGGCCTTCTAGGCTTCAGCCATAATTCAGCATTATGTTTGGTTGCGTTGGATTTTACGGCGTCAACCCTTGTTTGATTATTTCATGCCCGCGAAGACGATTTCTTGTTTCATTGATTTCTATATTTTATTTTAAAACTCATTTTAACAACATCTCTTAAAAAAAACTAACTTATCTATCTCTGTTAACCCATATGACTTAGACCCTAACGGCCGCATAGTGGACCCTGGGAGTAATAGCTATGAAGGAGGTACTCCACGCCACTCCCAAGAATTCCAAAAGATCGAATTCACCACTGCTCCAGTTTAACGCTCATACCCAAAGACCCTCAGCGGACCACTCTTCTAGCACACGATGTCAAAGGTTACGAAGTATTCCCAGTAGTGAGCAATACGCGTTGGCACAATCATCATGTGCTAGCGGTTTGACGTGGCCAGCCGATTGACCCAGAGGTGGCCTCTTTTCCATCTCAAGGACCAATTAGAGTGCGCACCGTTCCATTGAATTGCCTCAGTATCACGGCCTTATAGCTTAATGAGCATTGGACTAAAGAAGTGTCGATATATTTTTCCTTTATAGATAAGGTAATATTACATAGGAACAGGGAGATCAAAGCCACGAAGTTCTTCGAGGAATACCAAATTGTTTTTGGGTATTTTAGAAGATATATTTTGCGAAATTGTTTGCGAAAAATTTGGCTGTGAAGCAGAAATGGAAAGTAGCTGACAATAAAAATTCAGTGAATTTCATATCATATTTTCCTCCCATCCTTTAATTACTTTGAAGCGGGAAAAAAAACATTATTTAAAAAAACCAAAAAAAAACAAACAAGATTTTTGAGTCGCCATTCGAATACCAAACATATTGACGTGAATCTTGGCTTTCTAGAAAAATGACATTGAAATTTAATTATATATAATGTCAAAAACATTTTCTTCATTATTGCAACGATCTTGATTTATTATCTTTTTTATTAACTTTTTGCATATATTAAATGAATCTTTTGAATCTAACACTTATATACTATATATTATTACGTAATATATATTATATATATTATAATATATATATTACTATCAATCGATTAAATCGAAAATATTCACTTATCCTTCAATTAATTAATGTAAGAATTAAGGTCACTCTATTTGGCTGAAACGCAAAATACAACATCTCATGCTGTACGTTTACATTACCCAAAAATCTTCAATGATACATAAAGAACAATTAATATTGTACAATAAATAAAAGCTTTCCTTGAATCCCTTTCCAGCGTATAATAACTGCCAATTTAAATAAATAAAACTATATCTATACATTACAAATGTTCGGCTGTCCTAAGTATGTATGTTCTTTATTTATGTATGTCCGCATGAAACTCACTGGAAGTAAAATCAATAATCGACAAAAGGTAAATCTACTATATACACATTAATCATCACTAGTTCCTTGCTTTTTGTAGCAAACAATTAATTGAAGATTCTTGATACTTAATATAACAAATTAGATGACTACATAGAATCATTACGTTTCTTCACACCTGAAAGTATCCATTTCGAATCTCAAAACCGTAAACAACATCCATACACCAGATTGTTTTTTGGTCCACACCTCTACCCAGGTGACATTAAGTAGTCGCCTTCATTATACCTATAATGTTGCCGATTCTCTCGACAATGACAGACAAGCAGAATTCTTAGTGTTTAGCTTATTCAGCTTTTCTTTTTACGAATGAGAGTCATTTTTAGGCAATGCCCCCCCAATTAACGGTAGCATTGCTTACCTGACAGACGGGCACCCTGATATAATCTGTAATATCTCAGCACCGTACTTGTGGTGCAGAGGTAAATACTGGAAGGTATTAACGTCGGGTCTGCAATAGGTTGAACTTAACTACGCCAATGATTTGTTTCTATAGTATGAGAGTCTGTGATAGAAAACTAGTCACACCATTTTGGTTGAGATGATAAAGAAGAATGCGAGCCCAGTGTGTCCACAGATTCTCCAAGCCGGTCTTCATACTGATACAATTTTATCCTCGGAGTTGCGAGATTGACATGCTTTTTCCCCAGAGCGAAGTGAAAACGTAGCAAACCTACTCCTCTTCTCTCTCTCTCTCTCTTCATCTCTCCTATATACTATATATATATATACTATATATAGTATTAGTATATCATACTATATTAATATATATATAAGCTAGCGGTAGCGAATCACAGGAAATTCCAACGGGGTCGATTTTAAAATCGCATTAGGCCGAGAAACCGACAGTGACCAAGCACCGCGTTTACTTTGTCTTTCGCTACCAAGCTTTGATATAAATGACTTTCAATTGATATTGAGCACTCTTATAGATATAGAGACATTTATTGTTAATAATATACTCTCTCTTACACTCACACAGGAAGACAGACCAGACAGACACCACAACGGACACACCACACAACCACACACACAAACACACATGCATATAAAACATTTGAATATATAAACTGATTATACACACACTTGAAAACCTATATAATCGTGCATTAATTTCTCGGTACTCAAAGGAATAATTAATTGAAGTCTATCGTTCATGTGTTTTAAACGCAGATGAAGACATACTCCACACTGCGATTAGTAAGCTTCTGAAAATTAGTAGACCACTTCACATACCACAGTAACAATATCTGTATCAAAAGTGATGTCAATATACGCATTAGTTGGAATGCTATAGTAGAGTTTGGATCGTCATATGGAAATCTGATATCTCTGATAAGATCAAAGCGATAATTTCTCCCAAGCTGTAGCTTGTGACATGGCTAACTGTATGACGCACCATTAACAAAACTCCTAGAGAAACCCGGACCGGGAACTACACAAAGGATATTAGGGTACTCTCATTGAATAAATCCTGGAATCAGCACCTACAAAAAAGCACGCTTGAACCATCATTACCTACCTTATCACTCAAAATTATCTTAGTAGATATGCAACAAGACACGACCTCTGGCTAACGGAGAGCAAGGACGAACCAGTAGTGACGCTTTTCTAGTGAACACCTACACATGAGCCGCCTAGCAGAAACCTAATACATCAACTCTTGTCTGGTTTCTTGATCGCAGTACAGAAACCTGTCTGGGACGATGATCGATAGGAATGTTGTGAGAGAGAGAGAGAGAAAGAGACGACGAGAGAGAGAAAAAGAGAGAGAGCAGAAAGAGAGAGAGGAGAGAGAGAGATGAGAGAGAACGATCGATTACAATATTAGTATCGTTACTTGAAGATTATAAGTAACAAAGTCGGTGGATTGGCCGATTGTCGGTTATCACGCCGAGCATAGACCAGGGAGATTTTTTTGCTGTGGTGTTAGCGCCAGATACTTTACTTTACAGATCAGATTACCCTGATATTGATACTTGTTATATGAAAAGACTTGACTTCGGGACATTCAATTACGACAATGTTGACATGCCGTAGACAACCAACCACACCAACAACCAACCAACCATCACTACTCTTTCTTCTTTAAACGCAACATTTTTCCCAAGCTTTTGGTTTAAGTTTCTTTTTCTTTCTTAGCCGTAGCAGACACTTGTATAGATATATATTATTAGTTGAAAACACTACCAACTTCAAAATTACCTGCTTCTCTTACACAACTAACATAACCCAAAGTGTTTTATTCATTAATCAAATTTAGTCAGTAAGAAAAATTATAAATATACTAAATATGTAACAAGTTTCCTGAACGGAAACTACGCTCACAGATACCTCGTCATTTAATCTCAACAATTTACAAACTGCGTTTCCTTCTGCGTGAAAAAACAAAAAAGTTATTTATTTAACAATTAAGAACTTTTTTTTATTTATCGGTAAAAATGAACACTGTACACAATGACTCACAGACACAAAATTCTTCCCGTCTACAAATACAGAAGTTACCATTTCTTAACAGTCGTCATTTAGTTCGTCTTTAGTTATTACACGAGGACTGAAGAATCCCCGTAGCGTAGTGTAAGCTTAACTATGAATCGTAGTAAAAGTGCAGTTTGGACTCCAGTCAGGCTATTACCAGTAATACCCTTTGGGGAAAATATCAGGGTTAACCCCCCTTGACTCGGGACCGGAAGTGTAAGGTACCGGAAGGGTGGGGCTGGAACACCCATAGAAATCCTCTCACCAGAACAGTAAAGTAGTGGCGAAGCCGCGACGTCCTGAAGAACAGCCACCAGTAGTCGGGTGATACGCATGTCTCTCCTGGGACAGAACAGTAAAGGATATTCAGCGAGACGGACCACGTTCGCGTTCCGACCTGACGAGAAAGTCCGACAACGTATGAAGCGTATAACAGAATTTCTTCACCCTAAAAAGAACTCAACAAAGATAAGTGCATTACTATCTATACATATATATATACCTATACGTTATTATTACTCATGTGTGTGTGTGTCGCGCGCGACTCAAAAGACTGCAAACAAGCTTCTCAGTTTATCAAACCCTGTGGTTATGCATTTAATACTTGTCTATGTCTCCTATCCCTTCCTTTGGCGGTAGTTTGGACCGCATTTTTTTTGTTACCTTATCCCCACCAGCTATTGGTTAAATGTACCACTATTAACTAAATCTAAAAGAAAAAATGTTCTCGAGATGTTCCACCAAACTGCCATTCAGGAACAGGTAGAACGACTTTGAATAAAGCAAGTATTTTTTTAAATCAATGAAATCCCAAAATTACCTCAGAGAATAAGGTTTCTCTTTAAGTTGTTTCTAACAGTTGATGTTCTCACGATTATCAGCAATACTAAATTCCACTAAATATTCTTATATAGAAAGAATCTAAGAACAAAGCTCTTAATAAGAAATAACATCAGAATGCTTGATATTACATTACAGCAGCATGGTATAAAAAAGCTGCAAAAAAAAGAGATTACTCTAAATACTTTGCTGTATTTAAAGTTACATGTTCGTAAAAGAACGCAATCTCCCAATCTCAGACTGTACATATCATCACTTTTCGGTACAAGCATCAAGTCATTATATTATTCATATATATATATATAGATAATCTGGGACGAGGCTATTTGCATTTCTCGTAGCTCTAATACCCTGGGAAGGTATCAATCAACTATCTCCCTCTAAGCTATCGGTTGACTGGTTCTTTAACCTTGGTTAGTCAACCAGCTTAGTGAGGAGGAAAAACTCTGAATTAAAACCTGGGTAAGCTCTGCATAAGGAAAATGACTGTGCGTCAAATCCTTATCGTGTGTCGTTGTGTGGGGTAGATAAGTCAGTATGAGCACTTCATCTCTAGGATCGCAAAAGTTACCCGTCGATACCCAGTTGTACATCACACTCAGCGCACAGCTTAGGTAATCTCCGACAACTGTTGCAGAAATCATCTGAGAGCCTGACAGTGAGCACTCCATCCCAACAAACAACAAAAACATCTCTCCCTGGTTTAGTACACAGTGATACAAGGGGCTAGCCTCCCTCGTTGTTCGGTGAATATGACAATAGGCACATCTTAGGTAGGTATTAAAACTGATCTAACGTGGACTCTCGTTTCTGGAGCTCTGGAGAATATACCGAACATTGCCGATTACTCCCACGGTCCCACATATGACAGGAGTGGTAGTACCCTCTTAGCGGCCATCTAATTGCCAATAGCCATCAGGTTATAAAATCTTTCGTATTTGAACAGGGCGTGGTGGCAGAAAAAACAAAAAAACAAAAAAATCTTTTTACAAGAAATTTTTACGGATCCATACAAATCCGACCGGTTTATTGATGCACAACAAGTCAAGGCGAGCAAATTTTAGGTTAACGGTTCTGACCCCACCAGAAGAATATTCACCTTTGTAAACAGAAAAAAACTATTGAGCTGCATTGGTTCTTGTGTTAGAACTTGGCCGAAGCTTTCTTGACCCTTAGTACATAAAAAGAAAAGAAGACGTATATAACGGGGCCAGAGCAACGGGGACAGAACGGGATGCAGGAGCTCACTAAACCGTACGTTTGCAGCTAACAAAGAGAGAGCTCCTTGGTTTGAATTCAAAGTTTGTTATTCTCCCTAGACAGGTTGCCATTCAACAAGGTTAAACGGGCTCGCCTCTACGGCCTACTAAAATTCTACCCATAGCCGGATGTGAACGTAGCTTGGATTTATACCTTTCCCAAGGGCACACATGTAAACGCAAACTGCCGCAGTCCAGGTTATGAACTCGGGTCGCCTTAATCCACAACGATATGAGGGAGTGCCATCTCTAATCACAAAGACTTCTACACAGAGAGACTACTTACTGATAATAATGCAAACATGTGGATCTTTTAATTGACTGGTTCTTCCCTTAAGCGCGTTTTAGGACAATTTCGATTTGGGGTGGAAATGAATGTCTCATAACTTGGGGTCAGGGAAAAGCCACTTGGTGGACTAATTTTTCTGCCTACGGCCCATTTGTTAGACAAGCAAGAAACACATATTATTCAGAAATTTTCTATTGCAGTCTTTTCGTTTACCCGTTTGAGGTATTTTTATTAGACTACAAAATATGGGCGTTATGAGAACGGCGGGTTCTAACATGGGGGGAGGACTTATATTGGCCGCTTAGAACATGAAAATAACTCTTGAAATCTTGCGACAAGTTCTCTCTCTTATTTTCCAAAGGTGTCAAGTTTAGCCAGGGAAAGTCCAGAAGATAAATCTCATATTGTTAATTAAGGCATGATCCAAAGAAGGCCATAAACATTTTTTTGTTTCTATTGTAGAGTATCGCCACTCGATTAGATACCTTTTTTCTGATGAGGGACATTTTCACCACACACACCACACACACACACACACACAGTATATATATACTATAGGTATATAATATATATATATATGTGTGTGTCGTGTGTGTGTGTGTGTTGTGGGAGAAAAGTAGACAAAGACGGGATGTTATGGAAACTGGATGTTTATTGCGACGATTGCAAATTTCCGCGTCATTTAGACGTTCTTCAGGACTCGATATAATTCTTGCAGACATTTTCAAGATGTGTGAAAACCGTGGTGTCGAGTGAGGGGGTGGTTGGGTGGGGTAGTGGATTTTCCTTCTCTCTAGATGACAGCTATTGATTTGGTGATGCACGTGTGGTATCGAATGTTGGAAGATGGGGATTTTGGTTCAAGATGATTCTCGTACTTTT
>CM042180.1:16857126-16859626 GCA_023376005.1 Doryteuthis pealeii
AAAGAGAGAGATCCGAAAATGTTGCATCGTCGAACATACATCGTTCCATAACATCCCGTGTTGTCTACTTTTATCCACACACTACACACAACACACACACAATATATATATATATATATATATTGTGTGTGTGGTGTGTGTGTGTGTGTGTGTGTGTGAAATGTCCCTCATCAGAAAATAGGTAGCTAATCGAGTGGCGATATCTAGCAATAAACAATAACACTTTTATGGCCTTTTTGGATCATCCTTATTACAATTAATGAATTTATTTCTGGACTTTCCCCCTGGATAACTGCAACCTTTGGAAAAATAAGGAGAGAAGAACTTGTCGAAATTTCAAGTTATTTTTCAATGTTCTAAGCGGGCCATATAAGTTCCTCCGCCCATGTTAGAACGGCCGTTCATAACGCCCATTTTTGTAGTCTAATAAAAATACTCAAGGGTAAACGAAAAGGACTCATAGAAATTTTGATAAAATATGTTTTTGCTTGTCTAACAAATGGGCGTAGGCATAAAATTAGTCACCAAGTGGCTTTTTCCCTGACCCCAAAAGTTTATGAACATCAGTCCACCCAAATCGAAATTGTCTAAAACCGCTTAGGAAGAAACTCAGTCAATATAAAAGATCCCACATTTCATTATTATCAGTAAGTAGTACTTATCTGTGTAGTAAGTCTTTGTGATTAGATGGCACTCCCTCTTATAATCGTTGGGATTAGGCGACCCGAGTTTCATTAAACCTGGACTGGGCAGTTTTGCGGTTTTAACATTGTGCTAAAAATACCCTTGGGAAAGGTAAAATCCAGCTATTCTACTCCGGCTATGGGTAAATAGTAGGGTAGACTGAGCTCTTTAACCTTGTTATGGCAAACCTGTCTAGAGAAAATAACAACTTTGAATTCAAACCTAAGGAGCTCTCTTCCTTGTTAGTCACGTACTTTTAGAGCTCTTCATCCCCCTTCTCCTCCTTCTCTTCCCCCGTTATATCGTCTTCTTTCTTTTTTATTACTAAGTCAAGAAGCTTCGCCAAGTTCTACACAAGACCAAAATGCTAGCTCATAGTATTTTTTCTTTTACAAAGTGAATATTCTTCTGGTGGTCAAACCGTTACCAAAATATTCTCCCTTGATGTCGGATTTGTACGGATCGTAAAAATTTCTTGTAAAAAAAGATTTTTTTGTTTTTGTTTTTATTGTTTTTTTGCACACCGACCTGTTAAATACGAAAGATTTTATACTGATCTATTTGGCCAATAGATGGGAACCTAAGAGGTACTACCACTCCTGGTCATAGTGGACCTGGAGTAATCGCAATGTTGGTATATTTGCCATTCTCCAAAGCTTCCAGAACGAGAGTCTCACGGTTAGATGCAGTTTAATTATCCTACTAAGATGTGGCCTATTGTCAGTATCAGCCGAACAACGAGGGAGGCTAGCCCCATATCACTTGTACTAAACCAGGGAGATTGTTTTTTGTTGTTGTTGGGATGGAGTGCCACTTCAGCTCAAATGATTTACTGCACAGTTCAGATTACCTAAGCTGTGCGCTGAGTTGACGACAACTGGTATCAAACCCGTAACTTTGCGATTCCTAGATGAGTGCTCTACTGACTTATCTACCCCACACCACACACGCGATTCTCTAGGTGAATTCTCTACTGACTCATCTACCCCCCCCACACACACACACGAATAGGATGTGACGCCACAGTCAATTTTCTTATGCAGAGCTTACCAGGTTTTAATTCAGAGTTTTCCTCCTCCTAGGCTGGTTGACTAACCAGGTTAAAGAAACCAGTCAACCCATAGCTAGAGGGAGAAAAGTTGATTGCATTACCTTTCCCAAGGGTATTAGTGCTACGAGAAATGCAAATAGCCTCGTCCAGGATTATATATATATATATATATATATATAATAATGATTGACTTGTTACCAAATGATATCTGTACAGTCTGATGATTGGAGCAATATCTCTTCTTTTTTACCACATGTAACTTTTAATTACAGCAAGAGTATTAGAGTAATCTCTCTTTTTTCAGCTTTGTATACCACTCTGCTTAAATGGTATTCAAGCATTCTGATGTTATTTCTTATTAAGAAGTTTGTTCTGTAGATTTCTTCTATATAAGAATATTTAGGGAATTTAGTATTGCTTGATAATCCGTGAAAACATCAAACTGTTAGAAACAACTAAAAGAAACCTTAATTCTCTGAGGAATTGATTTCATTGATTTAAAGAAATATTCTTTATCAAAGTCGTTCTAACTTTCTCCTGAATGGCATTGGTGGAACCATCTCGAGAACCATTTTTCTTTTAGATTTAGTTAAATAGTGGTACTATTTAACCAATAGCTGGTGGGGGATAAGGTAACAGAAAAAATGCGGTCCAACTACCGCCAAGAAAGGGATAGAGACAAGACAAGTATTATGCATAAAGGGTTTGATAAAACTGAAAGCTTTTTGCAGTCTTTGAGTCGCGCGCGCACACACACACACACAC
>CM042180.1:16864626-16942126 GCA_023376005.1 Doryteuthis pealeii
TGTAGTTGTTTCTTTTGCACACTTTTTTTCTTTTTTTGCTCACGGTTAAATGATATCAGGTATTCTTATCCATAGGGCAGGGTTAGCTCAGTCGGTAGAGTGTTCGGCTAGAAACCACAAGGTGTCTAGTTTGATACCGGTCCCCGCCAACTCAGTGTATGAGTAGCACATGGATCTGTGCGGTAAAGTAAGGAGCTGATGGTAGGTGTGGCGCTCCACCTCATACGCAAAAACAATCTCTTTCGTCTAGCACTACTGAAAAGGGAATAGACTCCCTCACTGATTGGCTGATACCGACTTTAGCCCACCCCAACGACTTTACATTTTTTAATTTTTTATTCCTATCTACTACTAATGAATTGATTAGTTGTTTTAACAGTGTATCAACCCTTGTTGGTTTATTTAATGCTGATGTCTTTTTGTAAGTAATTAAATGGTTTCAAATAAATAATAATCCATTATAAATAAATATAATTTCTATTCTTAATACATTTTTGCTCACGGTCATAAGATATCACATTTGTTTTAAACAAGATGGACACATCTTCACACTGGATGGTAAGCCTTTGAAATTAGTACACCAGTTCACACACCTTGGAAGTAATATCTCATCTACTGAAAGCGATGTTAATATATGCATAGGAAAGGCATGGACAGCTATAAAAAAGATTGTCGATCATTGAAAATCTAATCTCTGATAAAGCGAGAATGTTCCCAATTTGTAGCTGTGTCAAGTCTACTGTATGGATGCATCACTTAGGCTTTAACGAAACGCTTAGAGAAAAAGATAGATGGGAACTACACAAGGACGCTGCGTTCTGTCTTGAACAAATCCTAGAAGTAGCATCCTATAAAAAACAGCAGCTGTACGACCACTTACATCCTATCAAACAAATCATCCAAGCAAGACATGATGGACACTGCTGGAGAAGTAAGGATGAACTCATAAGTGACATTCTTCTGTGGAAACCTACACATGGACACACCAGCGTAGACCGACCAGCAAAAACTTACATTGATCAGCTATGTAGGGACACTGGATGCAAGGTGGACTGCCAGGAGGAATAGCTGATAGCGAGGGGTGGAGAGAGAGAGAGAGAGAGAGAGAGAGAGAGAGAGAGAGAGAGAGAGAGAGAGAGAGAGAGAGAGAGATGGGAATCCGTGCTGTTAACACGACTTGATGATAATGATATGATATCAATATTTCTATTCTAATAGTAATGAAATTTAAAAAAGATCTCTTTGATCCATAGATGGTACACTAACGAGTACAACCACTCCAGATCGGAGTGGACCTCCTGTGTGTAATGGCAATGAAAGGGTAATCAACATTCCTTAGAGATCCAGAACTGGAGCGTCACGACCAGATGCAGTCTATTGTCATACCCAAGACACGCCCTTTTTTAAGGGGAGGAGTCTTACCCATCTACAGGGATATAGTCAACGTATGTATTTGTAGAATATTTTTAACATTTTTAAAATGACTGTGATGACAGTTAACATTTTTTAACAGTCATCACTTTCGTAATGTTTCAATTTTAGCGCCGCTTGACTTCCATAGTTTCGGTCCCGGCCAACAGAGGGAACCGACATTTTAGAATGAATTGTGTTTGTTTACAAGAGGTCTGACGTCACCCAAAGGTTTGGGTCCTCACTGCCTCCCCCTTTCCTCTTGATTCGTCGCAACTTGAGAGCTCTCGCATCCTGTCACTATAAAGCCGATGGCCAAATCCACTCCCTCTTTAGAGAGGAACCACCCTCCAACAAGTAGTTCGCCTGGGTCACTAGTAATACAAACCAGCAAATCTGCCTCTCTACCCTTTTTGCACTGATAGCATCTTCCACTTTGAGGATCTGCTTTTTTGTATCCGTGTGTATGTGTGTGTGTGTGTCTGTGGGTAGACGCACGAATTTATCATAATTGTATAAACATATATCTACATCTATATATCTATCCCGAAGGGGAGAAAAAGAAAGAAAGAAAGAAAGAAAGAAAGAAAGAAAGAAAGAAAGAACGAAAGTAACCCACGCGTACGTTCAACACGTACGTACGTCTAACGATAAAGCTGTTTCGTAGCAACGCGACTTTCTTTTTTTAAAACCCTAAAAAAAATAATCTAAGAGAGGAAGAGATATCCAAAATATTTTTGTTCTCTCACTCTGTCTCACTCGCCGCTGGGCGCTGAGTGGTAAATTGCTTTTTAAAAAATTGAGGAAAAAAGCAAAAACGGGATTTCTTCAATTTTACAGAACACAATGAAATTTCTACTCTTATCTTTCACGGCAATGTTGGTAAGTTGAAGGCTTGTTTTATTTTTATTTTATTTATTCATTTATTTATTTGCATCAAATTGTTGAATATGTTTTCTTTGAAATCATTCCACACGATTCGAATCCGTTTGTAATAATTAATTATCCTTTTCGACTGAAATGACGTTTCTCTTACTTCTTAAGAATTAACAATTCGTATTACCAGGTAAACAGTTACACAATACCGCTATTCTTAGGCTTGCTTTCATTCCTGACCATTGACAATACCTTTACTTTTCATTTATAACGCATAAAGTGAAAAACAGCTAAGAAAAAATCTTTACATAAAGCTTGCATTAATTCCTGATTACTGACAATCCTTTTTTTTTCTCATTTATACACACACACAGACACACTCAGAGACACACACACACACATGTATATATATATATATGCGTGCGCCTGTAACGTATGAATATATATATATATATATATATATATATATATATATATATATATATATATGAATGTTTTTATAAAAAAAAGAAGGTCCGCAAAATGTATTTTGTTCTCAGAAAAAATTTTTAATTCTTTTTGTTTTACATATGCAACATGTGTTTCAGATCTTTCTGGTATTTCTTCAGGCTTTGATATTATCAATCAAAGCCTGAAGAAGATACCAGAAGATCTGAAACACGTGTTGCATATGTAAAACAAAAAGAATTTTTTAAAATTTTCTGAGAACAAAATACATTTTGCGGACCTTCTTTTTTTTTTATAAAATATTGAATTTTCTCCCGTTAGAACCAGAACGACATTTTTTATATATGAATGTATATGTATATAAAAATTCATAGGAGCTATATAGATTATAATGTATATACACCGACAAATATATTTATATATATGTACATATATATGTATATAATGTTTATGTATATACGGGATAATGTGTATGTATATATACATATGTATATATACACATACATATGTATATATATGCATATGTTTGTGTATGCATATATGTATATGTGCATATGTATATATCTATATCTGTATACATAACAAACGTAAAAAATTTTTTTTAATCAGGGTGTTTTTGCAGGGGTGAGCTGGAACCGGTTAATGGGAATTCAATGGGGAAAATTGATTTGAGATACGAAAGAGTCGAATTAAATTCGTTAGTCAATGTACTACTATATATATATATATATATATATATATATATATATATATATATTGTCTTTTATATATATATATATATATATATATATATATATATATATATATATATATATATATATATATATATATATATATATATATATATATTGTCTTTATATATATATATATATATATATTATATATATATATATATATATAATATTGACAATTGGCAGTTAATGAAAAATCCTCACCATAAAACGCTTTTACTATATATCTGTTATAGATATCATTACTTTAGTTCCAAATGATATTCAATCCATAATGCGTGCAACTATTCCTGACCATTGACAATCCCCTTTTCCCCCATTTTCAATGTTCAACTTATAAACTTCGATTTCTGTGACAAATGTATACCGGAAAATCGGGAAAACTGGAAAATTTCCCCATAGCACCGGAAAAGTTTATGGTGGAAAATGTCACAAACTTAGCAGGGAGTGATGGAGTAGCGGTGAAGTCGGTGGGTGACAATAAGAAAGAACTAATTTTGTCTACCTTCAAAGGTTTGAAAATATGATGTTAATTTGTGAGTATTCATGACAAATAAACAATTATTCTTAATAAAAATAATTTGTACCCAGTTTTATGTTTTCAGGTATTCCTATCCAATACTAATAATTTTCAAACAGATCAACTTGACCTATAGATCATACCCTAACAGATACTACCACTTCGGGTGAGCGGGCCTGGGAATAATAGCTATGAAGGGTTGACTCCTTACACTCCAGAGATGCAAAACTGAAACCTCAGCACAGGATTCAATTTAGTGTCGTACTGTATTTATTTGTTTATTTACTTATTTTTGGTGGTAGCTTTATTCCTCTGGGGTGGGGCGGTTGTCGGCGTATTGTAAGCCCAACCAAAAGACCGGTGATACAAACATCCTTTTTGGGAGTTGGGGTTGCTCTTATCCCTCTACAGGGTATACAGTTGGCCTACTCCATGCCCCACTGAAGGGGCAGCGTGTATTGTGAGATGATACTTTTTTTTTACTTGTAAATCTTTTTAAATGTATTTATTTAAAATACATTTTATTTTAATATACAGACTTAATATTGAAACAGAAAATGCAGATTTTTCGGATCGCAATTACCAATGTGTGAAAATTGGTGCGAACCAAACTAATTACACAAGCTTAGATAGATAGATAGATAGATAGATAGATAGATACATATGAACGGATATATATAGATATGAGCAGAATGAGATAGATACGAATAGACATAGATAGATAGATGCGTAGATATATATATATATATATATATATATATATATATATATATATAGATAGATAGATAGATAGATAGATAGATAGATATGAACAGTCTGAAGTGGATAGATAGATAGATAGATAGATCGATATGAACAGTCTGAAGTGGATAGATAGATAATATGAACGGATATATATATATATATATATATATATATATATATATATATATATATAACAGAATGAGATATATAATGAACAGAATGGGTAGATTCGAATAGACATAGATAGATAGATATGAACAAACTGATATTGATAAATGTAAATGTAAATTAGTACCATAATATAAATCTGTTCTGCTAATTTAGGATTAAGCACTTTTGTATGAAAACACTTATTTGCTACTTCTCATTAATATATATATATATATATATATATATTATATATATATGTGTGTGTGTGTGTGTGTGTATGTGTGTGTGTGTGTGCGCGCCGTGCGTGCGTGCGTGTGTGTGTGTGTGTGTGTGTGTGTGTGTGAAAAACATTATCTATTCGAAAATGTGTAGATAGACATCCGTCGTAGATTTCACATATTCCTAGCTTCTTATCCTTGGATATAGAGCACTTGTATACAACACCTATATAAATCTCCAAAACTGCTGGTACGCAGGGAAACTGTTCGTGCTGCTATTTGGCAACATTGTTGTGTTTATTGACTTGGGGGTTGTTTCTGATGAAAATCCCGATTGACGCTACTGTCAAGTTTGAAGTTGACACGATATTCGGTTTTAGGATGCAAAAAAGGCATTAACCGATTGAAAACCCATCACCAATTAACGGAAGTGTATGTTGAGGCGTGTCTCATCCGCAAGTGGTGTAAGGCATTTGCAACGACGATGAGGTTTTAACGCTTGCAAATGACAGGGCGACAAGCTGATATAACAAAAATGACAACAAAAATGCATCGATCAAAAATGGCGATTATGTAAAAAATGTTTAAAGTTAAATGTAACATTATTGACAATAAAAATAAATGTTTATGTGATTTTTAAAAATAATTATTTTGGGGATTACCCTTATATATATATATATATATATATATATATATATATAGAGAGAGAGAGAGAGAGAGAGAAGAGAGAGAGAGAGAGTGGTCTCAACTTACGAGTTTTCTGACTTATAAAGCTTGTCACTTGATTTATTTTGCTTTGTGTTAAGAGTTAGAATTTGAGGTACGAGCGATTTAGATTTCAAAATGTATTATGCCGAAGGAGAAATATCATTTATTAAAAAACAAACAAGATATAAATATATTACAACACATAATTCATTACATTCTATTTTATTGTTCTATACAATATACTGCTATTTCCTTATTAAAAAATGTAACAAAAACTTTAGGATGTTTTTTTTTGTGGGGCTAGTCAGGTATATCGATACAGTGATTTGGTCATTCAAGTGTGTCGGAATGATCAAAACCACTAATCACACGTGTCGCACATGTACATTTCGAAATAGATATCCGCTTGGGTTTTGGCCGAGCTTAGGTCTCCGTTATGTTGTTTGGGCTTAAAATACGGTAACTGAAAAGGTTGACCCCCACCCTCAGAGTGTAGTAAAACCTTCAAAAAGGATGCAGCTTTTTGCTCAGGTGTGGGGAGTCAATCCTTTATTACCGTATTTTAAGCCCAAACAACATAACGAGACCTAAGCTCGGCCAAAACCCAAGCGGATATCTATTTCGAAATGTACATGTGCGACACGTGTGATTAGTTGGTTTTTGATCATTCCGACACACTTGAATGACCAAATCACTGTATCGATATACCTTGACTAGCCCCACAAAAAAACATCCTAAAGTTTTTGTTACATTTTTTTAATAAGGAAATAGCAGTATATTGTATAGAAACAATAAAATAGAATGTAATGAATTATGTGTTGTAATATATTTATATCTTTGTTTGTTTTTTAATAAATGATATTTTCCTTCGGCATAATACATTTTGAAATCTAAATCGCTCGTACCTCAAAATCTAACTCTTACACAAAGCAAAATAAATCAAGTGACAAGCTTTATAAGTCAGAAAACTCGTAAGTTGGACCACTCTCTCTCTCTCTCTCTCTCTCTCTCTCTCTCTTCTCTATATATATATATATATATATATATATATATAAGGGTAATCCCCAAAATAATTATTTAAAAATCACATAAACATTTATTTTTTATTGTCAATAATGTTTACATTTAACTTTAAACATTTTTTACATAATCGCCATTTTGATCGATGCATTTTTGTTGTCATTTTTGTTATATCATTGTCGCCCTGTCATTGTGCAAGCGTTAAACCTCATCGTCGTTGCAAATGCCTTACACCACTTGCGGATGAGACACGCCTCAACATACACTTCCGTTAATTGGTGATGGGTTTCAATCGGTTTAATGGCTTTTTTGCATCCTAAAACCGAATATCGTGTCAACTTCAAACTTGACAGTAGCGTCAATCGGATTTTCATCCAGAAACAACCCCCAAGTCAATAAACACAACAATGTTGCCAAATAGCAGCACGAACAGTTTCCTGCGTACCAGCAGTTTTGGAGATTTATATAAGGTTTGTATACAAGTGCTCTATATCCCAAGGATAAGAAGCTAGGAATATGTGAAAATCTACGACGGATGTCTATCTACACATTTTCGAATAGATAATGTTTTTCACACACACACACAACACACACACACACACACACGCACGCACGCACGGGCGCGCACACACCACACACATACACACACACACACACACACATATATATATATATAATATATATAATTATATATATATTAATGAGAAGTAGCAAAAGTGTTTTCATACAAAAGTGCTTAATCCTAAAATAGCAGAACAGATTTATATTATGGTACTAATTTACATTACATTTATCAATATCAGTTTGTTCATATCTATCTATCTATGTTATTCGAATCTACCCCATTCGTTCATTATATATCTCATTCTGTTTATATATATATATATATATATATATATATATATATATAATATAATCCGTTCATATTATCTATCTATCCACTCAGACTGTTCATATCGATCTATCTATCTATCTATCTATCCACTTCAGACTGTTCATATCTATCTATCTATCTATCTATCTATCTATCTATATATATATATATATATATATATATATATATATATATATATATCTACGCATCTATCTATCTATGTCTATTCGTATCTATCTCATTCTGCTCATATCTATATATATCCGTTCATATGTATCTATCTATCTATCTATCTATCTATCTATCCTAAGCTTGTGTAATTAGTTTGGTTCGCACCAATTTTCACACATTGGTAATTGCGATCCGAAAAATCTGCATTTTCTGTTTCAATATTAAGTCTGTATATTAAAATAAAATGTATTTTAAATAAATACATTTAAAAAAGATTTACAAGTAAAAAAAAAGTATCAAATCTCACAATACACGCTGCCCCTTCAGTGGGGCATGGAGTAGGCCAACTGTATACCTGTAGAGGGATAAGAGCAACCCCAACTCCCAAAAAGGATGTTTGTATCACCGGTCTTTGGTTGGGCTTACAATACGCCGACAACCGCCCACCCCAGAGGAATAAAGCTACCACCAAAAATAAGTAAATAAACAAATAAATACAGTACGACACTAAATTGAATCCTGTGCTGAGGTTTCAGTTTTGCATCCTGGAGTGTAAGGAGTCAACCCTTCATAGCTATTATTCCAGGCCCGCTCACCCGAAGTGGTAGTATCTGTTTTAGGGTATGATCTATAGGGTCAAGTTGATCTGTTTGAAAATTATTAGTATTGATAGGAATACCTGAAACATAAAACTGGGTACAAATTATTTTTATTAAGAATAATTGTTTTATTTGTCATGAATACTCACAAATTAACATCATATTTTCAAACCTTTGAAGGTAGACAAAATTAGTTCTTTCTTATTGTCACCCACCGACTTCACCGCTACTCCATCACTCCCTGCTAAGTTTGTGACATTTTCCACCATAAACTTTTCCGGTGCTATGGGGAAATTTTCCAGTTTTCCCGATTTTCCGTATACATTTTGTCACAGAAAATCGAAGTTTATAAAGTTGAACATTGAAAATGGGGGAAAAGGGGATTGTCAATGGTCAGGAATAGTTGCACGCATTATGGATTGAATATCATTTGGAACTAAAGTAATGATATCTATAACAGATATATAGTAAAAGCGTTTTTATGGTGAGGGATTTTCATTAACTGCCAATTGTCAATATTATATATATATATATATATATATATATATATATATATATATATATATAAGACAATATATATATATATATATATATATATAATATATATATATATATATATATATATATAGACAATATATATATATATATATATATATATTATATATAAAAACATATATATATATAAATATATATATATATATATATATATATATATAGTAGTACATTGACTAACGAATTTAATTCGACCTCTTTCGTATCTCAAATCAATTTTCCCCATTGAATTCCCATTAACCGGTTCCAGCTCACCCCTGCAAAAACACCCTGATTAAAAAAATTTTTTACGTTTGTTATGTATACAGATATAGATATATACATATGCACATATACATATATGCATACACAAACATATGCCATATTATACATATGTATGTGTATATATACATATGTATATATACATACACATTATCCCGTATATACATAAACATTATATACATATATATGTACATATAATATAAATATATTTGTCGGTGTATATACATTAATCTATATAGCTCCTATGAATTTATATACATATACATTCATAATATAAAAAATGTCGTTCTGGTTCTAACGGGAGAAAATTCAATATTTTATAAAAAAACAGAAGGTCCGCAAAATGTATTTTGTTCTCAGAAAATTTTAAAAATTCTTTTTGTTTTACATATGCAACACGTGTTTCAGATCTTCTGGTATCTTTTCAGGCTTTGATTGATAATATCAAAGCCTGAAGAAGATACCAGAAGATCTGAACACATGTTGCATATGTAAAAAAAAAGAATTAAAAATTTTTTCTGAGAACAAAAATACATTTTGCGGACCTTCTTTTTTTTATAAAACATTCATATATATATATATATATATATATATTATATAATATATATATAATATATATATTTCATACGTATAAGGCGCACGCATATATATATATAACATGTGTGTTGTGTGTCTCTGAGTGTGTCTGTGTGTGTGTATAAATGAGAAAAAAAAAGGATTGTCAGTAATCAGGAATTAAATGCAAAGCTTTATGTAAAGATTTTTTCTTAGCTGTTTTTTCACTTTATGCGTTATAAATGAAAAGTAAAGGTATTGTCAATGGTCAGGAATGAAAGCAAAGCCTAAGAATAGCGGTATTGTGTAACTGTTTACCTGGTAATACGAATTGTTAATTCTTAAGAGTAAGAGAAACGTCATTTCAGTCGAAAAGGATAATTAATTATTACAAACGGATTCGAATCGTGTGGAATGATTTCAAAGAAAACATATTCAACAATTTGATGCAAATAAATAAATGAATAAATAAAACTAAAAATAAAACAAGCCTTCAACTTACCAACATTGCCGTGAAAGATAAGAGTAGAAATTTCATGTGTTTCTGAAAATTGAAGAAATCCCGTTTTTGCTTTTTTCCTCAATTTTTTTAAAAAGCAATTTACCACTCAGCGCCAGCGGCGAGTGAGACAGAGTGAGAGAACAAAAATATTTTGGATATCTCTTCCTCTCTTAGATTATTTTTTTTAGGGTTTTAAAAAAAGAAAGTCGCGTTGCTACGAAACAGCTTTATCGTTAGACGTACGTACGTGTTGAACGTACGCGTGGGTTACTTTCGTTCTTCCTCTTTCTTTCTTTCTTTCTTTCTTTCTTTCTTTCTTTCTTTCTCCCCTTCGGGATAGATATATAGATGTAGATATATGTTTATACAATTATGATAAATTCGTGCGTCTACCCACAGACAACACAACACACAATACACACGGATACAAAAAAGCAGATCCTCAAAGTGGAAGATGCTATCAGTGCAAAAAGGGTAGAGAGGCAGATTTGCTGGTTTGTATTACTAGTGACCCAGGCGAACTACTTGTTGGAGGGTGGTTCCTCTCTAAAGAGGGAGTGGATTTGGCCATCGGCTTTATAGTGACAGGATGCGAGAGCTCTCAAGTTGCGACGAATCAAGAGGAAAGGGGGAGGCAGTGAGGACCCAAACCTTTGGGTGACGTCAGACCTCTTGTAAACAAACACAATTCATTCTAAAATGTCGGTTCCCTCTGTTGGCCGGGACCGAAACTATGGAAGTCAAGCGGCGCTAAAATTGAAACATTACGAAAGTGATGACTGTTAAAAAATGTTAACTGTCATCACAGTCATTTAAAAATGTTAAAAATATTCTACAAATACATACGTTGACTATATCCCCTGTAGATGGGGTAAGACTCCTCCCCTTAAAAAAGGGCGTGTCTTGGGTATGACAATAGACTGCATCTGGTCGTGACGCTCCAGTTCTGGATCTCTAAGGAATGTTGATTACCCTTTCATTGCCATTACACACAGGAGGTCCACTCCGATCTGGAGTGGTTGTACTCGTTAGTGTACCATCTATGGATCAAAGAGATCTTTTTTGAAATTTCATTACTATTAGAATAGAAATATTGATATCATATCATTATCATCAAGTCGTGTTAACAGCACGGATTCCCATCTCTCTCTCTCTCTCTCTCTCTCTCTCTCTCTCTCTCTCTCTCTCTCTCTCTCTCTCTCTCTCTCCACCCCTCGCTATCAGCATTCCTCCTGGCAGTCCACCTTGCATCCAGTGTCCCTACATAGCTGATCAATGTAAGTTTTTGCTGGTCGGCCTACGCTAGTGTGTCCATGTGTAGGTTTCCACAGAAGAATGTCACTTATGAGTTCATCCTTACTTCTCCAGCAGTGTCCATCATGTCTTGCTTGGATGATTTGTTTGATAGGATGTAAGTGGTCGTACAGCTGCTGTTTTTTATAGGATGCTACTTCTAGGATTTGTTCAAGACAGAACGCAGCGTCCTTGTGTAGTTCCCATCTATCTTTTTCTCTAAGCGTTTCGTTAAAGCCTAAGTGATGCATCCATACAGTAGACTTGACACAGCTACAAATTGGGAACATTCTCGCTTTATCAGAGATTAGATTTTCAATGATCGACAATCTTTTTTATAGCTGTCCATGCCTTTCCTATGCATATATTAACATCGCTTTCAGTAGATGAGATATTACTTCCAAGGTGTGTGAACTGGTGTACTAATTTCAAAGGCTTACCATCCAGTGTGAAGATGTGTCCATCTTGTTTAAAACAAATGTGATATCTTATGACCGTGAGCAAAAATGTATTAAGAATAGAAATTATATTTATTTATAATGGATTATTATTTATTTGAAACCATTTAATTACTTACAAAAAGACATCAGCATTAAATAAACCAACAAGGGTTGATACACTGTTAAAACAACTTATCAATTCATTAGTAGTAGATAGGAATAAAAAATTTAAAAATGTAAAGTCGTTGGGGTGGGCTAAAGTCGGTATCAGCCAATCAGCGAGGGAGTCTATCCCCTTTTCACTAGTGCTAGACGAAAGAGATTGTTTTTGCGTCTGAGGTGGAGCGCCACACCTACCTTCAGCTCCTTACTTTACCGCACAGATTCATGTGCTACTCATACGCTGAGTTGGAGAGAGCCGGTATCGAACTAGGAACCTCGTGATTCCTAGCCGAACGCTCTACCGACTGAACTAACCCGGCCCTATAGATAAGAATACCTGATATCATTTAACCGTGAGCAAAAAAAACAAAAAAAAGTGTGTAAAAGAAACTACACAAAAATATAAATATAAACATACAATTCCAAATTTTTTTGCATACAATAACCCCAGACGGGTTGACATGCCGTTAAAACAAATCAATCAATAATTCAATAAATCGAACCCACTGTTCTTCTGTGGACTCATACGCATGGACACACCAGTGTAGGCTGACCAGCAAAAACATACATTGATCAAATCTGTATGAACACTGGATGCCGTACGGTGGACTGCCAGGAGGGTTAGCTGATAGCGACGGGTAGAGAGAGAGAGAGAGAGAGAGAGAGAGAGAGAGAAGAGAGAGAGAGAGAGAGAGAGAGAGAGAGAGATGGAATCCGTGTTGTTAGCACGACTTGATGATGATAATTGTGATGCGGGATTAGCTTACTATTAGACGTTGCTGTCAAGTAACGCTGAAAGCATCGGTTCCCGCTAGATCCCCAAAGTTAAGCAGCGATATTGGGTGACTGCTTAGTTGGGTGACCACTTAAGCAATAGCAGGTACTGTAAGCAATCTGTGGCCTGTGTGCCATATTTAAGTAAATACACATGAAGTTAAACAAATCATTTATCGAATTGATTTGCTTTTAGCATTGAATAACCCGAAAAGGTTTCAGATGACTCAACACCAACCAACCACCAACCAACCAACCGTACTATTAAATTACTACAAAGAGTGTCAGATTAACCTATGACAGGGTCATGAAACTTCGAGCTTCTTTAGGCACCTTCACACCCTCTCCTCTTTTCCCGCTCTCCTTTCGTACAAATTCGGTGTGGCCCTTTTCTCGGTGGGCTTCCTAGGCTTCAGCCTAATCAGCATTATGTTTGGTTGGTTGGATTTTACGGCATGTCAACCCTTGTTTGATTATTTCATGCCGAAGACGATTTTGTTTCATTCATTCTTATTTTATTTTAAACTCATTTTTAAACACATCTTTTAAAACTAATTTTTTTCTCTGTTTAACCCATAGATGTGACCCTCACGGGCATAGTGGACCTGGGAGTAATAGCTATGAAGGGGTACTCCACACTCCCAAGAGATCCAAGATTCGAACTTTACCACTAGCTCCAGTTTAACGTCATACCCAAAGACCCTCAGCGACCACCTTCTAGCACACGATTAAAAGGATTCGAAGTTTCCCATAGGAGCAATACGGTTGGCACAATCATATGTGCTAGGGTTTGACGTGGCCAGCCGATTGACCAGAGGTGGCCTCTTCCATCGTCAAGGACCAAAATAGAGTGCTGCACGTCATGAATTGCTCAGTCATCACAGCCTTATAGCTAATGAGGCATTGACTAAGAAGTGTCGATATATTCGTTCCTTTATAGATAAGGGAATATCATAGACAAGGGAGATCAAAGCCACGAAGTTCTTCGAGGAATACAAATTGTTTTGGGTATTTTTAAAGATATATTTTGCGAATTGTTTGGGAAAATTTGGCTGAAGCAGAAATGAAAGTAGCTGACAATAAAAATTCAGTGAATTCATATCTATATTTTCCTCCATTTTTAATTACTTTGAAGGGGAAAAAAACATTTAAAAAAACAAAAAAAAAAAAACAAACAAGATTTTTGAGTCGCATTCGAAACAACATTTGACTGAATCTTGGGCTTTCTAGAAAATTACATGAAATTTAATTTATATAATGTCAAAACATTTTTTATTATTGCATACGATTTGATTTAATTATCTTTTTTATTAACTTTTTTGCATATATTAATGAATTTTTGAATTAACCTTATATATATATATATATATATATATATATATATATATATTATATATATATATATATATATGATAATATCGAAATATTAATATATCTTATTAATAATGTAAATTAGGTCTCTATTTGGCTGAAACCGAAACAACATCACTGCTTACGTTTACATTACCCAAAATCGTCAATGATAAAGAACAATTAATATTGATACAATAAATGAAAGCTGTTCCTTGAATCCTTTCCACTATAATAATGCCAATTTAAATAAATAAACTATATCTATACATACAAATGGGCTGTCAGTATGTATGTTTGTATTTATGTATGTCCGGATGAAACTACGGAAATAAAACAATTAATGACAAAGTAAATATATATACACATTAAATATCACTAGTTCTTGCTTTTTTTTTTCAAAAATTATGAAGATTTGATTCGAAGATATTAAAAAATTAGAATATACATAGAAATAGCATTGACGTTCTTCATGAAAATGTCTACCATTTCTGAATCTCAAAAGTAAACAAATCAATACACCAGATTTTTTTGGTCCCCACCTTCTACCCAGGTGACATTGAGTAGTCGCTTCTATTATATATAATGTGCCGATTCTCTTGACAATGACAGACAAGAATTTAGTGTTTAGCTTTTTATTCAGCTTTTCTTTTTGACGAATGAGATGTCATTTTAGGCAATGCCCCCCCCCAATTAAGGAGACATGCTACCTGCGGGGCACCCTGTATAATCTGTCATATCTCAGCACCGTATGTGGTGGGTAAATACTGGAAGGTATACGTGTGGTTGCATATAGGTTGAACTAACTACGCCAATGATTTGTTTATAGTAGTGAGAGTCTGTGTAGAACTAGTCACACATTTTGGTTGAGATGATAACAGAAGAATGGAGCACCAGTGTGTCACAGATTCTCCAAGACCGGTCTTCATACTGTACAATTTTATCCTGGAGTTGCGAGATTGACATGCTTTTTTTCCCAAAGCGAAGTGAAACGTAGACAACCTACTCTCTCTCTCTCTCTCTCTCTCTCTCTCTCTCTCTCTCTATATATATATATATATATATATATATATATATATATATATATATATATATATATATATAAGTTAGGGTAGCGAATACAGAAATTCAACGGCGGGTGATTTTAAAATCGCATAGGCGAGAAACCGACAGTGACCAAGCACCGTTTACTTTGTCTTCGCTACCCAAGCTTTAATATAAATGATATCAATGATATTGAGCACTCTTTATAGATATAGAGATCTATATTGTTAATAATAATACTCTCTCTTACACTCACACAGACAGACAGACAGACACACACACACACACACACACACACACACACACACACACATGCATATATATAAACAATTGAAAGTATATAACTGTATACACACACTTGAAACCTTATAATCGTTATTGCATTAATTTCTGGTATCAAGAATAATTAATTGAAGTTATCGTTCATGTGTTTTAAACCAGATGAAGACATCTCCACACTGGAATAGTAAGCCTCTGAAATTAGTAGACCACTTCACATACCTAAGTAACAATATCTTATCTACAGAAAGTGATGTCAATATACGCATAGTATGGAATGCTATAGAGAGTTTATCGATCATATGGAAATCTGATATCTCTGATAAGATAAAGCGATAATTCTCCCAAGCTGTAGCTGTGACATGGCTACTGTATGACTGTACCATTAACAAAACTCCTAGAGAAAACCCCGGACGGGAACTACACAAAGATGAATAAATCCTGGAATCAGCACCTACAAAAAGCAGCTTGAACCATCACTTACCTCCTATCACTCAAATTATCTTAGTAAGATGAACAAGACACGCTGGGCTACTGGAGAAGCAAGGACGAACCCATAAGTGACGTTTCTAGTGAACACCTACACATGGGCCGCCTAGCAGAAACCTAAATCAATCAACTCTGTGCGGTTTCTTGATGCAGTACAGAAGACCTGTCTGGGACGATGATCGATAGGAATGGTTGGTGAGAGAGAGAGAGAGAGAGAGAGAGAGAGAGAGAGAGAGAGAGAGAGAGAGAGAGAGAGAGAGAGAAGATGATTACCAATTATTAGTATTCGTTACTTGAAGTATAGTAAAAGTCGGTGGAGTGGCCTATTGTCGGTATCAGCCGAGCTAGACCAGGGAGATTTTTTTGCTGGTGGTGTAGCGCCAGATACTTTACTGTACAGATCAGATTACCTGATATTGATACTTAGTTATATGAAAAAGATTGACTTCGGCATTAAATTACCCGACAATGGTTGACATGCCGTAAAACCAACCAACCAACCAACCAACCAACCATACTACATCTTTCTTCTTTAACGCAACCATTTTCCCAAGCTTTTGGTTTAAGTTTCTTTTTCTTTTAGCGTAGAGACACTTGTATCAGATATAATATTAATTTAGTTTGAAAACACTACAACTTCAAAAATTACCTCTTCTCTTACACAACTCACATAACCCAAAAGTGTATTTTATTCATTAATCAAATTTGTCAGTAAGAAAAATATAAATAAATTAAATATGTAACAAGTTTCCTTGAAAGGAAATACGTCACAGATACCTCGTCATCTAATCTCAACAATTTACAAATGGTTTCCTTCTGCGTGAAAAAAAAAATTATTTATTTAACATTAAGAACTTTTTTTTATTTTATCGGTAAAATGAAAACTGTACACAATGACTCACAGACAAAATTCTTGTCTACAAATACAGAAGTTTACCATTTCTAAAGTGTCATTTAGTTCGTCTTAGTAATTACATCGAGGCTGAAGGAATCCCCGTAGCGTAGTGGTTAACTATGACATCGTAGTAAGCGAGTTTGGACTCCAGTCAGGCTATTACAGTTTAATACCCTTTTTGGAAAATATGGGTTAACCCCCCTTGAATCGGGACCGGAAGTAAGGTACCGGAAGGGTGGGGGCGGAAACCCTAGAAATCCCCAGAACAGTAAAAAGTAGTGGGCGAAGCCGGACGTCCTGAAGAACAGCCACAGTAGTCGGAGTGATAGCATGTCTCTCCTGGCAGAACAGTAAAGGTATTCAGAGACGGACCACGTCCGACCTGAGAGAACAGAATCGACAACGTATGAGCCTATAACAGAACTCTTCACCCTAAAAGAACTCAACAAAGATAAGTGCATTACTATATATATATATATATATATATGTGTGTGTGTGTGTGTGTGTGTGTGTGTGTGTGCGCGCGCGACTCAAAGACTGCAAAAAGCTTTCAGTTTTATCAAACCCTTTATGCATAATACTTGTCTTGTCTCTATCCCTTTCTTGGCGGTAGTTGGGACCGCATTTTTTCTGTTACCTTATCCCCACCAGCTATTGGTTAAATAGTACCACTATTTAACTAAATCTAAAAGAAAAATGGTTCTCGAGATGGTTCCACCAAATGCCATTCAGGAAAGTTAGAACGACTTTGATAAAGAATATTTCTTTAAATCAATGAAATCAATTCCTCAGAGAATTAAGGTTTCTTTTAGTTGTTTCTAACAGTTTGATGTTTTCACGATTATCAAGCAATACTAAATTCCCTAAATATTCTTATATAGAAGAAATCTACAGAACAAACTTCTTAATAAGAAATAACATCAGAATGCTTGAATACCATTAAGCAGAGTGGTATACAAAGCTGAAAAAAGAGAGATTACTCTAAATACTCTTGCTGTAATTTAAAAGTTACATGTGGTAAAAGAAGATATTGCTCCAATCATCAGACTGTACAGATATCATTTGGTAACAAGATCAATCATTATTATATATATATATATATATATATAATCCTGGACGAGGCTATTTGCATTTCTCGTAGCACTAATACCCTTGGGAAAGGTATGCAATCAACTATTCTCCCTCTAGCTATGGGTTGACTGGTTTCTTTAACCTGGTTAGTCAACCAGCCTAGGAGGAGGAAAACTCTGAATTAAAACCTGGTAAGCTCTGCATAAGAAAATTGACTGTGCGTCACATCCTATTCGTGTGTGTGTGTGGGGGGGGTAGATGAGTCAGTAGAGAATTCACCTAGGAATCGCGTGTGTGTGGGGGTAGATAAGTCAGTAGAGCACTCATCTAGGAATCGCAAAGTTACGGGTTTGATACCAGTTGTCGTCAACTCAGCGCACAGCTTAGGTAATCTGAACTGTGCAGTAAATCATCTGAGCTGACAGTGGCACTCCATCCCAACAACAACAAAAACAATCTCCCTGGTTTAGTACAAGTGATATGGGGCTAGCCTCCCTCGTTGTTCGGCTGATACTGACAATAGGCCACATCTTAGTAGGATATTAAACTGCATCTAACCGTGAGACTCTCGTTCTGGAGCTTTGGAGAATGGCAAATATACCAACATTGCGATTACTCCCAGGTCCACTATGACCAGGAGTGGTAGTACCTCTTAGGGTCCCATCTATTGGCCAAATAGATCAGTATAAAATCTTTCGTATTTAACAGGTCGGTGTGCAAAAAAACAATAAAACAAAAACAAAAAAATCTTTTTACAAGAAATTTTTACGATCCGTACAAATCCGACATCAAGGGAGAATATTTTGGTAACGGTTTGACCACCAGAAGAATATTCACTTTGTAAAAGAAAAATACTATGAGCTGCATTTTGGTCTTGTGTAGAACTTGGCGAAGCTTTCTTGACTTTAGTAATAAAAAAGAAAGAAGACGATATAACGGGGGAAGAGAAGGAGGAGAAGGGGGATGAGGAGCTCTAAAAGTACGTTGACTAACAAGAAGAGAGCTCCTTTGGTTTGAATTCAAAGTTGTTATTCTCCTAGACAGGTTGCCATAACAAGGTTAAAGAGCTCAGTCTACCCTACTATTTACCCATAGCCGGATGTAGAATAGCTGGATTTATACCTTTCCCAAGGGTATTAGCACAATGTAAAACGCAAACTGCCCAGTCCAGGTTATGAACTCGGGTCGCCTAATCCACAACGATATAGAGGGAGTGCCATCTAATCACAAAGACTTCTACACAGATAAGTACTACTTACTGATAATAATGAAATGTGGGATCTTTTATATTGACTGAGTTTCTTCCTAAGCGGTTTTAGACAATTTCGATTTGGGTGGACTGATGTTCATAACTTTTGGGGTCAGGGAAAAAGCCACTTGGTGACTAATTTTATGCCTACGCCCATTTGTTAGACAAGCAAAAACATATTTATCAAAATTTCTATGAGTCCTTTTCGTTTACCCTTTGAGGTATTTTTATTAGACTACAAAAATGGGCGTTATGAGAACGGCCGTTCTAACATGGGGCGGAGGAACTTATATGGCCGCTTAGAACATTGAAAAATAACTTGAAATTTCGACAAGTTCTCTCTCCTTATTTTCCAAAGGTGCAGTTATCCAGGGAAAGTCCAGAAATAAATTCATTAATTGTAATTAAGGATGATCCAAAAAGGCCATAAAAGTTTGTTATTGTTTATTGCTAGATATCGCCACTCGATTAGCTACCTATTTTCTGAATGAGGGACATTTTCACACACACACACACACACACACACACACACACATATATATATATATATATATATATGTGTGTGTGTGTGTGTGTGTGTGTGTGGAGAAAAGTAGACAAACACGGGATGTTATGGAAACTGGATGTTTATTGTCGACGATGCAACATTTCGGTCATTTAGACCTTCTTCAGGACTCGAATATAATTCTTGCAGGACATTTTCAAAATGGTGAAAACAGTAGGTTGTCAGTAGGGGGTGGTTGGGGGTGGGTAGTGGATTTTCTTCTCTCTAGATGGGGAGTATTTATATGGTGATGCAGGTGTTGGTTCAGAATGTTGGATGATGGGGATTGGTCAAGATGAATGAGTATGTGTATGTGTGTATGTCTGTTTTAATTGTCTTTTATATATATGTGTGTTTGGAAACTGGATTTGTCATTAGTTGTATATGTGTGAGGTTTTTTTTTGTTTTTTAATCTTTCTGTCCATCTTGTTAATCTTTTTGTCTATTTTTATTCAGTAGTATCTATCTTTCTGTGTATCTATCTATATATGCAGAAAATACATAGACAGATACACAGAAAATTCAAATTCAAGTAAAATATATAGACAGATACACAGAAAATATATAGACAGATACACAGAAAGACAGTTAAATTCAAATTCAAATTAAATATATAGACAGATACACATGACCGAAACGTTGCATCGTCGACAATAAACATCCATTTTCCATAACATCCCGTGTTTGTCTACTTTTCTCCACATATTGTCGGATTAACCTCCTCGTATTTCTCCCGTATATATATATATATATATATATATATATATATATATTGGTAAAGAAAAAGGTTTAAAAATCGTTCATTTTGCGCTTATATATCTATTTCTGCCCACGGTTAATATTGCTCTGTTCAATTAAATTGAGCATCGAGCTCTCTACTTGAACTCTAATATTCCGCCGTTGGAAGAAAGGGCTAGCTTAGAATCAACCCATTTACGGATATATCTATATCTATATATATCTATATATATATATATATATATATATATGTGTGTGTGTGTGTGTGTGTGGTGTGTGTGTTTGTGTGTGTGTGTGTGTGTGTGTGAGCATGTAGGTGGTTTAATAATTGTCCCAAATCTCTGATGTTATAACCCGACTTTTGACCTTCATTGTCCATTGTGGATATGCGTTGGTGTACGACCAAATATAGAGTTAAAGAGTTTTCTGTGACCAATGAATATCAAGTGAAGTTGACGTCACGTGTTCAAACGAACGTTCAAGTTCAGTTGAAGCTGATGTTGACCTTTTACGTATTTTTGTCAATAAGCAATAATTTACAAAATATGTTTTTGTGTGCTTTCGTACATGTACAGTGTACGTATATGTTTTTAGTATTCCTTTATTTAATCGCTTCCTTCGAGGATAAAACTTGGTTATCGTTGTGAAATTTGGTACTGATATTTTTGTTCAAAGGCTGGAGTATCTAAAGTTTGTCTTTTTCGACTGCTGGACTGCTAGTATGTTAGATACAGACCAACAAAGCAATAAATTTCTAGATTTATTACAATCTGGTTTAGCAATAGTAGCATTTTTATGATCGATTAATTAATTGATTTTAACGGTATTTAATCTGTCTAGGGTTATTTTATGCCTGCAGGTTAAGTAATCACGTTCATTTACAGTTTTTGTGTTGTTGTTTCTCAAGAGGGTATTGTGGGGGGGGGGAGCATGGTCTTATAGAACACGAATAATTTTAAAACAAATCTGTTTGACCCATTGATGGGACCCTAATTGTGTGGCTCAGAGTGGACCTGGGAGTAATGATAATGAAGAGGTACTCCACACTCCTTAGAACTGCAGTTTAATGTGATAGTTAGAACAATCGATAGGGTTGATCCTTTTTCTAGGGCGTAACAGTGCAATGAATATTAGTTCCATTGTATCTAAACTTAGAAATTCCATTGTAAATTAAATGATTATATGCCGATGTCTTTCTTCAAACAGACGACCTTTCTTCATTCAGTTTCATACGTTTCAAAGTTTGTTTATTTATAAAATGTCATAGTTTTACTTTTGTGCCTATTAGACAACCTACTTAATGCTTCCAGCTTAATGTGACTGAAGTCAGCTTCAAATGAACACAACGTTTTGTTGCTCTTAATTCATGTTTTGATAAAAGGCTATTTAAATATTTTTCAGCGCAATAACCGACAGAGACGACGTCAATTGAGTCACTAGACAATTTACGATGCGAAGCCTTTAACGAAACTGATACATCTGTATATTTAAAATTAAAACTTTATCTCCCCTTTGATTATTTTACGTTCTCCAAAAATCAAAACCCAGCCCCGGGTGTATCCTGGGCACGACACTAAGCTACATCCAGTAGTGAGGATTCCCTTTTGGAGCTCTGGGAGTGTTGTCACTCCTTTGATGATATTACTTCCAGGACTACTTTAACCCGGAGTGGTAATACTTGTTAGAGTCCCCATACTGTAAAAATCTATTGGACAATGATTTTTACTATAAAAATGCATTGGACAATGATTTTTACTATGAAAATGCATTGGACAATGATTTTTACTATAAAAATGCATTGGACAATGATTTGACTATGAAAATTCATTGGACAATAATTCTATTATAAAAATGCATTGGTCAATGATTTTATTATAAAAATTCATTTAGGAGCTCGAAGGTGGGGTACTGTACTGAGACTCCACTTCGTTATTATTACTTTCAGGGCTATCTGGCCCGAACACGGTACAGAGCGCCATAAGGAAGTGAAAGAAAGAAAGATTGTATTACTATATTTATGTTCAATTTTTTTACGAGGGTCAAACAAAAGAGAATTGCCTGCATCACTTATTCTTTTACGGGGGTCTTTAACACACACAATCTATCATTCTCTCCCTCCCCCTCCCTCTCTCTCTCTCTCTCTCTCTCTCTCTCTCTCTCTATATATATATATATATATATATATATATATATATATATATATTAGGATCATATAGGGTAGTTTTTTGAAAAAAGCAAAATACATTTTTTTCACAATTTCTTTTCCATAAATGAAAACTCTGCATTATTTGGAATCAGTTTATTACAGAAATTATTTTAATTTCGCAAAGTTATTTGTTTTTAGGCTATTTAGAATAGTACTCTAGACTGAACAGAGGCCTGTCGTCAAACGTTTGGTGGCAGATAAGTGTAAACCATATGAAATTTACAGAAGAATGTGTGATATGTACGGAGAAAGATGTTTTAGTCAAAATATTTACAAATGATTTAATCATGTGTTTGCCACTACGAACATGAAGATTATGGAGTGGAAATACACTGATTCTCCGTTAAAGAAAAAGTTATGGGTGCAGCGGTCGGTAAAGAAGGATATGCTGATAATCTTCTATGATATTAAAGGACGCATCTCTATTGATTTCTTTGAAAAAGGTGCAAATGTAAACAATGCTTCATATTACCAACGGCTTAGGCAATATTTGACTTTACTTATTGAATGACCCTCGTATATTTGTTTCATATTTATTTTACTATGATCGGTACTTTTATATAAGAATCAAGCCCATCCACGCGAATTGTGCTTCACATTGTCAAAATATTGCAAAACTTTCGACTCACCCTAGTATAAGTTTGGTGGTTTTATTGTATGGCATATCAACTCTTTTCGGGTCATTTAGTACCGAATCAAGTCAATTTGATAAACAGAGGACTGGTTGCTTACAGTAACTACTGTTGCCCTAAATAGTTACCCAATTAGATATTAAACAGGCTAATCGCTGCTTAACTTCAATGATCTTACGACACCCGGTAATTTCAGTGTGACTTGACGGTGATTACCCCAGAATAAGAAACATTAATAGAAGTGTTAAGTGAATCAACATTCAGCCCCTTTTTTATGAAATATATTTTAAAATATCATTTGGGTTCTAAAAATACTAAGAGTCAATGAAAGGTAATGTCATTATTAGATGAAGTGTTGACAGTTTCTCCCACCCCTCAACTCATGTATTATTCTCCACCGCCCTTCCGGTTCCTTGTCGTGGGTGTTATTTATTTTATCTTTTTATTTATTTATCTATTTTTGTGTGTTATTTTCGCTGGTCATTTTGGGTCCTCGCATAAAATGTCATCTGTTGTATTCATCGGGTATTTTATTTCTTTCTATTCATGTAAAAGGCTGTTCGACAACCAACATTTTTAATTCTGGGCGTTTAGTACTCACAAACGCTTGTTCTATGAATGTCATTGAGATGCCGGTCAGGAAAAAAAGATTACGTCTCAATGATATTTTGATCGGGGAATATGTCACAAACGGAATACGCGTGTGTGTGTGCGTGTGTATCTATCTGTGTGTGCGTGTGTGTACTATATGTTTATATTTGCGAGCTGAAAGCAGCACCCTACAAAACAGCAGATGTACGGTCACTTACCTTCTATCACACGAACTATCCAAGCAAGACGAGCTGGGCACTGCTGCAGAAGTAAAGACGAACGCATAAGTGACGTTCCCCTTTCGACTCTTACAATGGACACATCAGTGCTGGTCGACTAACAAAAAGCGATATTCATAAATTCTGTATGAATACTGGAACCCACCCAAAAGACCTACCGATAGGTCGATATGGAGGGAAAGTGTGAGAGATTTTGATTTTGATTTTGATTTTGGTGATGATGATGATGGTGCGTGGTTATGTGTAAGCACACTCAATTGTTCACATGTAGCGACACATATTGTATCCCTGTTTGCTCCGCTTGTCCGTAGCAAGGTACCACGCACACAGATTGATGGATATGAACTTAAGGAAATAGTCTGATAAATAGATAGATATGAATAGACTGAGACAGATAGATGGATAGATATAGATAGATATTGTCAGAATATTCGAAATGAGAATTACATACAAAACCATTTGTAAGGCTACAAGTTTGTATGATTTGAATTAGATAGGAATACTTGAAACCATATAACTGTGTGTAAATCATTTGTATCAGATAGAAATACATACAACCGTGTGAAAATTATTAGTACTAGCAAATATATGCACCCTCCGGGTGCAAGTATTTTAGTTAAATTTTATAATAAAATATGATATTAAATTAGAAAGGCTAATGAAACTGAATAAGAATGTAGATAAAAAGATTTTGAACAGAGGGGGTATGATTGAAAAATAGAACAACTTTGGAACTAACTCTTCCATCATTTTCCGTTACTCCCGTCTTTCATTGGTAAATTTTCCTAATTAAACTGTTTAGTTAAAATAGGAAGTAAAGAATAATATTACAGTTATTTCTTCTTGTTAAGGGATTTCTCTTAAGATTTATTGAAGAGATTTTTGCTCATATTCAATAAGATAAAACCAAACAATTAGAAATCGATAATACTAAGCATATATTTATTAAAATCAATTTTTTAAGATCAATATGCAAATTAGCCTTTCCATTCATACTGTAAACCTCTATTTTGTTGTATATATAAATACAATTGCATGTTATTAGTATGTAGATATGGTCAACAGTGTAAGTAATGTAAAACAATTTTATTAATAATTGAGGTTTAAATAAAAATAAAATCATGGAGAATATGATGTAAATAACTAAAGGAATTGTGACTTGTATAGTAATATAGTTTCGGTTACAGACAGACAAACCCACAATCTCCATTATAATAAGATTAGATAGGAATATTTGTTTTCATATAATTGTGCGCAAACAATTGATTATAGACAAACATAAAAATGTACTATTCTAAAAAGTCCGCTTGAACATTGAAAATATAATAAAACATTTTTAAATGAATCAAATGTCGGCACTAAAAACCCCTTGATATGCCATTAATGAAATTAACCAAGGTAAACTAATCTAAGCAAAATTTAGAAAATATCTATTCAACAGTAATTGATTTGTGACACTGACTCATTAACCATTACTGTACAGACTTGTCTGGAGATGAAAAATCTGAGTATCATCTTCGGGAATCAACTGCCATTGCAAAAAATCCGCACCCCAAAATAAAACGGAAAATGGAAAGTTTTAATTTTCCTCTCAACAAACGGAAATTCAGTTCCTAAATAACTTGACACACATAAATAAATAAAGAAAAAATGTATAAAATGTGTAATAGTTAAATAAATGTCAAAAACTCGGATCAAATAACTTGGAATGTGAACCAGATGACTATTGGTGTCTCGTGTTAATTGGAAAAGGAGATGGGCGCCTAAAAGTAAACCCCATGACCTTGGGAAAGTCCATAAGGGGGAATTACACGTGGCGTAGTAGGGGTTCAACAGTATTCAACTCGATTCTAGGGGTCTCTCCCCCCAAGGTAGCACCTGCTCCCTCGTCTAACAGTGTTAAGGACTCTGTTCATTACCTTGAGCCTGAGGTTCCCCGAGAAAAGAATGCCGACAAAAATGGAGCTATTTTAGCACCAATCCCCTCCCCGTGGAATTTGCTTTCTGTGGGGTTCCCACACTAAACCAATCTTGTGTTACACCCCAACACCTAAGGGGTTCGTTTAACCACATGAAATGGAATACAAGACATTACTCCCCGACAACCAAATTGATTTAGATCAGGTCAGAGATCATACTGATACCATGTAACCCAGAATAATTGGTCACTTGTTGCTTAGAGAGGAGATGGAAACCACAGAGTAATCCACACCACCCTTTTCCTATAGGATGATATTCTAGAGGCAATTCATTTGAATCAATTTATAGACATGGTACCCTGACGAAACAACAGGATATGAGAGAGGAGATGGGCGCTGTTAAGTATGGTTCATTGTCCTGATAAATATCATGAATGGGAACTATACCAAAGATGCTGTCTTGAATAATTCTTGGAAGCAACATCTGCACGCCCACTTGCTCCCATCGCACAAACCATTCAAGTAAGATGAACAAGACATACTAGACTGCTGGAGAAGCAAGGGCGAACTTATAAGTGACATTCTGGACGCATCTGAATTCTGCGATGATCGATAGAGGCGACTGTGGAGAGAGAGAGAGAGAGAGAGAGAGAGAGAGAGAGAGAGAGAGAGAGAGAGAGAGAGAGAGAGAGAGTAATGGAAATCTGTGCCGTCAGCGTTATCTGATGGTATATATATATATATATATATATACATATATATATATATATATATACCAAACCCTCTCTCTCTCTCTCTCTCTCTCTCTCTCTCTCTCTCTCTCTCTCTATTATATATATATATATATATATATATATATATATATATACCAAACTCTACATATATACTAAAAGGGCTTTTGTCAACCATGAAAAGATGTTTTGAAAGATATATTTTTAACGTTTTAAAAAGCGATTTTAATAACCATCATTCAATATGGGGATCACCGTCACATTTGTGGAGAACCAAATGAAAATGCAACCACTTCATATAACCCTTTGTTCTAATCAAAGTTTTTTCAGCAATGAAACGTTAATTCAATGATGTAAGCTTTGCCGTGATTGACAAAATGACACGTCAGTACACTGAACGTGAACGAGAAGTGAGTTTCTGTAAAATCCATTCAGATACAAGATCTACAGAAAGGAATCCTCAGTGATGTTAATTCAAATTCTATGACGTGATGAAAATTTGGAGAGTCGAGTCAAGCTTTTACGTAATTCAAAAGAATATTTTAACATTATTAACCCTTACCAATACAATAGGAATACCAAGTTTTGTGGGACACGCTTGACTCTGGATTCCTTCAATCGCTTTACAATCTCGGTGTGTGATATTTACATGGATGTCGCCAAAATTCACCAATATATATATATATATATATATATATATATATATATATATAATATATATATATATATATATAATCAAATATTAGATATTATGGATTTGATATCTCGTTACTATTAGTTTCATGCTTACTGCAATCATTAGACGAGACTTGTTCGAGACTTCAGCAGACGTTCTTTAAATATCGTTGCACTATCTGAAATTCGCCTTCCAGGGAAGTCGGAATGGGGTGGGTTATACATTCCTATGGAGGATCAAATCTAGTGAGAGTTGGGTTGGCTTTGCAATTAAATCTTAATTAACCCTGAGGCTTGATGAGTTACCCCAGAGCGTGTCTGACCGAATTATGGTGTTGTGCCTTGTTCTCAGCAACGTTCGATAAGCCTCCCTTGCAAGTGTCTATGTCCCTACCTCAAATTCCCCCAGTGAGGATATCGGACACTTTTGAGCTCAAAGAAACCATCAGAGGGGAGTACTTTGTGATGACACTTCTATGTGTTAATGCCAGTTGGAGATGACCACATCTCATGGAGGGCTCTAGGGAGATATAGAATGGGAAAGTGCAACAGCAATGGATTGCATCTCCTATGATTGTGCAACGAGTTTGATCTAGTCATAGGTAATTCTCTGTTCTAAAACAAAAATATGCATAAAGATAACTGGATGCATCCAAGATCTCGAACCTGGACGAAGCTACTATCGGGTTATAAAAACTTATTAGCCACAGTCGGTAGAGCATCCACCTTAGAACCACAAGGCCCCGGGTTCGATATCAGCCCTCACCAACTCTGTGCATGAGTAGCATGGTTTGAATCTGTGTAGTAAAGTGGAGAGCTAATGGTTGGTGTGGCGCCCCACCTCAGACCCCAAAACAATCTCTCTCATCTAGTACTAGTAAAATGGGGATAGACTCCCTCAATACCCGGTTGATATCTACAATAGGCCACACCACCTACTTTACTACATTGTGGATTCATTTTTGACTCTGGTTTTCTTTCATTTTATTTTTCTCTATCTATTTATGTAGAAAATAGAAAAACAAAGTGGGGAGCTGATGGTATGTGTGGCGCCCCACCTCAGACCCCAAAACAATCTCCCTCATCTAGTACAAGTAAAATGGGGATAGACTCCCTCAATACCTGGTTCATATCCACAATAGGCCACACCACCAACTTTACAACATTTTGAATCCCTTTTCACTCTGATTTTCTTTCATTTTCTTTTTGTTGCTTTCTAATACAATTCTTAGGTTATGTTTACATCTTACAAACTGTTAAATAAATAGCATGGATAATAAATAGACAAACTTTCAATGAGATTTGAACTCAATCTCTATAATATCTTTTTTTAGTGTTGGATCCATTCATGCGTTTTGGTAGATGATTGATCGGATGATTGCTTTTAATTCTGATCTTCATTTTAAAAATCGCCTTCAAGAACGATGGTCAGTTCAGCAATCAATTTAGCTCATGACATTGACATCAAAAAGATCCTCGTGATCACGGGAACAAAGTGACATAATCAAATGCAATTTCGAGATTTATCGAACGTTGCTGAGAGCGCAACGCCATAATTCGGTCAGACACGCTCTGGGGTAACTCATCAAGCCTCTGGGTTAATTCAGATTCAATTCCAAAGCCAGCCTAACTCTTCACTAGATTTAACTCTCCTGAAGAATATATAACCCACCCCATTCCGACTTCCCTGGAAGGCGAATTTCAGATAGTGCAACGATATCTAAAGAACGTCTGCTGAACTCTCGAGCGAGTATTGCAGAGCGTCTGGCTGGATGATTGTTCTTTTCTGATGTCTCAACAGGATATGCTCATGCGGAATTTCTGAGCATAGTATTTGTCGTTGCATGTTTTAGCTTTCACTGCTTATTTATCGAGAGATGTTTTCCATTTATACATCACTACATGCATATATATATAAATGTGACCTCCAGGGTGTATGCACTGTAAGGGCCATGCGGGGCGCAGAATGTGGTTCGGATCACAAGCTTGTGCGTGGTAAACTAAAATTCCATACCAGGCGCAAGTTTCGCGCCCCGGGAGTGAAAGTTCCTAAACGCATCGATGTATCCAAACTTAAAGACATGTATGTACAGCAGAATCTGCAGAAGGCTTTCGAAGAGGAGCAGTTCGACGGTACATGGGATAACTTCAAGAGAACGGCCTATGAGACAAGCGTCAAGGTCCTTGGCCTCAAGAAACGGAAACATCATGACTGGTTTGATGAAAATGATCAACAAATCAACAAACTTCTGGAAGAGAAGAACAAGCTACATCAGAAATTTCTCGGTGCATCTGTTAAAGACTGTGAACCCTCACGACAGGCATTCAGAAGTGCACGATCGTCACTTCAACAGATCCTACGAAGGATGAAAAACCAGTGGTGGTTAGACATATCAGAGAGGATACAGAAGGCTTACGATAGTAAGAACACGAAAACTCTCTACCATCTAATCAGACAGGCATTCAGCCCACAACGATCAACAATGGTTTCTCTCAAATCGAATGACGAGTCTCTTCTCCATAAGAGTACTGAGGGCATCATGAAACGATGGACAGAGCACTTCACAGACCTCTTTCACAACCCCTCAGTAGTCGACGACAGTGTCATCAACAGCCTACCTCAAATGGAAACGATCCACGAGATGAGGTCCGCGTAACAATCAAGGAAATAAATACTGGAAAGGCACCTGGCCTTGATGACATACCCGTTGAGGCTCTCCGCTACGGTGGTGACAAGATCGCTGCGGAGGTCCATCATCTTATCTCTGATGTATGGTTGGGTGCTCCTGTACCTCAGGACTGGGTCGATGCAATCTTGGTCTCGCTATACAAGGGCAAAGGTGTGCGGTCGGTATGTGGCAATCACCGGGGCATAAGCCTTCTCGAGGCAGTGGGCAAGGTCTTTGCCAAGCTCCTGCTCAACCGGCTCACTAAGTGGATCTGTCCCGTGGCTATCCCAGAATGCCAAAGAGGCTTCAGACCTGGTCGTGGAACGATGGACATGATCTTTTCCGCTCGGAAACTTCAGGAGAAATGCATCGAATAGCAGATAGCACTCTACCAGGTCTTCGTGGACCTAACGAAAGCCTTTGACACGGTGAATAGAACCACGCTATGGATTATTCTCAGGAAACTCGGATGCCCTTCGGGATTCGTTCAGATGTTTGAACAACCCCATCAGGGCATGAAGGCACGCTTTCACTTTAACGGGTCACTCTCGGAGCCAATACCCATCGACAACGGTGTTAAGCAGGGTGATATCCCTGCACCAACACTCTTCTCTATCTACTTTGCGATGACTCTATCCTACGCCTTCCAAAACTGTGATTCCGGTGTCCTTATACGATTCTGTACCACTGGCAGGGTTTTCAATCTTGCCCGTTTTAAGGCTAGGACGAAGACCTTCCAGACCCTCGTCCGTGAGCTGACGATGCAGATTTCGTTGCCCACACTGAGGAAGACCTACAGGAAATAATGAATCACTTCTCTGAAGCATGTACTGCCTTTGGACTTACCATCAGTTTGAAGAAAACGAAGCTGATGCTCACTCCACCACCTGACAAAGGTATGTGGAGCCCAACATCTACGTTAAGGGAACCAGATTGAAGGTAGTTGATTCGTTTGTCTATCTTGGCAGCACACTCTCCAGATGTGGAACCCTCGACTTTAAAGTTTCCCTAAGGATCGAAAGAGCAAGCAGGGCCTTCGGTGACCTCGAAAAAACGAGTATGGTCGGATAGAGGTATTACCATCAGGACGAAGCTCAGTGTGTACGAATCATGTGTCTTATCTATACTCCTGTATTCCTCGGAAACGTGGACTACACATCGTCGACATATCAAAGCCTTGGAGAGATTTCATCAGACATGTCTCAGAAAGATATAAACACGGTGCCAATCCCTCACGTCAGACGCTGAAGTCCTGCAACAAGCCAAAACGTCCAGCAAAGAAATGTGCATTATACGTAACCAGATGCGCTGGGCTGGGCATCTTGCCAGAATGCAAGACGGCAGACTCCCGAAGCAATTGTTCTACGGAGAACTGCAATGTGGGAAGCGTCCGAGGCACAAGCCCAAAAAGCGTTTTAGGGATGCTATCAAAAACAACATCAAAACTCTCAACATAAACGTTAATGAGTGGGAGAGAATAGCTACGAATCGTGCAGTATGGAGAAAACTTGTCTATGATAGCTGCAAGGGGTTTGAGGTAAAACGGCTCGAACACTTCATCCTGAAACGGTCTCTAGCAAATGACACACAACGAACGTCATGGACACGTTTCCTACATTTAAGCCGGACTATATATGTGATGCGTGTGGCAGGGCCTGCCTGACAAAGGCTGGGTTTCTCAGTCACGTACGGTCGCATACGAGATGAAACCGGAGAAGAGGTTCATATGTATGACAGTGAATAAAAACAAAGCTGAACGCCTGGGCACTGCGCGCTCACGGCCGAACTTGTAGAAATGGCCTTATTCTGTGAAGAAGTGGCAATCACCATATATATATATATATATATATATATATATATATATATATATATATATATATATGCAGGAGTACCAAGTCTATGACCAGAATAAAATGATTTTAAGAACACCAGTGAGTGAAAGAGTAAGAGAGGAGTAAGAGAGGAAAATAATTCTCATCAAATTTATTTTTAATCACTAAGAATTCATATTTTACAATGTTTATTTATTTTAGGTAATTTTTGATTTTATTACATTCAAAATATTAGAGGCATCCCTTCGTGGTGTAAGGGTTAGCAAGCTAGTTTCACTGATCTATTACTAATGAATAGCGAGTTCGATTCTCGCTGGATACCCCACATTTTCTAACTTTTGTTGCATCCTACCCGTGTTGAACGATTCGGATAAATAAGTAATGCATCCCATTATGTGTCACCTCCTACTCCTGGTAAACATGTTGGGTAAATAAATATGGTGTCCCTTCGTGGTGTAATGTTTTTTCCCCTTATACTTGTAATCTTATGTCCCATCCTACTCATGACGACCATGTTTGAATAAAGCGTCTTATTGGGGTACAATGGTGAGCAAGATAGTCGCACCGATCTATTACTACTGAATAACGAATTTGTTTATTTATTTATTAGTGTTTGGAGTCATTAGTTTTCAGATGACTTAGTAGTAATTTGTTTTCATGCCTGCATTTGGATATGAGTTCTGATCGTTTATTTAGAAGTTTGTTTTCTTCTGGGAAGGTAATTATGGCTATTCTTTCTTCTAGGCAAAGATTACAGCGTTTTGACATATCGTTGTTAGCTGGTGCTAATTTTCTTACTTTCCATGTTATTCTTTGGTCAAATATATATCTAGAAAGTGTTGTGTTATGTTCATATTGTAATTTTTAAATGAAATTTTGTGTGTGTAGCGTTTCTGTTTCCAAGGGCATTTTGTTACTCCTATCTATATTTTTCTGTTGTTTTTTTGTTTATTTTTGTTTTTTAGATTTTACAGTGGCCTGGTATAAAACGTATGTTTGTCGGTAATTTCCATTTTAGGAGACATTCAGGTTTTATTTTGCTGTTACAGTTATTTTTTGTGTTTGCAGTGTTAGAGATTTTTTATTGGGCTTTTTAAAAATTATTATTCCCAATATATCTTGGGGGCAGTTGTAGCTTTAGTGTGTTTCTATTGGACATTTTGTGTATTTTCTAAATGTATGGAAAGTTTTTGTTTATTAGTTTTATAGATATTTTCCCTACCGTTATTTTTCCAATTATATTGTATGTAGTGTTAATCGGAATGACTCCACCCCGTGAAGTGCATCTGCTTGACCTACCAGTCTTCTGAAGAAGAGCACAATCACCATTGACGGGTAGATTTATGGGGTATAGTGTTGTTGAAATCAGGTATAAGGTGTTTCTTTTGGACATTGAGAGGGGTGCGATTTCACTACGAAAGGAGTGACACTGTGAGTTGCATTATCGGAAGAAAGTCTGAGAGAAAAGAACAAAGAAACTGCACCGGAAGAAACAACAGCACAATGGAACGACCAGAACACCAGATGAGTTAGAAACCCCTTTCAGTTTCTATTTCCACTTCATTTTTGTTGTTGATCTTTTATCTTTTTTTTCTAGGGGTATATATATATATATATATATATATATATATATATATATGTGTGTGTGTGTGTGTGTGTGTGTGTGTGTACTTTCTTTGGTGGGGTAACAAGTTTTTTGGTATTAGGATGATTCTAAACTGGTCCTTTCCTCCAACTGTTGGGTGTTGCAAGGTTCAGGTCCGATTTAAGAGCTCAATGTTTACTTTTTATAAACAGAGCAAAGTAATTTGTAAAAGAAAAAGGCTTAAAGATCGGGTATTCAGTGATTAGGATCCATTTCCACCTGCGGGTATCTGAGACCCTACGAGTTTCTTCAGATCACTTTCTTTATTGAAACTAGTAAACAATTAAATGCAGCTTATATTTATACATTTTCCCCTGCTCCCAGTGATGGTATCGGGTTTCACTTCCTCTTAACTCTTTCAGGATGGTAGCGCTTTGATGTTAAGCCGGTTCCTTCCTTGGTAGTCTTTATCCTTATAAGGTGGTGCCTAGATTGGTCAATTTAGTTCTCGTGTTTCTTAGCAAATGTTCTGATCTATTTTTCCTAATGTAGCGGGTTATTATTTGGGCACTCAATTAACTTGACCTTGTTGGATGGATTCACTACTCCTGCTAAGGAGGTCAGGTTCACTGGCTTAACTTAGATGTAGAATGTTCTGATCTATTTTTCCTAATGATCTATTTTTCCTAATGTGTTGGGTTATATATTATTATTATTATTATTATTATTACTACTACTACTACTACTACTACTACTAATAATAATAATAATAATAATAATAATATATATATATATATATATATATATATATATATATATATATATATAACTTCCACGCTGTTTACTGATATGTCCATTACACGGACACGGATCGACTTTCTTGGCTGGTCCATTTCTTTTCTTTCCTTTCCTTACTTCTTCTTACATGGCCACCGACCTCCTCGCACGTTTACTATTATCTCCAAACCCATAGACATGTTTTATCGGAAAGAATAAACTCTAGAACATTTTCATGTACTCCACTTGTTCAACTGAAACCATCCAAAACTGACCTCGGAGTCATCGCCTGTTCATCAAACCCATTTGATCGTTTCTCCCATTTCTATTTCTCTTTTCAAATTCTACACTACAAATCAAATTAATAAACAGTTAATCTGTTTTTAACACCCTGCTATTCCTCTTGGAGAATAAAAACATAACTGAGGGAAGGTAACTGCGTGTCGGTCAGTTAGAGATCATTTCAACATAATATTACAAACTTCTATAATCGATATTTTTCTAAAATGACGAATTTCAGGGGTTGATTTTGATACGGATTAGATATGAATACTTTAAACTATATAATTGTGTAAAAATTATCTGTATTGAAAGGAATATTTGAAACTATATGATTATGTATGAATTATTTGTATTAAATAAGAATATTTGAAAACCATATAACTGAGTATAAATTAGATCGGAATACTTGATACTATACAACTGTAGGCAAATTGTTAGCATTATATAGGAATATTTGAAACTATATAACTGGTGTAAATTATTTGAATGGAATACTTAAAACTATATAACAAACAGAGGATGATTATTATTAAATAGGGATAGTTGCTTGAAAGCATAAAATGCCCTACTTTGGCATTAAATAACCCTACAAGGGTTTACATACCGTAAAAGCAACCAGTATTATAAGTGTGTGTTTCACATATTTGAAAAGTTCTGTTTGCAGATGAGAAAATGGCTGAAATTCTTTTGTCATCCATGAATTTATATTTTTGTTGAATTGGCCAACAAGTTTCTCAGCCTCCATCCGATTTAATTGTGATGTCATTCGACAAATAACAAAAGATTTGGAATTGCGATTTGCATCAAACAAAGCTTTTGTCAGCCATTTTGGTCTTTTGAGGCGGCCATTGTTTTCTCGTTAAATTCAAAGAGAAAAGGAAAGAATTTGAAAACATCTGAAATCAAAAGTACCGAACATCAAGAAAGTAAATTGGGTATGAGGGTTGTGTACAAATAAAAGTTGCTTGAAAAAAAATGCCTGGATATATATATATATATATATATATATATATATATATATATATATATATATAGGGCCGGTTTAGCTCAGTTGGTTTAGCGTCTGACTAGAAACCACAAGGTTCCTAGTTCGCCAACAGCGTAGCACAGGGGTCTCTGCCGAGGAGTTGATGGTAGGTGTGGTTGCCCACATCAGACAATCATCAAAACAACCCCCTTGGTCTAGCACTGGTGAAAAGGGGATTCAATTCCCGCGTTGTCTGATATCGACTTTAGGCCACTATGACGACTTTACTATATATATATATATATATATATATATATATATATATATATATATATATGCACAAGTAAAGTCGTCGGTGTGGCCTATATATATATATATATATACATATATATATATATATATATATATATATATATATATATATAGAGAGAGAGAGAGAGAGAGAGAGAGAGAGAGTGAGAGAGAGACAGCAGAGAGATAGATATGATCAGACTGGAATATATATATATATATATATATATATATATATATATATATATATATGTATATGCACAAGTAAAGTCGTCGGTGTGGCCTATATATATATATATATATATATATATATATATATATATATAGAGAGAGAGAGAGAGAGAGAGACAGCAGAGAGATAGATATGATCAGACTGGAATATATATATATATTAGCTAAAGTACCCGGTCCATGACCGGACTAAAATAAAATTTGGAACACCAGGGAGTGAGAGAGAAAGTGGAAGACAGTAGTTAGAGAGGGGGTAAGAGGAAAATAATTCTTTAAACTAAAATCATTGAGAATTTGTATATTTCAGGATTTGTATTTTCTGTTTTATAGTTTAAAATTATTACATATTATTTTACAACAAATTGAAAGTATTCGTTTGTACATTTGTTTTTGTTTGTAAATTTTGTAACATCACATGTACCTAATAGAACAGAAAAACGTAATATTTATTTAAATTACAACCGAATTAGACACATGTAAGGAAAGGAAAATAAGATAAACAAAAATATTGTTACTTAATGTAATACACGTTCTGTAAGTATACCCAAATTTTTGAAAAATCCTTGTTTTTACAAAACAATTTTAACCCCCCTCCACCAATCTATGAATAAGTATTTGTTAATTTTATTTTATTTTTACTTTTAGCCCTTAAAAACTCTAATAATGACAGAAGCTCAGAATTAAAAGTGTTAATATTAGCAGTTGAAAGATTTCACCATTTTATTCAAATGAAAAAGTAACCATAAACTTGTTTTGAAACAATTTTAATTTTTCCACACTTTTTTGTACATGACAACAATTCACATCTAGTTCTTAATTGTATGTTGAGTTTAAAAAGAAGCTGAGAATCGAAAATTTAAATTCTTCGTATTGCAATATCTATTTTTGCTTAAACTTAAGATAGTATTTTAAAAACACATTGTTTAAAAACGTTTTGGTGGACCTGATCATCAGCCCCCCCCCCACTCATCTAATTTTGTTTTCATTCAGTGGATTATTATCGATTACAAACCAATCTATGAGATTGTAAAAAAAAATTCTTAAAAGTTCTTTTTTTTTTTTTTTGTTTTCACGGGTTCTCATTTCCTCGTATAAGTTTATAGTAAATCGATCCCCCATATCGGAACCGCTCGAACGGAACCCAAATTATTTATTTATTTTCCCATTAAACTAACCTTAAACCCCAACCCTACCCCTAACCCTAACCCCTAACCCTAACCCTAACCCCTAACCCTAAACCTCCCTAGTTAAAATTAACAGTTTTATTACAAAATTTGTGGATTCTGTTTTTTCTGGGTATACAGGGTGACCCAGAAAAAACAGAACCCAAATTATTTATTCATTTTCCCATTAAACCAACCCTAAACCCCAACCCTAACCCTAATAGTTAAAATTATTAAAAAGTTTTATTACAAAATTTGTGTACAAAGCTTTATTACAAAATTTGTCGATTCTGTTTTTTCTGGGTACACTTAATTTTGACACTTTCGTGCAAGTTCAGCCCAACTGTTAAAGTAGGGCGGTTCCGATATGGGGGATCGATTTACTATAAACTTATACGGGGAAATGAGCACCCCTGAAAACTCAAAAAATAAAGAACTTTTAAGAATTTTTTTTTTACAATCTGATAGATTGGTGTGTAATCGATAATAATCCATTGAAGGAAAAAAATTTAGATGGGGGGGGGGATGGTCAGGTCCGCCAACGTTTTCAGTAGTTCTCTTTAAAATTAAGACTTTTTTTTAGCATTAGTATTAATTACAAAACAACCATTTTCATAAAAGTTCAAATGTCACCTATGAAATCTATGATATTTAAACATGCCAATTTTTAAGAACTGAAAAGTTGCACTATAAACTATAAAAGTTAACTTTCTCAGCGATGTTTATTGACTTATAAATAGAAAACATTGTTCGATGATTATTGTCACAATAAAGAGTAAAATCATAAAACTTAAAATTTAATTTGTAAGACAAATTCTGAGGAATATTTTAAATTGTATTTTGAATAATAATTTAAATGTTAGTTGTCGCTTTGTTTTATGGGATATTCAACTTTTCGGGTCATTTACTACCGAATCATGTCATTTTGATAAACAAAGCACTCAGGTTGTTTACAATTTTTCGTACTTACATATCAAAAATTCTTGAAATGTTCCAATAACTGGATATTGTCGGAAATACTTGAAATAAATTTCGTCTCACAATTAATTGTTGAGTACACAGACAACTTAAATCCAGTCGGGCCTTCAACTAAAGATTAAAACACCGGATTTTGTCCGTATTAGTCAACGTTGATTTTTTTATCGTGGTTTTAGAAAATAATTAGTTAACGCCTCCCCCCAAAAGAAAAACAGTTTCTAAGGACATTCGTCAATTTTATTGTTATTTCTAACCCTTTAAAACTCTAACAATAAAAATTACTAAATAAATTAAAGAATTAAATGTCATTTTATTCAAATGAAAATGTTTGTTTAATTTATACAAATATGTAACCGTAAACTGATTTTCATGATATTTTTATTTACAATTAAAATATTTTTTTAATAATGTAACCGTAAAGCGTAATTTTGATTTTCTACAATTTTCATGCATTACAAAAATTTAGATTAAAATGAGTGTACTGTACAATTTAAGAATATGGACAAATTAAGTCTGGAAAAAAAACTTATTCGTATTATCGGCTATTCATCGGCTATACGTAGCATTTTTTTAAAAACTCGCTGTAAAAAATAATTTAATCTATAAAAACACATGCAAATTACATATTCAGAAAGACTATTTCATCTTATTTCTAAAGATATAAATATTTTAAAGATTGAACCATAAATAGGCGTGCGATTCCGAGCTGACTGGCATAGACTGCACTGCTTGTATCGCGATAATAAAAGGCAGCGTAGCTATCCGAAGCCATTTTTTTAATTTTTTAACTCGCTGTAAAAAATGATTCAATTGATAAAAACTCATACAAATTACATATTTAGAAAAAATAATTTCTTTCTAACGATATAAAAATTGTTAAAGTTTGGACCATAAATAGGCGATAAATGCCGAGCTGAACGGCTTAGACTGCAAAATTAATTAATTAAAATCAAAACTTCGCTGCTGATATCGCTGTAAGGCAGAGACAATGTTTTATTATCAGCAGGGGCTGGTATATGGGCAGTTCCGCAAATTGGATGATTTTGGCTTAATCAGTAAAAATTAATTATCAAATTTGGCGTGTTTCTTAGTTAAAGGAATATTAATATGTATGCAAGATTTAAAATTTGAGTGACCTCCCGTTTTGGAGTTATACGTCGACACGTACATACCAAAATATCTCCTTATATATATATATATATATATATATATATATATATATATATATATATATAGAGAGAGAGAGAGAGAGAGAGAGAGAGAGAGAGAGAGAGAAAGAGAGAGAGAGATTAACTAGATAGATAGATAGATATTAACAAATGGGCGTGTTTCTTAGTTAAAGGAATGTTAATATGTATGCAAGATTTAAAATTTAAGTGACCTCCGTTTTGGAGTTATACGTCGACACGTACATACCAAAATATCTCCTTTATATATATATATATATATATATATATATATATATATATATATATAGAGAGAGAGAGAGAGAGAGAGAGAGAGAGAGAGAGAGAGAGGGGGGGAGAGAGAAAGAGATAGAGAGAGAGAGAGAGAGAGATTAACATTTTGGGATAGATAGATAGATATTAACAATTTGGGATAGATAGATAGATATTAACAAATTAGGATCGATAGATATTAGCAGACTTGTATAGATAGATTGGTAGATAGATAGTGGGGTAATCCCAAATGTGAGATTTCCGAATCACAGAAATATTTATAGTTTATTGTCAATGCGGTTTCATCCTTTTAAACTTTCAATATGAATATATTTTTCTACATAATTGCCATTTCAGTCGATGCATTTTTATAAGCACTGTTTGCCAATGTCATACCAGCTCGCTACTATGTTGTTGTGCAAACATTGATCCTCGTCGCATACAACATCATTTGTTTTCGACATCCATGCACGACTCACCATATACTTCCGTTAATTGGCAATGATTTTCTATCGGTTTAATGTAATTCTCTGGTAAGCATAAAGTTTTGGGAAGGGCGATCAGTAATAAAGGTAATGTCTTCTAGGACACGAAAGGACCCATCACTATTGATATCCTTGAAAAAGTTGTAAACGGTGCTTCCACCTTATCAATTGAATGACACCCATAGATAGATTATATAGATCGATATTCAATGTGGGTGGGGCTATTCTGTACAAGAACCAAAAAAGTTGATAAATATTGAAAAGCGAGACTGAAAGACTTTTGAAATTGACAAAAAAGAAATTTAATTCCAAGTTGTCACTGACCCAGAAATGAAAAGTGCACAGGGGGTGGGGAAGGGGGGCGGGGGGTGGAATGTGCAAAGGAGCAATGTGTCAATGGTTGACAAAAGGAAGGTCAACAGAAACATGTGACTTGACGTTATCAATTTGTTGGGACACACAGACATGTGACCGACGATTGACTACTAAACACCGGCGGATAGTGAACCTTTTCCTGTTTAAAATTGTTAGCACTTATTCAGTTTCGTGAAAGGTGAAACGTCCTACACTTAATTTCCTAGGCTGGGTGAACAGACAATGTTATTATTTAGCATTATATACATACATGAATATATTGCCCTGTCGCTGGGGCCTCAGAATACGTTGACTGCATCCCCCTATTCAAGAAGAAAGGGGTTTCCTGGGTAGGAGACCAAACTGCATTCAGTGGTGAGGCTCCAGATCTGGAGAGTGTGGAGAGTGTGGAGTACCCGTTCATTGTCATTACTCCCACGTCCACTCTGACCCAAAGTAGTAGTACCTGTTAAGATCACTTTTATGTGCCAAATTTATCTGTTTGTGAATTATTTGTATTCGATAGGAATACTTGCTACCGTACAATTTCAAATTATTAATATTAAGAATAGTTACTTGAACTTATAATTGTTTATTAAAAATCATTATTATTTACTTGCAACCATACAATTGAATGCAAACAAATGATTATTATTAAATAGGACTAGTTACTTGAAACCATATAATTGTATATAATCTATTAGTTTCAAATAGGAATATTTGAAACTATACAACTGTGGGAAAATTATTTAGGATTACTTCATATCATATATTCTGAGTTTATTGTGGAATGGTTACTGTTTTAGGAAATGGATACTGTGAACCGAATTCAAACCTGGACGCGGCTGTTTGCATTTCACATAGCACAAATACCCGTGGAAAAGGTATGAATCCAATTATTCTCATTCCAACTATGTGTAAATAGTAGGGCAGACAGGGCTCTTTAACTTTGTTATGACAATCGGTCTAGGAGATGAAAAACTCTGAATTCAAACCTGTTACACTCCACTTAAAAAAATGACATTGTGTCGCATCCTGCTCGTGCGGGGTGGTTGGAATATATATATATATATATATATATATATATATATATATATATATATATATAACTGTAAATTATTTGTATTAGGAATAATTACTTGAAATTATCATTGTTTACTAAGGAAATATTATCTCAGTTGTTTACAACAAATGACAATTATCAAATAGAAATAATTAATTGAAATCATATAATTAAAGTATTAGATAGGAATACGGAAAACTGTGTGCAAATTATTTATATGAAATAGGAATACTTAATATCATATAACTGTCAAATATATCTATTTAAAATTATTTTTATTTGATACGAATTCTTTATATCATATAATCATGTGCAATGAACTTAAGAAACTATACAAAAATTTGAAAATAAACGTACGCAATTCTTTAATCTATAGGCATGGTGTTAAAATCAATCAATCAATACACCAATATATATATATGCATACGTGTGTGTGTGTGTGTGTGTGTGTATGTGTGTGTGTGCGCGTGTATGTATGTGTGTGTGGGGGGGTGCAAAATGCTTAAATTCTGACTTGAAGACAGACACATAAAGATTTTCTCCATTATATTAAGATTGAAAATAATAAGAACGGACATCTGCAAGATGATTATTTTTTACAAATAAAAAACATATCTCCATATTCATAAAAGTTTTATACGACATTTCCCCCCTCTCTCTCCCCTCTCCCCCTCTCCCCCTCTCTCTGATGTAAACTAAATTCCCTTTTCTTCTCATTTCAATTTAATGAGGATATTTGAGTTAGGCATTATTAGTTGATGAAATTTGAAATTATTTTCAGTATTGGTATGCTTAGAGCTAAGGAAGATATTTAGTCGAGTCTCCATTCATCAAGGAATACTAATAGCATTAGTGTGTCTATGATATACTAACACAGAACACGACTAAAGGGAAGACAAGATAAACAAATTCAGAACATGACATTCTCAGAAACCCATTCTCGACTTCTTTTGCCTCTGTTCTTTAAACAGTATAAATGTTGTACCTGGCCTTGCCAGGGAACAGCAAACATTTTCAACACATCTCATATGTCTATACCTACTGATATGCTAAGAGGATTATCTTAGATAAAATGAACTTAGAACTTAGCACTTAGAATAATGCATCGCCACCTCTGGTCAAAGCTCTGTCCAGCCAAACAACACCTGATTCTAGAAGACAGTAAGAGGTATATATTGTTCATCTCTGTCCTGCCACAGTCATACAGTTCATGGAAAACAGTTCATAGTCAAGATTTCACTCTTTCAAACCAGGTTTATTGAAAGGGAGCAGATTCTTTAAGGCTCGTGGCATTTTCTTCCTCCCCACCGGTTTACTACCAGTCACTACATCATCATCTGTCATATCAGGAGTTTGTGGATCAGGCAGAGGGACAGGGACAGTCACCAGATTGTCTGCACCACATGGAACAGTTTCATTGGGGATCCGAGCAGAGTTACCAGCTGATGGAATAAACTGAGGATCTGTAACTGCAGTTGGTGGCATCTGTCTCAAAAAGCGTCTGTTCCGCAATGTGGTTTTACCTGAATGAAACATTTTTACACGGTACTGTCGGTTTGGTAGGACCTCTACAATGCAACCACCAAGTACCCACTTTTTATCTTTACCTTGCAACAACACCTTGGATCCCAGCAATAACGGTTCCAGTTGACGTGCTTTTGCATTGTACCGACTCAACAAGGCCTGGTTACGCTTGCCAAAGGATGCTTCTCAATCTTTTGCAGAGAAGATCCACTCCCTGTGCAAATGGTAGCGATGTGGATGGGAAGGTATTCCATCTCGAAGTTGTCGATGCAACAGGATCTGTGCAGGACTCAACATCAAATCAGTCGTTGGAGTGTTCCGATATTGCAAGCATGGCATGTGCCGCTCTGTCCGTGTTCAAACTGCCATTGGCGTCCATATTATTGCGGATGATTCTTTTGGATGTTTTGACTCCAAGTTCTGCTCGGCCATTGGATTGTGGATATGCTACAGATGAGACCCAGTGGTGCTTCACACCCCACACCCGGAGGAAGTTTTGAAACTCACTACACATATACTTCGGGTCACCGCCAGAACTTAACTCTTCAACACACCATATGCAACAAATAGATTACGAAAAATATTGACAAATGTCTTTCCATTGACTTCGTGTGCTTTTAGTGCGTAAAAACAGACCCAGGCACTGAATCTATCCACAATTGTCAAGTATGCATGTGATTCAATCTCAAAATAGTCACTACAGATTTGTTGAAATGGATATTCAGGTGACTTATTCAGGATGAGTGGCTCGGGTGATGGTGCATGCTTTGTGCAATCAAGGCAATTGTCTGTAGTTTTTAATGCATCGGTCAAGACAAGGTAAATATACACATTGATTTGCACGGAATTTCATGCCGGAAATACCTTGGTTGGCAGCTTGGAGATTATCAAGGACAACTTTTCGCAATGACTGTAGGATAACAAGCCTCTTGTCAAGTAACACAATGCCATGAAAGGTAGACTGTCTGTGTTGTACTTCCCAATATTCCCGAAGGTGAGCCGCTACAACGTTTGTTAGGAAAGCCCGTCAGGATGATAGTAATCAAATCTTGGTAGTTGTGGTCCTCATGCGCCGCCTTTGTGACATCATCTAATGTTACACTGCTCAGGCTGCTCAAAGCAGCTGGCCATCATCAGGATGTCTGTGAAGTCTTCAGTCTGTTCAAGTGGTTTAGCTTCACTAAGTGACAAAGCATCAGCACCACGAGTCCACTTGCCAGGGCAATGGAGCATTGTGAACCTCCATGGCAGTGTTGATTCTTTGAGGTTCTGTGTTCTTGTATTGTTGATTGAGCCTAAATCTTTATCATCGAAGACGCCCAACAACGGTTTATGGTCTGATGCCACAAAGAGATTTTGACAGCCCAGAGTGAACAGACGTGAATGCTGCAATGCCCATGATACTGCCAAAGTTTCACCTTCTGTGGGTGAGTAGCTTCTTTCGTGAAACGCGACCCACCAAATATCAGCTTCCAACCCTCAGCGCAACACAAAAGACTGATTTCAGTGCACTTGCAATACTTTTGAAACAGGAGGTAACCGATTCCATCTTTACACCAGTCAGGCTGAATATATGTTGTCCGTTTCATGTCAAACGATTTAACTCCTGTCAACTGTGACAACCATAGATTTCTCAAATGCAATATCTAAGGCATTGTCCCAGTAGAATTTTTGATTGGGTTTGATCAAGTCTCGAAATTGGGCCATAACTAGGCCAAGTGCATATGCCCAAGCAACCTGATTCACCAATCCAAACCATGAGGAGCACTTATGATATTAGTGGGGCATGGAAAATCAGTGATAGCAGTGAGCATTTTTTTCGCCATTTTTTTCAGACCAGCAAAATCAATGGTGCCTTAGCAAAAACAAAACTTCCTCTTGTTTATCACAATACCATGAGTGGCACATACTTGTCAAGAAATCCCACACATGATAGAAATGTTCTTCAACTGTGTTATCATATATGAGAGTGTCATCAACAATTTTGACTTTGCTCTTGATTGGTTCAAGGATTTCATCTGACCGACGAGTGTATGCATTACCTGCAACTGAAAACCCCTGTGGCATACGCTTATCCATATATCCACCCCATTCAGTTATAAACATGGTGAGGGGCTGACTCTCGGGATCAAGCTCAACTGAATGATAACCGTCAACAGCATCAAACACACTTTTCTTTGTTCCGGGTGGGATCTGAGATGCAAGTAAGAATGGTGGCGGTGTATGGTGCGTTTCACGTAGTGTTTGTGAATTCAACTTTTGAAAATCAATGGTGCGACAAGGGCTTCTATCTGCCTTGCACACGACAACCATGGGACTGCACCATGTGACTGGCATTCCAATGGGCACCGGGGTGATGATGCCATGCTTAACATCCCAATCTAAACTTGCTTTTACTTCTGCCTTCTAATGGTGTGGGACAGGGTATGGAGGATGCCTGGCATAAGGTACTGCATCTGGTTTCAAGTGAATTTTGGCAACTCGACCAGACAAAATTGGGAATGGGATTGAATCATTGAAGGCACTATTTGAAAACCGTTCTAGTATGAAACTCTCAAGTTTTGACACATTTTTAGCGGTTGGTGCATAGGGTAGGAACTGTTGTTTGGCTGGTGGTGCACAGTGAGACACGTCAACAGCATTAATAACAAGTGACCGCGACTGCATGGGATGAGGATAGCTACTTGCTATGCTGAAGTATAGGCGATCAACTTTGTCACAAAAAAAGAGAGGCTGAACTTGGCATTAATCCATCCCTTGCATGTAAGGACGGATCCACCAACTGCTATTACTTTTTTGAAACAGGGAAGCAACTGGCATGCAGAGAGTCCCATTTGCTTCAACTGTTCGGGACCTGCCAAGCATATATTTGCACCACTATCAGGGAAAATATCGAGGACAACAGTCTTTCCTTTTCTGATATCCGACTGAACCAATGATTTTATCTCTTGGATGACAGAGAGGGCAGTGTAAAGGTCAGTGTGTATATCAAGCTGGATATGTGCAATAATACTGTTGCACTCAGAAAATTGCGAGGCCATTGCTTTGTTGATTCGACATACATCACTTGTGTGGTTTGGTTTCTTACATGCAGAATAAATCTTGCCCCAGGCAGGGCAATGACAATGACGAGGAGGGCAGCCAAGTACACCATGAGCAGTGCTGCCACATCCTGAGCAGGATTGTCGCTGTTGAAGATTTGGACGTTGCTTGTTTTTGCGATAGTTGGATGGTCTTATAGTATTGATATCTGATGATTGGCAGGGCTGGATTGATCTCTGAGGGCTGTCTCAAAGGCTTCTGCGTGCTTCACAACGTCTTCAATGGTGTTTAACTGACTAGCCTTTGCCAGGTGTATTTGCTAGAAGTGTCAGATCATCTGCATAGTCTGCATAGTCTGTGCAGGATGTCACCTGCTTCTGGCCTTTTGTTTTTAGTGCGAGGCCTTTTTCTTTCATGGTATCTAATGATGTTCGAAGTACGTAGGCTAGGCATATTATCAATAAATATAATGTTAACGTATCTTCTTGTAAGACTATGTCAAAAAGGTCTGTGTCACTATCAGGTGAGCGTATCATTGCCTTAGTGTCCTTGTATAGCATCATTATAGCTGTAACTGTTTCTTTGGGGAGACCGTATGCTAGTAGTATTTACTCCATTCTCCCTCTGTATATGGAGCCAAATGCTTTGGAGAAATGTACAAATAGCAGCGTTGCCTCAAGATTCTTTGTTCGAACCTCTTCTATGATTCGACAAATTGTAAGGATCTGAAAACTTTTAGATCGATTTCTGCAGAATCCATTTTGGTTTTTCCTAAGTATTTTCGCTATTTCGGGTTGGATGCGATTAAGAAGAAGCAGCTATGGCAGTAAGAGTTATGCCCCTGTACTTTTTAGCGATTCCGAGGTCGCCTTTTAGGGGAAATCGGAGGATGCCGCCTTTAGTCCATTTATCTATTCTATTTTGTTTATATACTGCATTGCATAACCTAAGCAGTATGTCATCGCGTTCCACTTCAGCAAAAACAATCTCCCTGGTCTAGCGCAAACGAAAAGGGGATAGACTCCCTCTCTGTCCGGCTGATACCGACTCCGCCAACATATATATATATATATAGCGCAGTCGATAGAGCGTCCGCCTAGAAAACATAATCCTGGTTCAATACAGGCTCTTGCCAACTCAGCGTATGAGTAGCACAAGGATCTGTGCTGTGAAGTAAGGAGCTGATGGTAGGTGTGGCGCTCCACCTCAGACGCAAAAGCTAGTGAAAAGGGGATAGACTCCCTCGCTGTCTGGCTGATACCGACTTTAGGCCAACCCGATGACTTTACTTTTTTACACGCACACACACACAGACACAGCAAAGTTTTTATCCCAGGTACTTTCGGAACTTCGAAGTGCCACCTTCTGGGCTGATGTGTTTGCGTTCCAGTTTTTTTTTTTCAAGTTAGTAGCAGTAGAAATAATATTAAGTTACTCTCACTGCTACTACAAACACTCACTACTACTACAAACTTGAAAAAAAAAACACATCACCCCTGATGATGGTACTTCGAAGTACCGAAAGTACTTGGGGTAAAAACTTCGATGGACTAATCCATGGATTCGATCCAAATGTAAAAAAAAGTTGGCCAGAAAGCTTGAAAAGATTGTTAATAAAATTGTAAAACAGGAGACGTGCCTTTTGTTTAATTCTATATGTATAAATGAAAGAATGCTGCCCAAATTCTACCCCTTGTCTGCAGGTGGCTGAAGATGGCCAAGTGGCTGATGATGGCCACAGTGAGAAACTTGATACGTCGAAACACGGTTTCTGTGGATGACTATGTATATATATACATACATACACACACACACACACACACACACACACACACATATAATATATATATATATTATATATATATATATATATATATATATATATATGAAGTGGTCAAACGATGTGTTTGAAATGACGAAGGCCGACAATTTTTAGGGAGATTATGTGCTTATATATATATATATATATACACCGTGTTCTTCATGGGGAATTTGAACATTTCTATTTTAGAATGTGTATTTTTATTCTTTCATGCTTTGATAAAATCTATCTATCTATCTATCTATCTATATATATATATATATATATATATATAGGTCTAGATATTCTATTCATTTTCGCATACACACCCTCACTAACATATTATATTTCACAATTTTTTTAGCCCATTCTCAATTATGATGGTGTAATGGCTGCGTGTGTGTGCCTAGGTGTGTATCAAACGGTAACCGGACATTTCGCACGCAAGTATTTCCATCACAGACGTTTCGACCGTGAATGTCATAGTTCTATATATGTGTCTATCTTAGTTTATTCATATCCGTCTATCTACCTATATCAGTTTCTATCTATCTACATATCTATTCATATCTATCTATCATAGTTTATTAATATCTATCTATCTATCTATCTATCTATCTATCTATCCCTTAATTGTTGAAAGCAAGGCACATAAGCCCACAAACTTGCAGACCCCAATTATCTCTTCGACTTTTAGCATTGCAGCCAGCCCAGTCTCTCATTAGATTAACAGTTGCATTAAAATACTCATTGAATATCACATAACATCAACTGTTCATTGTGTCAGCCCACAAAGATGACAGGATTGTGTGAATCGGAAAGGCCAATTGTACTAAATGTCTACAGCTGAATTAAGGAACATCGTTCTGACATTAACATGGATCCAAAAGAGGCCAGAACATTATACACAGTTGAATATCTGTGTGTGCAGCAAATATGCCTCAAGGGTGTTATACAAGGATTCCATCAAGTATTCCTATATAACACTAATAATTTACACACAGTTATATGTTATCAAGGATTCTTATCTAATACAAATAATTTGCACTCTGTTATATGGTATCAAGTATTTCTATCTAATGTTAATAATTTGCACAGTTATATGGTTTCAAGTATTCCTGTCCAATACAAATAATTTACACACAGTTATATTGTTTCACGTATTAAAGCTGCGTAAAATGCGTACACATAACTTTCATGTGGTTTGGATATGATATTAAACTGCATTTGATGTTGAGTTTTTGAGATCTAAGCCATTAATCCTAAGCCCACCCTTATCTGGAGTGGTAGTAACTTTCAGGCGAAATAGGTCTATTGAAAATCATTTGGAAATAATTGCCTCTATTCTCTTTTTTATTTATGCCAAATGTTTTAATACATCTGTTACGTAATGGGCATGATGTGGAGACGAGAGGGTAACCTGATGTGCGGATTAGCACGGAAAGTTTAAATGATTATTTGGCATGGACACGTGGCGTAGTTTGATTGGACGGGCAAATGATACGAAGCGAAGAGGAGAAAAGAAGGGAGGGAGGTCAGAGTGTGAATTGAGTGTGTGAGAATGCGTTAACGGAGCAAGACATGGATTTAGTTGTGATTTGGGGAGAAATAAAATACTCATGAGTAAAACGAAGCGGACTTGTGTTATTACTAAAAAAGAAAATCCAAATGGCACAAGGCAAAATAACCCTCAGCCCCCAAGTTGGTGTCCAGTCTCCAAACATCATAGAATTGCCAGCCAACTGAACAGCAGCCTAGCAACCAGGATCTCCCAGTGTAATACCGGACAAGAAAGATTATTGATTTAGCTCAGTCGGTAGAGCGTTCCTGGTTCGATACCGGCTTTCGCCAACTCAGAGTATGAGTAGCATAGGGACCTGTGCGGTAAAGTGAGGAGCTGATGGTAGGTATGGCGCTCCACCTCAGATGCTGAAATAATCTCCTTGGTCTAGCGCTTGTGAAAAAGGGATATACTCCCTCGCTGATACCGACATTAGGCCGCCCCGACGACTTTACCTACTTTACTTTATATAAATGCTGTCAAAAAATAACCCGACAAGAGTTGACATGCCTTAAAACCAATCAACCAATCAACCAATCAACTGATCAGTCAGCTGATGCTGTGAAATAGGCCAAGTGCACTTCCGGAAAGGCAATACCCCGACCAATAGGAGTCGTGGGTGGTGACCTATAATACCCGAGGAGGTGATCATGGTAGCTGAGACGGTCAAGTCGGAGAACTGATCAATCAGCTGGTCATGTCAATCCTTCACATCGATATGATTAAGTCCTGATCGTATTCTTCACAATTTTGAAACTCTGGGCAATGTGGATTGTCCCTTTATTGCTATTACTTCCAGGTCTACACTGATCGGAGTGGTAGTATCTGTTAGGGTCTCGTCTATGGGTCAAATAGATTTGTTTGCAAGTTAATGAAAATTATTTATACCAGTTTATTACTGATATGAATAATTTTCATTAACTTGCAAACAAATCTATTCACATAAAGTTAATGAAAAATCTAACATAACCCCCTGTTTATTGATAAATAAATAGTCTATTTCCTTTCCTTCCTCGTGTTTCACATGTTATGCTCTCAAGTACAATTCCAATCATTTTTCGCCCTGTCGGCTGGTACTGTAGGATGCACCGACACCCCCCACTTCCCAATGGGACCACCTGTTGGCCGTAGGTGGCGACTGATGATGATTAAGGACAGAATCCTGGTGGCTGAGCAGTCCATGGCATGCAACTGTCCACATTGGCCCTTACTTTGGTTATACAGGCCATCTGTGTGAACCCCTCTTATCAATCAGCTGGTCACGTTATCCCCTCACATCAATATGATTGCTTTTATGGCAACCCCAACATTTATTATCATATATATGTTAAAATGCGATGGTTGATGGTCCTGCGTATGACATTAAACTGCATCTAGTGGTGAGGTTCCAATTCTTGAGCTCTGGGGAATGTGGAGTCCTTCTTCATAGCCATTATTCCACATGTACAAAATAATTCGATCAAAATATAGCCAAATCATTCCTTTTCTGTATTTAACTGATGATGACGACAAAGAAATTCCAAAGCCCCCCTTTCTCCATGATATAATTTTGCTTATCGGGGCAAAACGAAGCCAATAACAACAAACGATAACGATGTTAATAGTTTATTATATAAAGGGAGATAATTCTCATAATTTGTAACACAATTATTTCCCGTTAAAAAACAACTTTAAAATGGCGCGCTTAGATTTGATTTTTTAAAATTCTGTTTCACATAAAGATTTTATTAAGTATGTCCAATTTTCCTAAAGGGAAGTAATAAAAAATATCAACGTTTTAAAATTTTAAAGCAAATCAAAAATCAGGGAATTATCCAATTTAAAAAAAAAAAGGACTTATATTTATAATAACTAATTTTATAAAAAAAATGTTTTTAGCAATTAAGATTTAAGGGGTCATTTGAATAAAAAAACAAAACAAAAAAACAATACCTAACCAGAAGATCACACCAAAAAATGAAAATGAAATAAAATTTCAATTTCAACACACAAAAAAAGTTATTTAAAAATTGAAAAGTTTTTTTGTTTTTTTTAACAAAAAAAAAATTTTGTAGTGGGTTTTCTCCTTTTGTAGTTTTTAAAAAATTCTTAGAACTGATGCAAAAAAAGTATTTTCTCTATTTCAATTGACCAATCTTTCTTCACTTAATTTAATAGTGAATTTTAAACGTCTGGAGGGTAAGTTGCTGTAATTTATTTTTTCTTTTCATGAATAAAAACTTATTTAACCTAAACTAAAAATATAAGCTCCTCTGAAAGTTATCCGCCCTTTGACAGCTCTTGTTTTTAGTGATGCACTGTGTTTATACAGCCTCCTTATCAGACAAGCCGGGGCGTGTTTGAGGGGGTGCAAGTTTAGTCGCCGGCAACCCGACCATGGAACAGGTAGTACTAATTTACATGCAAGAAAGAAAACATGTCTTATCCTGACCATATGATATTTTAACTGTAGACATTCAATCTATAATCCGGTTTCAATTTCAAATTTCCCGGGGAGGGGGCGACTGCATTAAGCAGATGCACATTGTTTCAGTTGCACTCAAGATGTTCTTTGTCTGTGGGTGATTTGCACCTCACCGCCTCCTTTTCCAGTGTATGAGTCAATGTCCCCTCAGCATGTGGGGCCTATATTTATATCAATATAAACACACAATCACGCACAGACTCACAGACATAGACACAGATACACCCACACTCACACTCATATACACATACGCTTGCACGTTTATTTATTATATCTTCTTATATATGTTCAGGAGATGGATAGCAATAGACACCATTTTCCTGTCCATTTGACCACTCGACCGCTTGACCACTCAACCGTTCTTTCATGTCATTTTCAATTCCCGCCACTTATATCCCCTAACCAACCTTTTCTCGTTGACACCCTATTCAGCAACCATTGGACTATGCGAATCCAATTCTAACTAATTACTGACACAGACGGAAGTTTCCTCGCGAGCAACAATTAATTATGTCACGATTGAATAATTAAAAAAAAAAAAACAACAATAAAACAAAACAAAAAACAACAACAAAAACAACAACAACAACAAAAAACAAGCACCTGTAGAAGTCAAATGTCTAAAAAGCCGAGACGAAAGTTTTGTTCAGTCCTCATCGAAAAAATACTGGGACGAGTCAAAAGTTTCGCAGTGTTGGGTCAGTAAAATGTTAATTCCAGATGGACATGAATTCAATAGGGTTATCTTCCCCTTGCTGTAGGTTTTTGCCGATAGGTGGCTAGAGTATTTAGGCAGGAGCTCGAAAGAAGATCACTCTCTCCCTCTGGGCCCGGAAACGATAACACATGGATTAGATGCTGTCTGCCTCTTACTCTTAAGTGTGTGTGTGTGGGGGGTTGTCCCCCAACCAACTATCAGTAAGTGACATTCCTGCAGAAACTCTGTATCATTTCTTTAGGACACAGTCAGTCCTACATTCTTATAATGTGTTTATGTATCTGTTCTCTTGTACCTTGTAATGAGTATATGTATATCTGTCTTGTATGCATTTCTCATGTGCTCACGAATTAAAGCCTGTTTGTTATTATCTTATAACTTCTTTGTTGGATTAATTTATGTACACACATGTACCCGCGTTGGAAGGTTACTCTGGGAGTTCCAACTTATTATAAGAACTTTACATCTTACAGCAGTATTTTGCTAACGAAAAGCACAAGTCGGCAACTCCGGGTCCTTTTACCGAACCACACTGATGTCAAGATTTCCTCATACTCTCCGGCTGAGTGCTAATCGCAATCTATGGTTAAGACTCGACATTGCCTGATTGTCGATGTTTTTTTTCAGCCTGAGCGTTACTTTACTGTGATTAACCTTGCTCTCATATTTCGTACAACAAAAGTTTTTGTTTGCTTCCGCGATTTTATAGCCCAGTTCGAACACGTAAAGCATAAGTTCCTAAATTAGACTAAGTTGTACGTTTATCTGTGCAGCTTTCGAATAACACACGGAATGAAGCATTGAAGCAATTCATAGTGGGTATCTACTACTGCTTCGTTCATGTAATATACACACTGTAAACGAGTACGTTGCCAAAATATTGCAAAACTTTTGATTCACCCTAGTATTACATTTAAACTTAAAAAACTTATTCCGTAACATGGTTTGATAGTAGGGATACTACTCATGTAATGTGACCGATTTAGGTTTTGAAATTAGAAGAAAGAAAAAAAAAACGGAAATATAATTCGCCGGCTGACTTCGGCCGTAGATTCAAAACAGATGGGCGATCCGGCAATGACCTCGACCGGGCAGTCGAGGCGGATGGTGGCCGGGATAGGGCTGACCATATCAGTAGTAAAATCTCAAGTAGGTCGGAACTCCCAGAAGCGAGAGGCGGCGGTCATAGACAAGTCTTTGATGTAATCAGACTTTAGTCGCACGGAAAAAGATAAATCCTGTTTTATAGATTACTGGAAAATGAAAATCGAAATTAAAAGAAAACCAAATGTATTAAAAGGATACTCAAGTAGCAAAGAGAATCTTTGGTTTATTGTTTCCTTAAACACTTAAGAATGGAGATAACTCTTGTTGAAAATCGAAATTAAAGAAAGTCAAATGTATTTAAAAAACATTCAAGTGGCCGGAAGAGATGGCACTTAGATTGGTGAGCGGAAGTAAATTCGATTGGCTGGTTGAAACAAGAGGGAGGCGGTTACCCTGCTTGAGTAGGAGGAGCAGAAAAATTCCTAATATTTTCATGCCGGCCGATTGAAATGTTATTTAACTCAGACGTTTTTGGCTTGAGAAGCAGATGAAGCCACGCCGGGCTTGAAAGAGGACGTTGTGATTGCTTGAGGATCACATGCGCTGACCGGGCTAGCTGAATAGATTAACGCAATACTGACTTCAGCTAAGACCATTTTGAAAACTTAGTCAACTTACGAACTGTTTTGCACAATACTTTGCAGAAGACCAGAAGTATTTAGTTAAGGGTACATCACTCCCACAGACCTTGAGAAGTAATTATTTGTATTCTTGTATTTTTGAATATAAATGTTGTTGATTTTTGAAGAAGAAAAAGAGTCCTTATTTTTTTTTTATGTGACCAATAGACCGCCATTAACCTCGGAAATCAGTTTCTATAGCAGATTTCTAGTCGTTTGAGATCTTAGCACAATGTGGGGCATTCGGCAAATATAGAGACCCTGTAATCCTTGGTTGATGCAGAAAATCCGATCTTGACGGCCAATTTCGGAGATTCTGTGAGCCCTTTAGCTCGGTAGCAACCGACGGGTTATAGTAACATGTCTTGGATAGTAGCCGATATCTCTCCAGGTCTGGTTTAAATTCTGATTTTTTCTTTTACTACTTAAAGAGCTCAGTCTGTCTTACTATTTATCCACAGGTGGAAGGTGAGTTGTCATTCATATTTAGAGTTATTAGCATTATGTGAAATGCAAACATTCTCGTTCAGCCAAGTAGACTCCCCACGACGATGACCGTTAGGCAACGGGCGCCTCCTGCCCATACATACCCTCAAAAGGGGGATATTTGCGAATGCGCCGAAATACAGATCCAGTTCAAATTCAAGTTTAAATAAATCACGTCACTCTGTCAATTTTTTAACTAATAAGCGGTAAAAGAAAACCCCAACATTTGGAAAGCCATTTTGATTGGAAATCGTTCTGACAGCACAGATTCTCTTGACTCTCTTTCCCCACCCCCACTCTCTGTCTCTCTCTGTCTCTCTCTCTCTCTCTCTCTCTCTCTCTCTCTCTCTCTCTCTCTCTCTGTCTCTGCCTCTGTCCCCCTCTCTGTCTGTCTGTCTGTCTCACACACACACCATACGGTTATCGCTTTTGGTTATCGCTGAATGCCGTGATGGATGTGAGTTTTTTGCTGGTCAGCCAACATGAGAATGTCACTTATGAATTCATCTTTATTTTTACTTGTTCGTTTTACTTGGATGGTTTGCGTGTTAAGTGGCTGATTCTGGGATTTCGTCAAAACAGCTCGCAGCATCCTTGTGTAGTTCCCGTCTAGTTTTTTCTTCAGGCAGTTGTCAAAGTTCAAGTGGTGCAGCCATACAGTAGTATTGATAGGGCTACAACTTAGAAGAATTCCCACATTCAGAATTCAATAGTCCATTCCTTTCCAGAAAACGTTATATACGTACAGTATATAACGTTTTCTGTAGATGAGATATTGCTATCTAGGTATATAAAATGGTCTACTAATTTCAGGGATTTGCAATTTAATGTCGAGATGTATCCATCTTGTTTGAAACACATGAACTCTATTTTATCTGAGTTCACGTAGAGACCAATGCCTCTTGCTGCCTACTCCAAGCTATGTATGAAGATTTGGCTTGAATAGGTGTGTGTTTTGAGATCATCTGTGTAGTGTGCATAGTTTCTCTTGGATATCTTCTGTGTAAGACCATTTTCTTCATTAGATCTAAAATGTTTGTATTACGCGATTCGAGATAAACAAATTTTTAAGAATTCCGAGATTGGCAATTGTTTCATTCTGTCTACTGTCCTTGAGCCACATCAAATTCTTGCTATTGTTGATAAATGGGTAGTCTATTCATTTTGTATTGAATTGTAGAAGATTCGAAAATTGACGATAGTTATGGAAAATAACAGTAGTCTTGTTGACCTATGAGCATTGCATCCTCATTTGGTTGGGAGAGCCGCGTGAAATCGGTGGAGAAAAGGGTGAGAAAGACAGAGTGAACTAAGCGATCAAAGGGGGCAGATGCGAATGGCATCTTTCATTAGAGTTCCTCTCAGCGCGCTAGAATGTTGGGTCTGTGAAAATAAAAGACGTCAAAAATAAACTGCCTTTGTTCATTGATTAGAACCGAAGAAATAGACAATAAGAATAGAGATTCAACAACCCCAGAAACACCCACCTAACCCCAGAAAACTAGAGAACTCAACCCAGCAGGAAGACTCAGCCCGGATAGCAGAGAGAGAGAGAGAGAGAGAGAGAGAGAGAGAGAATATGAAAATAGTAAATCTGCAATGTCTCTATTTTTAGATAGACTTCCTTACTCAGTAACCATTGGACTGTGAAGTACCACTCCATTGCCATTACTCCCAGGTCAACCCTGTCTCGGAGTGATAGTAACAGTAACAATATTTATTTTTTCTTTATATTTATTTTTATTTATTTATTCATTGCTATTGGCATGTTAACGATCATATAGGAAATCTTTTCATCCATTTTTTGTTGTTGACTCCCACGACGCACACGTAAATGTAGAAAAATGTGCGTAATAATAATAATAATAATAATAATAATAATAATAATAATAATAATAATAGTACTTTACTTCTTTCTTTTTATTTCTTAAAATAACTTTTCCGACCTGTTTGTCAACAGACTCGACACCAAAGCAAAAACGTCGGGCAAATTGTTCGTTCTTTCATTCGTATATGGAACTCCCAAATGATTATTCAACAGCCCAGAGGGACATCTCACGAAAGATCGCTTGTATCAATGATAAATAATTCAGTGTAAAACCCTAGGAAATGAAAAAGAAAAAGAAAAAAATGAGAGCCGGTGTTTATTGATCAGCAGGTGTCAGTTGAAAGGGGGAAAAAGTTTTGGTTATTTGGTTCAGTAGTCAACTTGCGTGTCAGCATTACATTTGAGTGAATCGGGGGTGTGGGGGGTGAGTAGAGGGCATTTCGTGAAGCTTTATGTTTCTCGGATAACAAGAGACATTGAAAATTGATTATCAATTTACTTCAGCATATTTAGCTCGAGAATAGTTTACAAAAACTTGTTTGGTTATTTCGATATTTCGATGTCTATTACACATCATCGTCTGTAAAGAACACTCATGGTTTATTTTGTTGATGATTTCTGGTTCAGAAACGCTTATATATATATATATATATATATATATATATATATATATATATATGGACTACCCTCTCATCTACGGACCTCCTTCAATGGACTTCGGATGCAACGGCCAAAATCTACTAGACGAAAAAAAAAAAATATATATTCAAAAATAAAAGTTATTTTCAGCCATGTGCGCAAGACATGCTAGACACTGCTGAAGAAACAAAGACGAACTCATAAGTGACGTTCTCCTGTAGACACCTACACATATGTGGACCGACCAGCAAAAACCTACATAAATCAACTCTGCACGGATTCTGGATACCGTGTGGAAGACTTGCCATAGGCGATGACTGATAGAGGTAGTTATTGAGAGACAGTCATGGGTATCCGTACTGTCAGCGTGACCTGATATATATATATATATATATAATATATATATATATATATATCCGTAGATGAGAGGGTAGTCCATATATATATATATATATATATATATATATATATATATATAGGGTCATCCACAGACACGTGTTTCGACTTATCAAGTCTCTTCAGTGTGGCTAGACATTTTGTAAACTACCTACAGCCGGAATTGAACTCCGGTCAGTTGGGTGTCAGTCCGGTACCTTAACCGTTAGGCTGTCTTCACTTACAGAATGGGAAGGGGATTTTAACTGTTTTAATACACACATCGCTTTGTGTGTAAAGGCCGTCACAGAGTCCTCCATTCCTTATAGAGAAGAGCGTTGCGTTTACGCTTGAGTTTGCGGCCGTCGGCGAGATCCCCCCACCCCCTGGGGTGCTCGTACGCGTGTGTCAAATAGAAAAAAAGTGAGCAAAGAAAAGAAATTGCTCAAAATCAAAATCAAATCTGGACTAAAATTTTCACTCTTAAAAGAATGTTCTTTTAACACCGTCTTAGTATCGGTAGTTAGCAATGAAACTTTTACGCTTGTTTGGACTTTTCAATATACCCATTCCTACTAATATATATATATATATATATTATGTGTGTGTGTGTGTGTGTGTGATAGATCATCAGGTATTTCTCTCTTTCTCTGTCTCTATCTACACCCTCTCTCTCTCTCTCTCTCTCTCTCTCTCTCTCTATATATATATATATATATATATATATATATTATTTTTACTTGCATTGTAATTGCTTTCAAATTAATACATTATATATTATATATATATATATATATATATATATATATATATATATATATATATATATATATTTTGGAGAATAAGTGCTTAATTGGAGTCGTACCTAATTTAGAAATTAATTAATTAATAATGAATTAGGCGGGAATACCTATTAAATGTATGGCTAAACAAATCGAGAAAAATCAATCTCTGTATGTACATTTCGGCCTATTAGGCCTCATCAGCAGAGCTATAGATCGGAAGACCGCCCTGTGCGTGATTTGAAACCGGACTGCCAAGCTGACAGTCCGATCCCATAACCTCAACACTAAACGAACTTCTTAGATTTTTATGATTTGTTTAGAGTAGGTTAACATTCCACTTCTAGTGACTTTTTTATGACACGACGATATGATAAGTTGTAAACAAGGTTTGTTTAGAATGGCTTTTTGCCGATAATTTTTTGGAGAATAAGTGCTTAATTGGAGTCGTACCTAATTTAGAAATTAATTAATTAATAATGAATTAGGCGGGAATACCTATTAAATGTATGGCTAAACAAATCGAGAAAAATCAATCTCTGTATGTACATTTCGGCCTATTAGGCCTCATCAGCAGAGCTATAGATCGGAAGACCGCCCTGTGCGTGATTTGAAACCGGACTGCCAAGCTGACAGTCCGATCCCATAACCTCAACACTAAACGAACTTCTTAGATTTTTATGATTTGTTTAGAGTAGGTTAACATTCCACTTCTAGTAACTTTTTTATGACACGACGATATGATAAGTTGTAAACAAGGTTTGTTTAGAATGGCTTTTTGCCGATAATTTTTGGGAGAATAAGTGCTTAATTGGAGTCGTACCTAATTTAGAAATTAATTAATTAATAATGAATTAGGCGGGAATACCTATTAAATGTATGGCTAAACAAATCGAGAAAAATCAATCTCTGTATGTACATTTCGCCTATTAATCAGCAGAGCTATAGATTGTGCGTGATTTGAAACCGGACTGCCAAGCTGACAGTCCGATCCCATAACCTCAACACTTTCAAATCACGCACAGGGCGGTCTTCCGATCTATAGCTCTGCTGATGAGGCCTAATAGGCCGAAATGTACATACAGAGATTGATTTTTCTCGATTTGTTTAGCCATACATTTAATAGGTATTCCCGCCTAATTCATTATTAATTAATTAATTTCTAAATTAGGTACGACTCCAATTAAGCACTTATTCTCCAAAAAATTATCGGCAAAAAGCCATTCTAAACAAACCTTGTTTACAACTTATCATATATATATATATATATATATAGTGTTGTCTTACGTTAATCTCTGGCGACAAAGGATGTGCTCTTGAATTCAAAGTAATACTCCTAGCATGTTTGACCACCAAGGATAACAGTTATTTTAACTATAACCTTACATACATCTAACATTTTTGTTGAGTCACGTAACGGTTATCATCGTAGAAAATAGACTCAACGAGCCAATTTCAAATCCCGAAAGAGGCTGTTTGCATTCCACTTCTTGTTAATACTCTTAGGAAAGAATAAATAAGTATATAAATAAATATATGAAACTATATAATCTCCCAAAGCCAAGACTAAATGATAGGACAGACTGGGTTGTTTTGCCTTTGAAAGCCAACCGGTCTAGGAGAGAAGTACTATTAATTCAAACCAGCTAGTCTCCGCTTAAAAAACTGAACTTCCTATTGCTTAACGGAGGTAGGAGGTTAACTAAAAATATTTTCTCCAATTATTATTTTTCTAATTAATTAATTATAAAGCTGTTTCTCCTTTTCATCTTTTTCATAATTGATTTCCCGCCATTTTTCCTTGCCCCCCCCCCACACTTTTACCTTCTCTACCCCACACGTCCGCCCCACCTGTGAGAAACCACATCTGCATTCACCTACCTTTCTGTCACATTCATTGCTTCCCCATTCTTTTCTAACACATATATCTATCTCCATTCTCTCTCCGCCACCACCTCTATCCCGGATTTACCCATACCCATACACTGAACACGCACACCGGATGGAAAGGCAGACATTTGGATGGTTGACAAGAAAAGACTTTTTTTCTTTCCTTTTTGTTGTTGTTCTCTTCTTATCCAATCCATGGTGACAATGAATTCATTGAAAACGAAGAATCACCGATACGATGGTCAAAAACAGCAGACGAAACAAATTCACTGACCAATCTGTTTGGTCAAACATTTTAGTACAAAAATCATCCGTTGATATCTGGTATTTTAGAAGAGTCTCCGTGTAATATTGTTGTACGATTGGTTTGTTTTCCCCCTCAACAAACAAGAAGACTGTATCGGAAATTGATTATACATTACCTTCTCTTATTTCAGCCTTAATTTCTACAATGTGGATCATTTTACCAAACGATTTATATTGTCATCTCTTTCTACCATTAATTTTTGAGTCATACTAAAAAGACTTTCCTCGGATTTACCCACTCAATATCTTTCATTCAATGGAACTATTTTACCAAATGGAAACAGAAAACAACTTTTAAACAGAGACAATAACGACAAATGTCATAACAACAACACATATTTATTTCCTAAGAAACTTTCAGAATCTACGAAGAATATCTGCTTTGTAAACGGATATTAAAATTAATTGATAATTTGGCAAACTATAGTTTAGCCTTTTGGCCGATTGGAGGGACCAGAGGATCGTGAACCAATATTTATTACGGCTGATAATTTGACTAGACAAAAATTCTCCAATCAAACAGAAGGAAAGTGTCGTTTGAATCGATACAAATCTTACAACATTCAAGTTTTGATTTTCGAAGCTGGAATTTGGGAACCTAAGAATCTGGATTTTTATTTATCAACTCAATTTTCACTCAGCAGTCTAAGAAATCCCAGAAAAAAAATCTTGCAAAAAACGTTCCAAACAAAAAGGTAAGTAGAATTTACCATTTTATCGTTGGTTATTTTTATTCGACGAGAGGGGTGCGAGTGGGGGGATACATTTACAAATTTGGTCATAAATTGATGATATCACTTTCAAGGATCAGTGCACTTTCTATACATTTTTTTATTTTGTCTTTTTTTTAAAGAGATGCATTGTCAAAGGTGTTGATCATAGGTCGTTCTGTAGTGTTATTATTCTTAAGGGAAAAAAAAACCTATACGATTTCACAATTATTTTGTCTTAGTGTATATTAAGGCTATTTATTTGACTGATATAGATAGATAGATATAAATAGACTGATATATATATATATATATATATATATATATATATATATATATATAGTTGTAGAAAAAAGTTTTTTCTCTCTAACACGGTTTCGATGTTCAAGGTACATCTTCCTCGGGAGAACTAAAAATTATAGGTAGCTAATTTTATATATATATATACTTGTTTGGTCTAATTATTTTTATTTCTCAAACTGTCATTTTAATTCGTATAAACTTTAAATCCAAACTTTTCTCCTTGAAATTAAAGATTAGAAACATAGAACGGTCCAATTTCAGAGAGAGAGAGAGAGAGAGAGAGAGAGAGAGAGAGAGAGAGAGAGAGAGAGAGAGAGAGAGCGTACTAACCCTGAACCCCGTGATCGATGAGGACCCCAAACAGGCTTCCCCCCCCCTACACACACACATACACACGGATCCTGCACCGACATTTCCATTCACCCTATGTTCATGTATGAGTGTTTATATTTGTATTTTCATTATCGTCGTCACAAACCAATTTTATCTTTAGTATTATTTGGATCATTCGGATTATTGTCCTCATCTTTATTGTTATCTGTACAACGTTTCGGTCGATGTGCCCTCCGGCCTTCTTCAGGTATTTCTTGTCGGACTCGGGAACCTTCTTTCGAACTCGGGAACCTTCTTGTTGTAATCGGGAGCCATCACGGAACTTTGAAGCCAACCCTTTATTCGATACACGGGGGTCTCCTGTTTTCATTCCGCTAACCATAGCTGAGTACAGGTGCTAAGTTGTGTTAATTATTATTCTATGTTATTGTCGCCTTTGACCAGGATTGAACCTGCAGACTAGAGATAAATGTCACTTAGAACTGTATTAATCCAGCGCCTTTATCCTCTACGCTATGTGTCTAATTGGACAATTCAGATAGATTTGACAATTGAGTTAGATTTCTTTTCGGATAATAATCCGAAAATTATTATCTGAAAATAAATTTATCTCAGTATTAACTAAGGAATTACATCGACTTAGTTAAGCATAGGGTAGGGTCCTGATGAAATCATTTGGATTGAAACCATGGTATACACTTAACTCTTTTATTATTATATTATTATTATTATTATTATTATTATTATTATTGTTACTGCTCTATGTTTTGATATATTGAGCATTTTTGAATTATTTACTGGTGCCACTGCAATGGAAAGGTTAAAGCGGCAATTGGATAATAATAATAATAATAATAATAATAATAATATATATATATATATATATATATATATATATATATATATATATATATATGCAGACTCTATTAAACTGGACAGGCACATCCTGTCTGGTGAGTTTTTTTCTGGGTCCTTTTTAGTTTCCGTGCCAATTATTTAACATTTAGGTGGAATTTTTTCTTATAAGAGCGCCAAATACTTTCGGCATTACGAAGTGCCATCTTCAGGAGTGGATATAACCGAGTGTTTGTTCCAAGTTCTATTAAAACACAGAAATGTAGTCGAACGAACTAGTAGTAGTTCGAGTAAGTAGAAGTGGGGACTCACGGAAATTATATAAAGAGGATTAGGAGGAGGGGAATTGACATGGAACTAACCTTCGAGGGGATCGAGCCAGACTCTGAAAGAATCTCACTGATCCAAGACAAGCTGGCACCTTTCGTTCCCGGCTTATCTGAAGTCACAAGCCCCATGCGCTAACTATTAGGTAAAATCACACACTTCGCATGAGAGGACCCTCAAAAAGATATATTTGAAAGGGCAAAGGGTATACTGATTTCAGACTTGAGCGAATCACTGAGATACTTGGACCTTTCCAAACTAACAACTCTCCAAGTAGAAGCCTTCCAACACGGCCAAGGAGCCGCACATTTACAGGAAGGAATGCCAATTGCATACACATGGGAAAGGAAGGCCAATTGCATACACATTGGAAGAATCCCTTTCAGAGGGAAAGGAACTATGTGCAGATCGAAAAAGAACTATTTGCCATTCTTTTTGGCTGTAAAAGATTCCGTTATATCTACGGGTTTAATCTGACCCCAAACCTCTAGTCCCGATATTCCAAAAATCTCTACATTTGAACTCTCCCAGTTTACAAAGAATGTTGCCCAACTTAAGCAATTAAAGACATGGACATCATACACGTCTGAGGAATTAAAGTACCCTTGGCTGATACCCTCTCACGAAAGCATCTTCCAGACACATATCAAGAGTGTTGTAAATGAATGGATCCTCATGTTCATAAGCAGATTCCAGTTACCGACTTGAGAGAACCCTTAAAACCACACTCTGTGTCTGACTATTTCTGTTAAGTGGTAGCTACATGCATATTCAAATGAGATTAAAAGGACTTCTTTGTAATCTATATTTCGATACACTCCACTACCAGCAAAACCATCATACAACACATGAAGTCAACCGTCTCCATGTATAGCATACCAAAAATGATAGTTTTTGATAATGGGTCTCGATTTAGTTTTACAGAAATCGCCAATTTCTTAGAGGACTAAGATTTTATACACTCCATATCCTGCCCGAGGCACCCCAATCCAATGATCTAACAGAGCGAACAGTACAAACAGCAAAGAGAATATTACAGAAGACAAAAAGTAACAGCAGTGCCTTGGCATACTTGAGTACCAGAACACCCCAAGTTCTACAAGGGAGTATCCCTGTTGAGCTTATTCAGGGCTGCCAGCTGAGATCAGTAATACCGGTACTGAAACCTAAAGACATAGACCATAAAGTAGCAAGAAGTACAAATGCACACAACGAAAGCTGAAACAACTAAATTATATAATTGTTCGTGTTGACAAGAAACGCCACGACAAGAAAGATAAAATGTCTGCTTCCAGCAAATGGCAAACTCTAGACACATTAGGAACAACATCGACGATCGTACTTTCATAGTCGAATCACATGATGGCAGCACCTTTAGACGAAATAGACGTCACCTCAGAAGGATTAGAGAGTGCTTCGGCGCAAATATCTCTCCAGACACAAATGATCCCCACCACACAGAAAATGGGGAGGACGTTCCAGCAGTGACATCACCTCTCCGCCAATTTTTACTAACGACAGCACACCTAAGATAAAAGAAGGGTAAGTCCACCTCAAACCCATGACTACTCCACAACCATTACATAACGAGAAGTGAACAGGTATGCAAACCCAAACAAATTATGAACATTTTATCCAAGATATATTTTAAAACCTTATATGAACCATACCTTACCCATCAAGAATTAATGATAAATTCTATTAACTCAATTAAGAGGGAAGATATAATATGCTAACTTGATTTGACCAAGGATCAGCCTCGTTCTGGTTCCAAAGTCACGCATGCGTGAACCATATCAAAAACAGAGAGCCGGGTAAATCTAGTACAAGCAAGTTGTGTAAAATCCTTCGTTGATAAATTTATTGTTACGTGGTAATGTTGGAGTTAAACGAATACATTTAGCATTGTAACTCAACAAGCAATTAAGAAGTAACCTTTACAAAATAGAATTGTTCCAAACTACTCAGGATTTTAGGGGCAATTAAAAAAAAATGATGTATTTACCGTAAGTATGGGGCATCCAACGATGATCGAACACGTTATTCACCAGAATTGGATCTGCGAGACTATTTTGCCAACCATTACACTACAATAGGACGCCTTCCAGAGAATAGCTTGCTGACCATTAAAACCACAATAGGACTCTTCCCTTACTTATGCAACACGTTTTCCATAGATAAAATGTGACACAAGGTCCCAAGTATGGGACCTGCAGCGAGGATCGAACTCGCTTATTGAGTACTAATGGATCTGCGAGAAGAGCTTTCCAATCCATCACACTACAATGAGATGCCTTTCAGAGAATAGTTTGCAGACCATTACACTACAGGATGTCCACAAAGTCTGGGTTCAATGCGATTAACATATACTTTTAAAACAAAACAATTTTATTTAATTATAATATTAATAAATAATATTTTCAATATGATTTCCATCATTTTCAAAGCATAACTTACGCCTTGCAAAATTCAGGTGAACTCGATTAAATAAGTCTACATTGCCATCAATTTCAGCACACTGACTGGTAATGTGTTCTCTCATGTGGTCTAAATCTGTAATCTTTATTGAGTAAACTTTCACTTTTTGAACATACCCCAGAAAAAGAAGTCAAGAGGAGAAAGGTTTGGTGAACGAAGGGACCATTTCGCATGACCCCTTCTTCCAATCCAGTGAGGAAAAGTGTCATTCAGCCAATCTCTAACAGCTGTGGCAAAATGGGCAAGGGGCCCATCCTGCTGAAACCAATTCGGAAGTCCCTCGTCTAGGTGCTCAATTTGAGGCATTAATTTGTCTCTCAATATGTTTAAATAAGTCTCATCCGTTACATGTTCATTAAAGAAGAAGGGTCCTAGCACATGAGCTTTCCACAAACCACACCACCCCATCACCTTTTTGCTGCCTTGATATTTGGATGGATCCGTCCAATGTGGATTACCTTCAGATTCTGTCTGTTGACTTCACTATTTACAGAAAACGTAGTTTCAACACTGAACAACACAAAGTTTTTAGTAAAATTGATATTTTCATCGATTTTATCTACAAACCATTCGTTCATCTACATCAGTCTATCCATTATTTCCGTAAGCTGAAAAAAACTTTCTACAATCATCAGGAGTTTGTTTAATGTTTCTTCTTTCGAATGGAAAAATGTTTTCAAGATAATCTTGATTTTTATGCAAGTTTCATTGTGTTGAATGGGGGTAAATTTAACAGGGAAAATTAGTGGTACCTAGGATATTGTTATTATTTTTGTTACCTTCCAATTTTCAATTCTAAAATGAAATGTGGTGCTGATATTGACGTTTGTATATTGTCAGAATTTTGCAGGCAATATGATTGATTCATGAGAAATATATTGTTTGTATATTATTTTAAACATATCCAACCACCAACATAATCCTGATAATTTCTATCGAACTCTGACAGTTATTTTGCTCCATATGGTGCTTATTCAATGGCTGAACGTAATAGTGCCAAACTTTAATTGATGTTGTAACTTCGCTTGTGAGCAAAAACCAAACTCCATTTTTGGTACAAATAATGTTCAATTTATGTAGAATAATAATTTGAAGGAAAAAGAAAATTATATGTAGTGCCACATTGTGATTTTTTTCACTTATTGATCTTGCATTGAAAAAATCAGAAATCAGTAATTAAGTGTGCGCGTGTGTATGTATGTGTTTTGATGATCACGACCGACATTTCAAGTCTGACGAGTTTCTTTCCGATCTTTTCAAGTTGTCTGGCCAATTTTTTAGCGTCCGGATGGAGTTGGTTGATAAGTCCATCTTCAGGTTTAGAGTAGTCGAGTTATTTACTGGTTCTTTTTAACTTGTAAGACAAGCCTAATAGCGGTAAGAGCAATTAGGAGGAGGAACTCACAGGATTATATGAAATGTTGTGGAGAATGGGGGGATTGGTGGAAGATTATAGGCATTTGAAGATGTAACTGCTTTATTCAAAGTTAATCTGATTCAAAGTGTTTTTTTATGTAAAGGGCTTCGAGTATTTGAAGTTTTTGTTTGTTTCTTTGTGCAGTATATGTTTTTTCGGTTAGATTTTCCCGGTAATTAGAGTGGGGTGTATGAATGTATTTAAGTATTGCCTGATCGAGCTGGTTTCAGAAAATTTAGTGTCAAACAGTGCAACAAGGTCGTAGTAGTGAGGCCATTGTTAATTGCTTTCAAAAATGGTGACAAAGAAGCAAACTAAAAATCTAAAAGAAAATAATTGTTGCAATGTGGCCATGTGAAGGTTTAGTTTAAAATATTGTGAATTATCTGCAAAACTAATGGGAAACTTGAATATAATCACACATCCAAATCACCCATCCAAATACTGACCAAACTAATAGCCGCTTAAATTGTTATTTGATAAAGTTTCGCTCGGTTTGACATGTACAGGACTCATCTTATTTACATTACCTGCTGTTTCTTAGTGGTCACCCATCCAAGTACTGACTAGGCCAATTGTTGCTTAACTTGTTATTTACTTTTTGCTTACAGTTCCCAGCTTGCTTAAAGTATCTGCTGTTACTAAATGAGCACCCATCTAAGTATTGACCATGTTCATCATTGCATAACTTTTTATTTTCTACAGTAAATACTGTACCTTTTAGAAATTTTTAATTATTTATTTATTTTTTGTTCCAGGCAATTCATCATTTTCAAATGATCAAAGGTCAGTATGTATTGTGACCAGAATAGCCCGAACCTCCCACCCGTGTCTGTGACTTCCATCTACCCTGATATCTTCACACACCTGGATGCTAAAATAGCAGAAAGGACTCGTATTTCCAATGCTGGTTTGTATGAAAAGATGTTGGCTGAGGAACGTGTCTTAAATAATTACAAGATGTACACGTTGAAAAGACACACAGAAGAAGTGGAAAAGATACGACACGACTTAAATCGTCTCTTTAAATGTTCACCGGGTTTAGACCCCAACACCCTGCGGCCTATGTTCCGTGGGGAGGGACAGCGACAGGCAGACAAAAGAAAACGAAGCAACATTAGTCACAATGATGTTAAGTTGTGTCAGAGATGTTATATTCATCATACACCTTATAAAAATATTTACTACCAAAATTGGTGGCTCAAAAATTTTGCTACACAAAAGGAAATCTTAAAGTTGAAATTTTGTCAGAGATACTAAAAGAAACAATATAGTTATTTACTTAGCTTAGTTTAGATATGGCACAAGGCCAGAAGTATAGAGTGCCTATTTAGAAAAAGAAATGATATAACCAATTTGACATGTTTGTACAAAAAGAAAAGAAAAAAAACTTTGATCACACTCCTCGTATCCTTTTTTACAATTTTCTAGCAGATTAAAACAATTTGAATTCAAATAGTTATATACCTTACTAGTTGAAGTGGCTATCTACGTCGGGTAAGAAAAGAAGATTTAAATCGCAACTGTAAAACTATTCTTTACTCCTGATGGTGGACAAGAGTCAAGTTCTCTGAAAACTACTGGATAAAGTCCTAAAAATATTCGAGAAAAAAAAATCGGTAATCTGAACACTAGCAACATAAATGAGAGTAACCTCCCCTAGTTTATTTCACTTTGAGGAAGCCATATGTTTTGGTCGGTCATTTTCATTTTACCGTAATCAATACAACTGAATGTTTTGACACGAAAATATAATAAAATGTGTTCTTAATAACAATTAAGTTCATTTCAAATAATGCACAAGCACAATTAAGAACACATTTTATGATATTTTCGTGTTAAAACATGCAATTGTATTGATTCGAACAAATTTGTATTTTCACTGTAGATTTACAGTGAAATGAAAATGGTCGACCAAAACATATGATTTCCTCAAGGGGAGGTTACTCTCATTTATGTAGCTAATGTTAAGATTACCAAAAAATCTTTGTTTCTAGACAATTTCTTTGAGTTTTCAATTCTTCTAAGAAACATTCCGTAAAACCAAAAATTCCTTAAACCTTTTAATTTAGTTGAAAATCAAAATGACAAATCTATAATTTCTCTTCAGTTTTGACTAGTTTATCTTTCATCTTATTTTTGTTGTCTTTTTATTACAACGCTTTTGTTGTATAATGTAAAATGGGCCTGGGAATTGCAGTAAAAAGCAACAAAATCTTTATACACAGGTTTATTCGAACGGATAAGGACTCATCTTTGTTGTTTAGAGTCAGTGCCTACAACCATCACCACCCTCGATACTCTGGATAGCGGATGCGTCAAAGATCTGCAGAGGCATAATTTACGAGTGATACGTCATAGGTCATAATTGCTAAGCAAGCCTTGGGACGCCTGATTCTGAAATGGTGTATCTTTTAGTGTGTCTCTTAAATGGTGTGTCTCTCAAATGATGTGTGCTTCTCAAAGAGAGGGTCATTTAAATATTAAATAATATTCATTGATTAATTCATCATTTAAGCCAGAAATGATGTTCCTGTGACAATATTCTGGAAAATAATGTATACAATACTTTCTGAAGTGTCGTGTGGATTTCTCCAGTTGAATCTTTAATTCACACGTTGCATTAAATTTCATTGGAACTAAAAAGTCGTCGTCGGGGCGGCCTAATGTCCGTATCATCCAGACAGCGAGAGAGTCTATCCCCATTTCACTAGCAATACCAAGGAGATTATTTTAGCATCTGAGGTGGAGCGCCACACCTACCATCAAACCCTCACTTTACCGCACAGATCCCAGTGATCATACACAACACGATATAAATGGAAGGAATGTTTTTAATTTCAATATTTAACGACTGATTTAATTTTGTTTTAATTAACTAAGAATTAGGTCGCAACAAAACCGTTCACATCTTGTGGCAGAAAATGAATTCATACGCGTCTTACCACTAAAGCATCACAAAGAAAGTGAGAATGAAAAAAAACATACATGAAGACTAACACAATATAAATGGAAGGAATTCATTTATTGCAAGATTTAACAACCGATTGAATCTTTTTAATAACCAATAATTAAATCTGAAAATAAACAAATTAAAAGCAATAAATTCTAAACACCCGTTGATGCGAATAAATCTGTTGTTTTTTGGTTTTTGTTTAATATTTAATTTTCTTCAAGTGGAATGGTGCGATCAGTTTGGCATAACCTTCCTTGTCTGGAAGTGCGGAATTTTTAGGTAGATCCAAATGAAATGTCTGTGCATCATTGCCACAAATGAAAGGCACGTGAGATTCATAAAGGGACGGTAGAATTCCGTAATAAATGTAAAAATTACACATTTCATCGTGGTGTTCAGACCTGTTTAAAAGAAAATAGAAAATGTACATAGATTTATTCAATTTGATTAATTGGTTATTTCATTCGTATATATCAACCCTTGTGGCATATTTAATACCAAACATTGTTTTTTCTCTATATGATTTCATGTGTATTGACAAATTCATAGAGATAATTTTCTGTAACTTCATGTATATTAATAAATCAATAGAAATAACTGTAATAATAAACTGGTGGTTGACCCTCAGACATCGCTTTCTTGCACCTTCAAGATAAAAAAAAATGGTGGGTGTTTATTTTCCATAAGAGAAATTTGAAGAATACGGTCGAAGTTAATCATAGGGTTTGACACAGCCTGCCAATTAATTGGACCGACCGTCTAGCCCAAATAAGGGACAAAGAAGAGTGTCGCAAGTCTTGTGGTCACTTAGTATGTGGGTCACTAACTTGCTCAGCTACCGAGATCCCATCCTCGGGCATTACGAGTCGCCATCCACGTTCAACAGCCAACGGATGTTCAGTCGGCGTTCAAATTTTTTTTAACATAGACATATATTATCCTGTTGCAAAAAATAAAGTTCATTCTAAACAAAACAAAAACACAGAGTAAAATCATTGAAGAATCTGCGAGTAAAAGTTGTTAACAATTAAACTCTATTTCTCTGAATTTTTTAGATGAGGCTTGATAATTAGTATTATTTGTATTATTCGGACTACTGTCCAATTTGACACATATCCTAGTGGATAAAGGAGTTAGGTTTATATATATATATATATATATATATATATATATATATATATATATATATATATATATATATATATATATATATATATGGGGGTATATAAGCAGACACTTACCCAAAATCAACGTTCTCATTTTCATGATTGTTCAGAGTACAACGCATCATCTGAAAATAAATGAAAAATTATGATAATTTATGGTAGATAGACAATGAATACACTTTGATATGTATGAGGGTAATTCTAAACGAGGGTAACTGATATATTTAGAAATCACAGAAACGTTAATTGTTTATTGTCAGGGATGTTTACATCATTTTAAAGTTTAAATAAATATATTGTATATATTTGTATGTTCATGTCATCTGCCATGTCATACCAGTTCACCGCCATGTCATACCAGTTCACCGCCATGTCATGCCAGTTCACCGCCATGTCATGCCAGTTCACCGCCATGTCATGCCAGTTCATGTCATGCCAGTTCACCGCCATGTCATGCCAGTTCACCGCCATGTCATGCCAGTTCACCGCCATGTCATGCCAGTTCACCGCCATGTGTGCCATGCCAGTTCACCGCCATGTCATGCCAGTTCACCGCCATGTCATCAGCCAGTTCACCGCCATGTCATACCAGTTCACCGCCATGTCATGCCAGTTCACCGCCATGTCATGCCAGTTCACCGCCACCGCCATGTCATGCCAGTTCACCCCATGTCATGCCAGTTCACCGCATGTCATGCCAGTTCACCGCCATGTCATATGTCATACCAGTTCACCGCCATGTCATGTCATACCAGTTCACCGCCATGTCATACCAGTTCACCCACCATGTCATACCAGTTCACCGCCATGCCAGTTCACCGCCATGTCACCAGTTCACCGCCATGTCATGCCAGTTCACCGCCATGTCATCAGTTCACCGCCATGTCATCCAGTTCACCGCCATGTCATACCAGTTCACCGCCAGCCAGACTCTCTACACCATTTGCGGATATTTTTGACATCCATGCATGACTCTTTATACTTTTCGTTAATTGGTGATGAATCTCAATTCATCGTTCAAAAACGGTAAAACTGCGGGAACTTAGCGATAGCGTCAATAGGGATCCCCGCCAAGCTAAAACTGAACGTGGCAACGAAGTGCGTCCAGGAGCAAGCGGAAACACATGCACAACAAACACAACAAAGTGTCTAATAGACAGACGAAATGTTTCCCCGCGCCCCAGCGCTTTGGGGGCTTTACTTTTGGAATTACTTTCGCAGATGGATAACAGACACAGACACAGACACACACATGCAAACACAAACACACACAAACACACACACACACACACACACACAGATATATATATATATATATATATATATATATATATATATATATATATAGAGAGAGAGAGAGAGAGAGAGAGAGATGGAGATAGACTGATAATAAAAGACTTAGAAACATAGACAGATAGCTAGATATGAACACAGATATGAACTGATATATGAACAGATCGAGATAGATATAGATATATTAAACCCGGGAATAATGCCAATAAAGGGATACTCCACACTTCCCAGCTATCTAGAACTGGACCCTCACCATCAGATATAGTTTAGTACCATACATGGGACGAATATTTTGGAGAGAGAGAGAGAGAGAGAGAGAGAGAGAGAGAGAGAGAGAGAGAGAGAGAGAGAGAGAGAGAGAGAGAGAGAGAGAACAAACTTTATGTTTCATAAAAGATGCTTACCACAGTATCTCCCTTTTTCAAGACAAGTTTCCGATTTGAAATGTCGATAATTGGCTGTAAAATAAAAATGAAAATGAAAATAAACTAAACATTAAAATTTAACATACAATCCATAAAATGAAATCCTCAAACTTTGGATGCCTGTGTCGTGGGGTGGGGAAGGGGTCTCACTGTCCCAGATGCTCATGTGACAGTATCAAGGATGATTCGATGGTGCTAAAGAATTATTAGTGGAATGGTACTGTTTTTATTAAATCAAGAAAATATCTGTTGATATGAAAAGATAAGAATAACTCAAAATTCAATTTGACATTTCAGAATGAGTGAAGGTGTCTATAAAAATCAGCTGGCTAGGATTTTTTTTTGATTTTCACTTCCTTCCGATAAAAGGATATTGCTAAAACTAATTTGTAAGAAATTTCTTTTGAAACTTATTTCGGGCCAAAGAAATATATATATTTTTTTGTTCAGTGAAATGTTTCACCGGAATCAGAAGGCCATCTATTGAAACTCCCGCCAAAAAGCGTGTGTGGGGAGTGTTAATTAGCCAAGCCCCTATATTGTGGCTTGGGTGTGTAACCAATGAGAAATCTGATGCGTGGTATGATGCCTTCTTTGAGGGTGACTGATTAGTCAACCAAAAGTCGATGTTTCCGGAAGATAAACGTTCAACGCGAGAGAAGAAAATCAGAGAGAGAGAGAGAGAGAGAGAGAGAGAGAGAGAGAGAGAGAGAGAGAGAGAGAGAGAGAGAGAGAGAGCACACCACACCAGACGAAAAACGGAAGAATTCTCTCCAAGACGCATCTCGAGGAAAACCAAAAGTCTCAAAGTTTCTGAATTCTTTGATCATCATTGATAAATACAAAGAATCAGAGTACCAGTCGAATCACCATTGATTCTCTCTCCAAAAACAAACATATATATTTTTTCCTTATAAAATTGTGTATCAATAAATATTTGTTGTTATCAACCGAGAGTTTTTTTCTTCTTTAGAGTTGCCAACAACTACGGCAGCTCATTTCCACGAATCTTCTGATCCGTCACAAAGTTGTGTCCATCACAATTTTGCGGACTAACGGATAAATATATACAAGAACAATGTGGTCTTGTATATATATATATATATATATATATATATATTCTAATAACTTTCTGACTGGGTTTTCCTGAAGATCCTTTTCAGTGAAGCCTGAATTATAAATTTCTTATATATATATATATATATATATATATTATATTGTCGGCAGTTGTTGTTGAATAACGCGGAAATTTTCTTCTTCATGATCTTGAGTTGTATCTTTTTCAGTCTTCTGGTTATCTTTCTCAGGACAGGATCCAGTTTATATTGGATTTTCCCCCATACAATCAACCCTAGCGCTTTCGACTGTTTCATCAGTCGTCATCAGGGATGTATATGTTTAAATGTTAGATTTTTTTTTCTTTTTCTCGTTCTTTTATCTATCTTGTTTTCAAATTAGCGAGTCTATTATTTTTTAGAGGGTTGCTATGATTAGTATATTAGTTATTAAAGCTGTTTAGTATATCATTACCTATGTTGAATGCTATTTTATTAATGTTAGGGTTTTTATTTTTTATGCATATCGCCTCAAGAATGTAGGCGTTTTTTATTTTTATTTTTATAGATGATTTTAGTATTTTCAGTGAGGATTTTTCTAATGTCAGAGAAAGTGAATTTGTCTAGATGTTTTACAAATCATGAATCACTGTTCAGACAACACTAATGTTCTGATGAAAGTGTAATAAAAACCAAAACATTTTATCATCGACTTCACCATCTAGAATAAATTCATCTGTTTTTGATCACTTTGTTTTTCTATTTTCTATATAGATAGATCAATAGATAGAATGATAGATATACCTCTGGATAAACAGGATCAGCTCTCAACAGTTCGATGAATGTACCGTTTCTGTAGATGTAACCAGTAATGGCAGTAGCTGCAAAAGAGATAAATAAAAAATAAATTAGATAGCAGAAAACTGACTCTTTCTTAGGGTAATCATTTATGAATCCATGAATAGTTAGGTTTAATGTTCATTTGAGAAATCTAATGAATCCATTGCACATTGTGTGTATTCCGTACATACATTGATTGGATGAATCATTATATCATAACAAAATATGGTGAGAATTTTTTGTTATCTTCTATTGGGACAAATTATAGGTTGGAGATTGCCACAAATGCTGTTTATTAGAAATAATCATTAACCGATCAGGGGGTAGAAAGGTATCTACTGAAAGGAGAATCAATATGTTTTTAAAGAATCATGAAATCAAACACATCTATTAATATACTAAAGCTGAGCAAATCAACTTTTGGTTCCCTAAGGATTTTTCCTATTTAGCTTAATGACACGAAAATTATACTAAATTATTCCTTACTTTTAGGATTGAATTACGTTTTTAAAAAACTCGTTTAATTGGTTTTAATTAGTCGCAATTTGCAATTAAGTCAAAAACTGACCAATCTCTTACTTTACTTTCTGCCCATCACTTTCTTCCCCTCTATGTATCACTTGATTACCTCCTCGTTATATAATCTTAGTTTCTCTGGGAGAGGAGAGGGAAGGAGAGAGAGGAAGAGACGGGAGAATTTGAAATGTATTTCTATGTTAATTTCACAAGCAGCAACCAATAGCTTAAATTAGGTCAAACATTCCCTTTCTTAGAAAGCTTAACATGCAAAATGATTTTAATGTTTTGTCCGGCCGTGTTTATTATTTAAAAAAACAAACTTTTATTCGCTTTGCAAACTCCCTTTTCCCTAATCTCAATTATCTACCTAGAGCTGGATGGGTGATCCAACGGATCACGTTTTTTTCTAGTATTAATATAAATGTACTGGTAATTTATAGATATTAGATATCTTCTCAAATATGAATATCTCGAACAAATTTTCATACGTCTTAGTAGCTTCACAGACACGTACGTACCATAAAATACTTTTCTACATCCAGTCACATTCAGTCAGTCTTTTTGTAAGTTAATTCTTTATGTATTCTTGTTTATATTTAGTTTTGCTCCGACAATAAAATATATTGAGTTGTTAGTTGTTTTTATATTCATTTTTGAGATGAAATTTTATTTCTCATTTTATAATCCTAGAAAATATATCTCAACAAATTGGTGAAACGGACGTCGAACATAGACCCTATTTATATTCAAATCCTTCAACGCGACTGTTAGGAGAGACTCCTCTATTAATTCGTAATGGTTCATAAGCTGTAGACTCTTGTTAAACCAGTTTTGGAGGAACAAAGAAAAAATAATCGTATTCTAAAAATAGACAAAGCCAGACTGACCGACGCCAAAAATGTTAAACTCCCACCAACTAACGGTAATTCTGAGAGCGGGAGAAGGGAAGATTTATAGTAGTAAAGAGCAGAAAAGGCAGCAGCTGGCGAACAGGCAAGTCACGAATACTAATCCTCCTCGAAACAGGTGAACAAATACAAGTAACACTAATAAGAATTTGTAAAAAGGAAAAATCATTAACCAAATCACATCTTTGTTGTTCATTTGATACAATTTATAATACACATATAAAGGACAATTTTATTACGATTCAAACTTCTTTGTGATTATTTGTAATGTTTTGCTGGTTTCTTTAATGTTACATTTCACATAAAATTTACCTACGTGTCCAACATACAACAGGTTCATATAATATCAATAAGAATCATGGCCAAATACGCTGAGACGTGTTCTTTGATATATTCTACTTTCATACATTATACACAAGCAGCAACTAAAGGAACTCTTCTAAAATATGTAAGTCTGTCACAAAATATATTTATTTCATAATCTTAGCAAAATGGTGACTCAACATCGAACACATTCTCTACAAAAATATTTATTGCGACTCTAAGGAGGGACTCATAAAATCTTTTCTTCCCGAAAACTCAGAAAAAAATGAAGAAGGTCCAAATAATTCATTTGAACATTAACAATTGATTTATCTCAGACATGAACTGTTACATATGTTATTGTTTGTTATTGGTTTGGTTGCTTGGTATTTAACGGCATATCAACCCCGATAGGTTATTGTTGTGATGTTAGTCCCAACAGTAAAAAGAAGTCAAGTCGAGATGGGGTAAAATAAGACAAGTGTATTTACAATTAATGGTACATGTACGACTAGCTTGTCGTTAACGGGAACAGTGCTACCTTTCCACTCGGTGTCTCACTATTTATAGTGAGAACCGGTGCATGTTCTCCACTGTAGGAACGGCCGGTACAACAGTTATTTAATGCCAAAGCCTTTTTTAATAAATGATTTGTTTAACTTCATGTGTATTGATAAATTGGTAGAAATAATTT
>CM042180.1:16947126-16957126 GCA_023376005.1 Doryteuthis pealeii
TGGAGTGAAAACCCGTTGACATTCCGGTAAAGAAAACGTTCCAGGCACAGCGATCAGTAAAGAAGGTTATGCTTTCAAATACTCACTATGCATCTAAACTTATTCAATAATCTCAAATAATTTTCTTTCTTCTCTGAAATGGTCGTTATGTCACAATGTCAAAAATAAATAAATAAAATAAAAATAAAAACGATGAAGGGAAAAAATGACAACAAAAAAGAATGTGAAGAAAAACACTTACGTGTCATCTGGGGAGGGGCGTGGACTTGGACAACGATATAACCATCCCTATTGCCTGTGGGGATACCCAAATCTAAATACAAAACATATAAACATTTTTATTGGACAATAAAGAAACATCAAATGTCTGTTTGGTAAGAAACATCGTTTGTGATTATCTCCCTTGACTTCCACCCATTAAAAAGAAATCTTATACTATATGATGTCTCTATCTGGAGATGCAATTGAAAACAAAACCCTTTAGCAAGATCAAACTATTTCATTGGTGGTATTTAGATTTTTATATAATTGTAAAAAGCAAAACTCGAACCTTTTGACAGATACCAAGCCGGACCATCCTTAGACACGGCCCAGACGTTGACAACTTTACCAGGACCGCAAGTCAGGTTTGAGGGGTAACATTCCCTGTAAAAAAAAGATTATATATATATATATATATATATATATATATATATATATATATATATATATATATATGAATTAGAAGGCAATTTACAATGCAATGGAATAGGTGTTGGAAATGATGTTTATTTACATGTTTCCTAAATATTTTCGGGATAAATCCCATCTTCAGAGGTTTTAGAAGTACTTGTCTTTTTTTTAGTACTTATCTTACGGCGCTGGCGTAGGTGTCAGCCTCACTCAAACGTTTGTTGATTATTAAGTTTATATGTTTGCAACGTAATATATACATATATATATATATATATATATATATATATTATATATATATATATATATATATATTACGTAGCAAACATATATGGTGCATATATAGAATTACTGACGCTGTCTTTATTTAAGGTAAACAATGAATGCATATATTTTGCCACACATCTCGGCACGAGCAGAACGTGATACAAGGTCTATTTTGATTAGAGTTTAACATGTTTGAATTCAGTTTCTCCAAGACTTGTTGTCTAACCAAGGCTAAAGAACCCCATCTGCCCTAAACCATCTACCATCACCTTGAGCGAATATGTATTTACCCAACACCTCCACCAAAGTAACTTTATAGACAGAGTAAAGTTGGTTTGAATTCAGTTTTCTTTCTCCTATAATGGTTGCCTAACTAAGGCTAAAGAGTTATGTCTGACCTACTATTTATGACTGGGAGAGGAGGTGAAGAAGAAATGGATTCATCTCTTTTTCAAGGGCATTAGCGCGAAGTGAAACGCAAACAGCTTCATTAAGGATTCGAACTGAGATCATCGAATCCATTTTCGGTGCTCTTCCAATATGTAATCTACCGAATGGTTTCTAATCCAATATGTGATCTACCGAATTGTTTACATTCCAATATGTGATATACCCATTAACAACCCATTATTTTCCGATTAAACTAAACCCTAACCCTGTCTTCTCTTTTCCTAGTAGATCACATGCCATGAATAGTAGATCAATAGTAGATCACAAACCTTCGGTAAATAACATATTGAAAGAGCACCCCCTAACCCTAAACCCTAAACCCTAACCCTGTCTTCTCTTTTCCTAGTAGATCACATGCCATGAATAGTAGATCAATAGTAGATCACAACCTTCGGTAGATAACATATTGGAAGAGCACCCCTAACCCTAAACCCTAAACCCTAACCCTGTCTTCTCTTTTCCTAGTAGGTCACATACCATGAATAGTAGATCACTAGTAGATCACAAACCTTCGTTAAATAATGTATTGGAAGAGCACCCCTTTTCTATGATGATAAACATTACGCAACCGCACCTCCATTAATAATCGGTGTAACATTGTTTTTTTTCAAGTGGTTTGCTCAAGTGTTTAGCAGCCCCTATTTTTTTCAAGCCAGTGTTGACACCCATTTGTCTGCTGTTGGTACAGAGCACAGGGGGAATTGGATGCCTTTTCTACGGCAATTAAAGATATAAACTTAGTCAGTTTCAGCAATTTATAAAATTTAAACCAAAAACACAGTCAAGGTGAATTCGACGTTAGGGTTTCCAATTCTTCTCGGTCCTTACCAATATTTTTCTGTAGAATATGGTCTATCACACAGGGCAGCACTAATATGATGAATTGTTTTCATTCGGTGAAGGGGGTAAATCATTTCTAGAGACAAAAGAAAAGAGCAAAATTATTATTATTATTATTATTATTATTACTATTATTATTATTATTATTATTATTATTATTATTACTAGCAAATATATGCACCCTCCGGGTGCAAGTATTTAAGTTGTAATAAAATAAAATATCGTATTAAATTGGAAAGGCTAATGAAACTAAATAAGAATGCAGATAAAATGATTTGAAACAGAGGGAGTATAATCGAAAAAATAAAACAACTGAAACTTACTCTTCCAACACTCTCGTCTTTCATTGTTATTCTTTTCTAATTTAAGTATTTAATTAAAATAGGAAGTAAAGAATAAAATTACAGTTATTTATTCTTGTTAATGGATTTCATTTAAGATTCATTGAAGAGATTTTTGCTTATATTGATTAAAATAAAACCGAACAGTTAGAAATCAATAATACTAAGCACATATTTATTAAAATCACATTTTTAATATCAATATGCAAATTAGCCTTCCCATTCACACTGTAAACTGCTATTTTGTTGTATATATAAATACAATTACCTGTTATTAGTATCTAGATGTGGTCAATAGTATTAATGATGTATAACAATTTTATTAATAATTGAGGTTTAAATAAAAAATAAAATCATTGAGAATGTGATGTCAATAACTAAGGGAATTGTGACTTGAGTAGTAATATAGTTTCGGTTACAGACAGAAAAACACACAATCTCCATTATAATAAGATTATTATTATAATAACACTCCTTGCGAGTTTTTCACACCCGTTTTAATTGGTGGTATTAACATTAAGCCTCCTCAAGTCTCCAGGATTCTTCTGAATATTCTAGCCGACCTTAACAATGCCTTTTCAATTACTCAATCTTTTTCAAACCCTTGGGGACCGTTTTAAGTGCACCAACAACAATTGCTATTACCTTCATCCTAATGTTTCATTTTTTTTTTTTCAATTCTCTGGCAAGGTCCAATTATTTGTCTTTTCATTTTATTTCGTTTTCACACTGTGGTCAGCCGGAACGGCAAAATTCACCAGATAACAAATTCTTTTTTTTCTTTCTTGTTAATTAATACTGTTTAATACTGTCTTATGGTCGGGATTGTGTGATCCTTTGTATTTTATAAGTCTCATCCTCTAAAAGAGATTCTGCTTTGAAGTATGGTCAAAGTTTAAGTCCTTACACAGCTCCCAGTTAATCACCTTTCCTACTCAGTCATACCTAATCTTGTACTCCTTTTGTGCAAGTTTGCTGCATTCACTTATTATGGGATTAACGCATCCTACATTTGCTATTCTGTTGCATCTTATATAATTTCGCTTTGATATAACTGATCGTTACAGCATTGTTTTCTGCTGCTATTATTAGAGATTCAGTTTCTCTCTTTAGGTTTCCCTTTCTTAGCCATGTCCAATTCTTCTCGTTTGCAATACTCCAGTTTGTTACTTGAAGTATCCACATAGTTGTTTTTCTTTCCATTTCTGTTTTCTTGTTTTTGTCCTGTTTTTCAATTTCTGTTACTGTTTTTTTTTTGTTTTTTTGTAATTAGCCTTTCGTTGTTCTTTTTAGTGTAATCTTCGAATGCTCGAATTGTCACATCTACACTATCAATGTTGGCAAGACCTCTTCTTCCTTCTTTTCCTGATACGTCTAGATTGGCTATGTCATCTCTCGGGTGTAATTCTTTCTGCACAGCCATCAAATTCTTTGTCCTTTGGTCCATCTGTTGGAACACAGAGAGTTTGTTCCAGTTGGACAGTCTGATTCAGGACCGCAGAGCAGATAGCTGCTAGATGGACAGAGAATTAGACAACTGATAGATTGAGTAGAATATTCAGCTGAAGAGCACTGATACGGCCACGGCTTTGAAGAATCTTCACTTTATTTTATGCGAGATTTTCAAATGATCGATAATCTGTCTATAGCAGACTATGCCTTTCCTATGCGTACATTAGAATCGCTTTCTATAGATGAGATATTACTATCCATATACGAGCAGATACTGTATATCTTCTAAAAATACTTATGCATGTTCACTCGGTTTGCAACATTTTTAATAAGCAATATTAGATCTTTATAAGTCAGTAAAGTCATCGGGGTGGCCTAAAGTCGGTATCAGCCAGACAGCAAGGGAGTCTATCCCCTTTTCACAAGAGCTAGACCAAGGAGATTGTCTGGGCGTCTGAGGCGGAGCGCCACCCTTACCACCAGCTCCTCACTTTACCGCACATGTCCATGTGCTACTCATACGCTGAGTTGGCGAGGGCCGGAATCAAACAAGGAACCTCGAGGTTCTCAGTCGGATACTCTACTGACTGAGCTAAGCCGGCCCTTAATTTGACCAATACTCAATTATGTCTGATATATTTTAATCTGCTGTCTTTTTTTTTTTAAATTATATGATTATTCTTTAAACAATACTCACTGATGTAACTGTTTGCCTTTATTGGGTACGCGGTACACATGACAGTTTTGACCTTGAAATAAAAAAGGAAGGAAAAACGTTCAATAAAATGAAAACTGAGAATTTTAAAATAAAAATATTCATCAGATCACACATGAATTTGTAGATATCTACAACACTATGAATGGTCTGCGAGATTTCCATTATTCTTAACGGTATAAACACCATAGACATTTATTAAGCGCAGCTTAGTTGGGCACAAGGTCCCAACAACAGAGCACCCACAGGTTAGCTAGACTCGTTAACTACCACAAAACAATATACCACCTGGATGTTATCAATTCAGAGCTGATTTTCGATCTTTCGAAGAGACAAAAAGAATAAGGAAATATTAAATATTGGAAGCGAACACCATCAAGCAATCAGAGATGAAAGAAAGAGTAAGATAAGAAGAACAAGAATACTTCTCGAATTCTGCAGCAGAAATCTCATTAAAGGAATACATACATAGGCAATCTCCATTGTAAGGTACTTTAGACCATTCTTAAAATTGGCAAGAGGGAACTCAGACAGAATTATAAAAGAACTAGTAAATTGATGACGTTGCACAAGGATTGCCATAGACAGACTCTATGTGTCAAGAAAATTAGGAGGAAGAGGACTCGCCAGCAATGAGGATCGCGTATATGCAACAATACATGGACTCAAAGAATGTATTAGAATAGCAAATACAAATTGATTATAGCAGCCAGTAATTGGCAATATCAACAGAATTACGGACAAAACAAGATAATACAAAAATACAGGAAACCAAATATTTCAAGCAACAAAGTAAATTTCACAAGATGATCTGGATATGGATAAGAAGGGAAAACCTGAAAAAGAAAGGGAATGTTTTTTCATAGTAACACAAAATAATAGCATAAGAAGTAATTATGTCGAAGCAAAAATTGATAATACACAGAAGAATAAGAAGTATAAGCTACGTGATAACAGAGATGATACATTTAATCATATAATGAGCAAATGCAGCAAACTAGTACAAAAAGAAGTACAAGACTAGGCATAACTGGGTGGGAAAGGTGATCCACTGGGAATTGTGCATAGGATTAAAATTTGACCATGCTGACAAATGACATATGCACAAACCAGAATCTGTCCCAGAAAATGAGACTCATAAATTTCTCTGGAACATTTAAATAAAAACGGATCACCAATCAATTAACAAAACAAAAGTCAACTTATCATCAAGTGGATTTTGCTATTCCAGCGACAACAGAGTGAATTTTTTTTTAAAGTGAAAAGATCGACAAATACTTATATCTTGTCAGAGAAGGTAACAGTGATAATAATTACTGTAAGTGCGCTTGGAACAACTCCCAAAGGTTAGTCAAAAAGGACTGGAAGAATTGGAGATCAAAGGAAGAATCGAGACCATACTTAATTAATAAGAACGACTGGAATACTTAGATTAGACCTGGAGCCATGAGGAAACTTGCTATCTTGTGAAAAGTTGCCCATAATAATCCATATATATATATATATATATATATATATATATATATATATATATATATATATATCATAATTATTATTTATTTATATCATAATACCAAGCAACAAAGAATAGGTGTGAAATAATGGACTGTTTTGTTGATTTTTAAAAAAAAATAAAAAAGCAGTTGCAATATATTGACAAACAGAAATACATCAACAACGAAAAACAGAAATAGGAAGAAAAATAATTATATGGGTATTTCAAGCGTCAAACTCAAGAGAAGAAGATATGGATATGATTAAGAAGGAGAAACCTCAAGAGAGAAACCGAATCGCTTATAATCACAGCACAAGACGATGCCATAAGAACAAACTATATAAAGGCAAAGACGAAACGGTTAATCATATAATAAGTGAATGCAGCAAACTAGTACAAAAAGAGTACACGACTAAACACGACTCGGTAGGAAAGGTAATTCACTGGAAATTGTGCAAGAAATTAAATTTCACCATACAACAAAATGATATATGTACAAGCCTGAACCTGTCCTAGAGAATGAGATGCATAAAATTCCCTGGGATTTCGAGATACAGATAGATCACCAAATCCCGGCCAAGAGACCGGATCTAGTATTGATCGAGAATTTTGCCGTCTCGGCCGACCGCCGAGTGAAAATAAAAGAAAGCGAAAAGATAGACAAATACTTGGACCTTGCCAGAGAACTTAGGAAACTGTGGAACATGTAGGTGAAGGTCACAACAAATGTAATTAGTACCCTTGGAACAGTTCCCAAAGCCCAAGAAAAGAATTTAGATGAATTGAAAATCAGAGGAAGAATCGAGAACATCCAAACTACAACACTGTTAAGATTGGCTATAATACTCAGAAGAGTCCTGAGCAGACTTGATGTCACTCAGTCCCCAGTGAACTACTGACTACGACAGGTGTGAAAAACTCAATAATAATAGTAACAATAATAATAATGACCGACAAGAAGTATACATTACTATCCCTAAGAAATATAGAATGGAAAAGAGTTATGATAGAAACCGAAAAGATTAATCAAATATTGTATAATATCTCAACAGAATAAACATCACTGAATAACCTAATTCTTTCAGGAGCAAAATTAATTTGTGATAAAATCGGAGTATTCCTTTGGAATCCTAACAGAAACACAAAAGCTGATTGGGAGTTGAAATTAGAAGGACAAATAAAGAAACTATGACGACAGACGAAAATGTTAAAGAAAGGGAAAAACACAAATACACAATCGATTGAAACGACTTTAAAAGACAACAAAGATAAAACTGGAAGAAATAAACCAAAAAACAGCGAAAAAAGGAAAATATAAAAGATACCGAGACAGAATCAAACAATACAAACAAAACTGGATTTTCCGAAACAACAAAAGGAATTGTTATCAACAAATCGATGAAGCGAAAACAAAGACAAATGAATAACCAGATTCAAAAGGAACAATACTTTTTTGGAACAAAATATGAGGAAAAAAGAATACAACAGAAAATCCAAATGGATAAATGACCTGAAAATGAACTGGAAAGACTTGAAGAAGACCCTGTAGCAAACATACACATAATCCGAGTCAGAGAAAAACAAACTGGAAAGCACCAAGCCATGATGGTATACAGGGATTCTGGTTTTAAAACTTCACTTCCATCCATGTGAGTAGATGCTTACAAGAAGTAGACATACCCAATTGGATGACAAAAGGAATAATCCAGAAAGACTCACAAATAGGAACTATCCCTAGCAATTATAGGCCAATAACTTGTCTACCTATAATGTGGAAATTTCTAACTACATTAATTAAAGAAGAAATATATTACTCAATTGGCGCAAACTATTTCCGTAAGAATAGAAAGGATCCCGCAGGGGAAAAAGAGGAACGGATAACGGATATTTTACATTGATCAACACATCTTTAAAGAGAATAAAACTAGGCGCAAAAATCTCGCAAATGCATGAATTGACTACAAAAAGGCCTATCCCATGGTCCTTCAAAATTGCATTATAAAATAAAATTATTATAAAAAATAAAGCATGGATTTATGTATATGGATATCAAGATTTTTGGGGAAAAAAACAAACAAAAAAGAACTGAAAGTCCGGATATAGGAATGGAATTCAGCGTCGGAAAATGTGCTATGCTAGAAATGAAAAGGAAGAAAAGAGAAACCATAGATGGAATATCAAACCAAGAAAATTTGGAAGCGGACATCAGCAAACAGAGATGAAAGAAAAATGTAAAAAAGAATACCTCAGAAGAACAAGAAAACTTCTAGAATCCAAGCTCTGCAGCAGAAATCTCATCAAAGGAATTAAATACCTATGCCATCCCCCATTATAAGATACTCTGGACTATTCTTCAAATAGACAAGAGAAAAACTCCAAAAGATAAGAAAATCAACGACAGTACTCAAGGCATTACACCAAACGAATGATAGAGACAGCCAATATGTATCAAGAAAAGAAGATGGAAGAGGCCATACCAGCATTGATGATTGCGAGGACGCCACACTACATGTACTCAAAGAATACACAAAAAGAGTGCGGAAAGATTAATTATAGCAGCCAATAACAGCAATTGCAACGTATGGAAAATAACAAAAAACAAAAAATAGAAATGGGAAGAAAAACAATTATATGGAAACTTCAAGCGGAAAATTGGGAAGGTTCCATTTGAAAAACCTGGACTTGGTTAAGAAACCTCAAGAGAGAAACTGAGTCTCTCATAATTGCAGCACAAAACAATGCCAAAAGAACAAAACATATAAAAGAAAATAGATAAGACACAATAAAACAGAAAATGTACGATGTGTGAAGACAGAAATGAGACGATTAACCATGAATTAAGCGAATGTAGCAAACTAGCACAACGAGAATACAAGGCTAGGCACGACTGTGTTGGAAAGGGGATACACAAGAAACTAATTTTTTACCATACAACAAAATTGTCTATGCATGAAATCAGAATATGTTCTTGAGAATAAAACACATAGAATTTTCAGGGACTTTGAGATAAAGACGGATCACCTTATTCCAGCCAGGAGGTCATACCTAGCATTGATTAACAAGAAAAAGAGACCTTGTCAACTGGTAAATTTTGTAGTCCCATAGGATGAAAGAAAACGAAAAGATAAACAAATACCTGGACATTGCCATTGAAAATCTGTGGGATATTGGGATGAAAGTAATACCAAATGTAGTTGGGGCACTTGGAATGAACACCCAAAAGTTTAGAAAACATACTCGAGGAATTGCAAATCAGAGGAAGAATTGAGTCCATCCAGACAACAGCATTGTTAAGATCAGCAAGAATACACAGAAGAGTCCTGGAGACCCGAGGAGACTTGATTTCACTCATACTCCAGTGAAAAACGCTGGTATGGTAGCGAGATCTATGTTAGCATTTACATGATAAAAGTAAAAGACAGAAATAAGAAAGGTTTTACTTACGCCGTCCCAAACTGGATTTGGAATTGTGATGTCTACGATTTCATATTTGGCAAGAGTTACACAGGAAAGTGTTAAAAGTGCGAAAAGAAACGTCAACATTTTGGCTTCCATGGTTTTCAATTAGCTTCTCACCGCAAAAATATTCTTCTTCTTCTTCTTCTTCCTTCTTCTTCTTCTTCTTCTTCTTCTTCTTCTTCTTCTTTTCTTCCTCGTTTTTCGAAATGAACCAACTAGTATGAAAAAAGAAGTATTAATGACTCCCAGTTTCTCAGTTCAGCAATTTATACTCTCCACTTGTGGGGGAGTGTTCTTAGCACAATTACG
>CM042180.1:16962126-16964626 GCA_023376005.1 Doryteuthis pealeii
AAATCTACGAATAGCAGCGTTGCCTCTAGATTCTTTGCTCAAACCACTTCTATGATCCATCGAATAGTCAGGATTTGAGAGGTTGTGGATCTATTTCTGCGGAATCCATTTTGTTTTTTCCTAAGGATTTTCTCTATTTCGGGTCGGATGCGATTAAGAAGGGCATTATATATCTGCTGTAATTGCAGTAAGAGTTATGCCTCTGTAATTCTTAGCGATTCCAAGGTCTCCATTTATCTATTCTATTTCGTTTATATACTGCATTGCATAACCTAAGCAGTATGTCATTGAACTTTCTCATCTTCCATACCTTATATGGGGGGGGGGTATTTCGTCAAGACTTTTCGTCTTATACCTTTTAATTTCTTGAAGATTTCGTTGAGTTCTTCTGTTGTAAAATCTCCTAGTTTGATGTCTAGTTGTCTATCTACGATCTCTTGGGTACTATTTTCTATGATTTTAGGGGGGTCCCCCAGCAGTTTCTTGAAGTGGTCTTTCCACTTCTGAAGTCTATCTTTTTGGTTGGTTGCCTTTAGCTTTGACCTCGAGGTACTTTTCCTACCCCTAATTTAATTTACTGTTTGCCATGCTAATCGCGACTGTCTGTCTTCCACCGATTGTCTGATTTTATTTATTTGTTCTTGGATGTATTCTATTTGTTCTTTTTTTTTTTTGTATAATTTAGTTAGTTCTATATGGGCTTTCTTAAGGTTGTGTAAATTGGTGTTGGGTTTGTTTTATTACGTTGGGCTGCTTTTTTATATCGTTTCTCTTTTCTCTAACTGCTTCTGTCTCCCAGTGAACAGAGTGTTTGACTCTTAGTTTGGTTGGTACGCACTCAGCTGCTGCTTCTAGGTGGGCACTGACAAAGTTTTCATATTCCTCATTTGAAGTGAGACTTTCAGATGTCTCCTGGAGGATATCGAATCTATTTCTTACTGCTACAGAATAGCGATTGCATATATCGCTGTTGGTAAATGTCGACCAGTTGTATCGTACAGATTTACTGGTTTGCCTTTTGTTTCTACGTAGGCTTAGCCGTATTTTGCTGTGACTATTATGTGATCGGAGGATACTCCTTCAAAAGAAGAGTATGCTTCGCAGTTCATTGTACTATTTATCCATTTTTTATTTATTAGGATATAATCTAATTGGGCTTTTGTATTATTTAGGTAGGTGTAGCTCCATAGTTTACATTTTCATTTCTTTTTTACTTATATATAGATTAATATAAAATATTTTTCTATTTTATAATCCTTTATTCGTTATATATTCTTATTTTTAAGTTGTTTATTCTTATAATTATTTATGTTTGTATTTATTTATTTTATTTGTCTTTTGTTTGCTTTTTATGATGTTTTTATCCTTTTTTTAATTGTTCTATTTTTGAACCATTCTTTTAATTAATTGTTTAATATTTAATTAATTAATACCCTTATCATGTTTTTTATTTTTTATTTTTTATGAAAAATGAGGGGGGAATAATTTTTACATTCTCCGACAAAAAAAGAAATGGCGTGGATTTTGTTTTTCGTGTCAAACACTTTGAATACTTTATTTTAAACTTTCAAAGAACAATTTTTTCAAAGGAACTTTTTTCTCCTCGCGATGACCTAAGGTCAAAACTAGTTGAGAAGAATTTAAAAATAAACAATATAAAAGATATGTTCCTGTTTGTTTTGGTACTTTTTTGTTCAGCTTATATATGTGTATCTTTATCTCATTCTTGTTTACAAATGCGACTTAGAAATACATCTATACAATACATTTCTATAATACGATGAGCTTAACTCTAAGAACATTTTTTCTTTTTCTTTTTCTTTTGAAATTTTCGACCCCAATTGTGAAGGATCTGACTTAAGAAAGTCTTCGACAGATCCGGGTTTATTCACTCAATAGAACAGGTTCAACGACGCTTTTTCGCCCGAATAACAGTTTATTGGGTTTAACTTAGTTTGGTACAAGGCAGCAATTATGTAAGTATCTATCAGAAGCAAACCTGAACTAGCCAGCTGGTCTACGTCACGAACTTGTTAATCTTAACGCTACGGCACAACTTTCCTGGATAATACAAATGATACATATTCTCTCCCCCTCTCTCTCTCTCTCTCTCTCACACACACACACACACATACTTTCTCTCTTCATCTTTCTCTCTCTCTCTCTATCTCTCTCCTTATCCCCCTCTCCCCTCCCTCCCTCCCTTCTCTCTCTCTCTCTTATTCTCTTTCTCATTCTCTCATTGTTAGTATAGATACTGACCATCTTAACTAGACTTTGCTCTCTCCTTCTCTTTGACACACACACACACACACATAATATATATATATATATATATATATATATATATATATATATTATTATTATTATTATTTATGTTTTGCTTGAAGGCAATTATAATGCATATATCGCATAAAATTCGATAATTATAGAAAATAATCTTGACAAGTGAATCCCGGCAAAGGATGGCTCGACATGCAGAACACCGTACAGACTGTTT
>CM042180.1:16969626-16974626 GCA_023376005.1 Doryteuthis pealeii
ACGGAAAAGCAAAACTGACATATTTGTTTTGTTTTTATACAAAATGACGAGACGCTTCTCAGTAAACAAAGTTTATTTTTCTTAGCATAAAAATTATTTTGTTTAACTTTTTCGAACAATTAGAATATAAAGTAAGGATATATTGATTATTTTATCAGTTTTTCTCTTAGAAAAAATATTCAAATTTTCATTTCATTTTCGATTTTAAAAATTAATACCAAAAGCGAAGACATTTTTTTAAGTCGGAAATATTTATTTCCGTTCTATTCAAGATGGCCTAAACTGTTCACGTGACCGAATTGGTGATACCCACCGGTCATGGACCGGGTACTTTAGCTAGTATATATATAAAACGATTAACAAAAGTGTTAAGACAAATAGGAATATTTGTTTTATATTATTTATTTTTCTATTGTTCTCAACACGTTTCGACCTTAGTTCATGTGATTGTGTGTGTGTGTGTGTGTGTGTGTGTGTGTGTGTGTGTGTGTGTTTTTATGCCTAGAATGTTTCTCTTTGTCCCATTCTTGTTTACAAGTGTGACGTGTATATACACCAATACAATATACCCGTATAATACCGGGAGTGGTTATTGATTTGAAAACAAAAACAGGACGTTTCGCGATTTCATCTTTTGCCAGACACAATCGAGTAATGAATGAAATAAAATACATGTCAGCTTCAGAGGGACTTACCTGATGCCCGATAGGCAGCACCTATCCGCATAATTAATAGTTAGGTTTATTGCCAGGCGCCTGAAGCGTCCCAAAGGCGAAATAGATTGAGCTGAGCTATTTTGGCACCATATTCAGCCGTACTCTATGATGAGGGGGCGGGACGTTAAGCACCCCCAAAAAGACAGAAATATTTTCCTAAAACAAGTAAATCACTTTCATGTGTTTTCTTATCCAAGCAGTACTTGTCCCCACATCTCAAAGAGGTAATGGCTGAGTTTATTGTCCGATGCCTGAGGCGTCACAATAGGAAATGTCGATAGAACTAAGCTATCTTAAGTTTATGAATGAGTTTGTTAATTTCGTTGAAACTATTAAAATAACAACAACAAAAAAAAACAATCCAAAAAGAACTTTATTTGGCCCTATTTTCTTCAATTATTAGATAAAAGGAAAGTTTAATGTTTTCTTTCTAGATTACACAAAGATTTCACATCGGCGACCACCTTCGTTCGGTTGGCGGGGACCGAACTATTGGGCGCCTCTATCATATACCAAGTATATGATAGAGGCGCCCGAGGACGCTCTTCCGAGTATAAGGCAGAGCGAAGAAGGAACACCCTTCGCTCACAAAAATAGCACCAATGTGTGCATGGAGGGCCCAAGTTTACATTCACCCATCCTTTTACAGTGTAAAGATGTCGGAGTAATTTCCCGGGCAAGCAAAGTCATTCCAGAACTTCGTACTGACAATCTGGAACAAACCGTTGACCTCCTAACCCCGGAAAACTTCAGGTCTATAGTGGACATCGAGTATGACTCTTAACCTCGTCAGCTTGGGCGCGAGGGCATTGAAGGATTCAACTGGCGTTTGATTGAGGAACTCGATCACCTCAAGGTGGATATCGCCGCTGTACAGAATACACGTCCTTCGAAATGGATTCTAATGACCATGCGCTGAGGAAGTGGTTCGATGTTTTCTCAGCATATGGTGATTCGAATAGGAGGAGTGTGTCACTGTTGGTAAGAAGAATCTAGAAGCGGAGACGATGTTGTTTATGTTGGTGCAAGTGACAGGCTGGTTGTGGCCGATGTAAGAAGCTGCAGGTTCCGAGTAATTGCGGTTTATGCGCTCAATTTGTTGCGGAGAAGAAAGTCTCTTTTTTTTTTTTTTGCAGTTGGAACCGTATATGACGGATCCGGTTCGGCTATTTTCAATGGAAATGCGATACTCGATCCCAAGATAGACCGGAGAGGGGAGCTAGAGGGTCGGAGAGGCGTGAAAGCTGCCGATTTACATCTGGTCAACAGGTATCGCGTGGATCACCCTGGGGAGAGGAGTGGACATGGGCTCGCCGCTCGTTCTTTATCTCCGATAAATCCTATCAGGATAAAGTGAAAGAAGGGTCGACATTGACATCGTAGGGTGTCCTACGTTCCACGATTATAAGAAGTGTGACCATGAACTGCTTACGTTCACTCTTCCTCTGGTCGCCTACTGGAAGTTCAATAGCTCCTTGCTGGTAATACGGGACTTCCGGGAGTGGGTGGAATTAGAACTTAATAGTGGGGGTGGTTTTTGGTAATCCTTAAATATAGCATTAGGGATTTCACTCTCAAGTATTGCCAACAGCACGCCTTAGATAAGATACAGAGTGAAGTCCTTAGAAGATAGAGTTTCCCAAGCGGAAATCTAGCTAGACGGTGCCTGGAGTGGGAGGTTATCGAGTGCTATCAAGGATTTATAGTGAGTACAAGGCTATGAAACCGTAAAATTTGACGCTGAAATGCATAAGGAAGACTTGAAAAGGTTTTCCGACAGACACGTCAAATGTACTGTTACTTTAAGAACCAGCCTAGGGTAAAATTTAGATGCAACAAAAAGAGGCTTGATGGCATAACATTCTGTAAAAGCATTATACAGCAAGCCTGTGTGCGAGAATGAGGCAGTTTTGAGTCAATTTTTCCCGCCGCTGATTATGGTCTCTACGGAACCCATCCATAGATAGACAAAGTCTATAAAATAAGTTTTGCCTTATACAGGCAAAGCCTGGAAAATTTGGCACACACCATAGGTTCTCTTCGTTACGTGGCTGAATTCTCATTATTTTCACAGTTTTTTCAGGACCATTTAATTTTCTTGGCCCTTGGGATTATATTCCTGGGAGAGTCGCGGGAGGTTTTTGACTAGGCAAAATATCAGTCGACTCTCCAGGAATATATACCCAAGGCGCAAGAAAATTAATGTCCTGAAAAAACTGTGAAAATAATGAGAATCAGCCACGTAACGAAGAGAACTATGGTGTGTGCCAAATTTTCCAGGCTTTGCCTGTAATAAGGCAAAAACTTGTTTTTTATAAGAACTTTGTGCTATCTATGGATGGGTTTCACGTAGAGGACATAAATCAGCGCGGGGAAAAAATTGATCAAAACTGCCTCATTCTCGCACACAGGCTTTGCTGTATAATGCTTTTTAGCAGAATGTTATCCATCAAGCCTCTTTTTTGTTGGCATCTAAATTTTTACCCTCAGGCTGGTTCTTAAAGTAACAGTACATTTGGACGTGTCTGTCCGGAAAACACTTTTCAAGTCTTCCTTATGCATTTCAGCGTTCAATTTTACGGTTTCAATAGCCATTGTACTCACTAATAAAATCCTTTGATAGCACGTCCGATAACCTCCCACTTCCAGGCACCGTCTAGCTAGATTTCCGCTTGGAAACTGTCTATCTTCTAAGGCTTCACTCTGTGATCTTATCTAAGGCGTGATGTTGGCAATACTTGGAGATGAAAATCGGCCTAATGCTATATTTAGGATTACCAAAACCACCCCCGACTATTAAAGCTGTCTAATTCCTACCCTACTGCCCGGAAGTTCCGTATTACCAGCAAGGAGCTTAGTTGAACTTCCAGTAGGCGACCAGAGGAAGAGGTGAACGTAAGCAGTTCATAGGTCACACTTCTTATATATACGTGGAACGTAGGACACGCCAGCGCATTGTCAATGTCTGACCCCTTCTTTCAGCTTTATCCTGAATAGGATTTAAGGTCGGAGATAAGACGAGCGCGAGCCCCATGTCCACGTCCCTCTCCCAGGGTGATCCACGCGATTACCTGTGACTCAGATTAAAATCGGCAGCTTTTCACGCCTTCTCCGACCATCTAAGCTCCCCTCTCCGGTCTATTTGGATCGAGTATCGCAATTTCCATATGAAAATAGCCGAACCGGATCCGTCATATGACGGTTCCAACTGCAAAAAAAAAAAGAGACTTTCTTCTCCGCACAATTGGAGCCGGCATAAACCGCAATTACTCGGAAACCTGAGCTTCTACAATCGGCACAACCAGCCTGTCCTGCACCAACATAAATCAACATCGTCTCGCTTCTAGATTCCTTCTTAGCAACAGTGACAACACTCCGCGCCCCCCCCGCCCTCCTATTCGAGATACCCATATGGCGAGAAAACCATCGGAGACCACTTCCTCAGCGCAATGGTCCATTAGATGCCATGTTCCGAAGGACGTGTATTCTGTACAGCGGCGATATCCACCTGAGGTGAGTTCGAGTTCCTCAATCAAACGCCAGTTGAATCTTCAATGCCCTCGCGCCAAGGCTGACGAGGTTAAGAGTCATACTCGATGTCCACTATAGACCTGAAGTGTTTCCGGGGTTAGGAAGGTCAACGGTTTGTTTCGGCAGATTGTCAGTACGAGTTTCTGGAAAGAACTTTGCTTGCCCCGGGAAATTACTCCGACATCTTTACACTGTAAAAGGAATGGGTTGAATGTAAACTTGGAGCCCTCCCATGCAACATTGGTGCTATTTTTTGTGGCGAAGGGTGTTCTTCTTCGCTCTGCCTTTATACTCGGAAGAGCGTCTCGGGCGCCCTCTATCCATAATACTTGGTATAGTGATAGAAGGCGCCAAATAGTTCGGTCCCCGCCAATCCGAACGAAAGGTGGTCGCCGCTGTGAAATCTTTGTGTAAACTCTAGAAAGAAAACATTAAACTTCCTTTTATACTAATAATTGAAGAAAATAGGGCCAAATAAAGTTCTTTTTGGATTGTTTTTTTTTTGTTTGTTGTTATTTTAATAGTTTTCAACGAAATTAACAACTCATTATAAACTTAAGAATAGCTTAGTTCTATCGACATTTCCTATTGTGACGCCTCAAGGCATCGGACAATAAAACTCAGCCATTACCTCTTTGAGATGTGGGGACAGTACTGCTTGGATAAGAAAACACATGAAAAGTTGATTTAACTTGTTTTGGAAATATTTCTGTCTTTTTTGGGGTGCTTAACGGTCCGCCCCTCATGCATAGA
>CM042180.1:16979626-16982126 GCA_023376005.1 Doryteuthis pealeii
TTTTTTTCTGTTTAAGTTAATTACCCGTTTTAGGGTAATTAACTTAAACTGTAGCACAACATTTTTAAGAAAAATCATAGCTGAAGCCGACACTTTTTTCCAGTATTTTTTTTATAGTCTACTGTAAATAAATTTGGAAAAATGTTTTATTCAACATGATTATTAAACTTACTTTTTTTTTATAGATTAGATAAATGTTTAATTTAAAATATTTCATGTTGAGTAAAGATTGTTACTGAGTTTTTCTAGATATTGAAAAATTGTGGAATTTTATTCAAATGTTGCAAACGTTGACTCCCCCCACCTATGATTGCACCAATTGGACCCTAACATGGCGCCTAGAGAATAAGCTAGATGAGAACTTCTCAAGAATGCAGTACGTAATTTTTAACAAGTTGTGAAAGCAACTGTATAGCTACTTGCCACTTATCACACAAACCATCTGAGTAACATGAACAAGGCATGCTGGACACTGCGGGAGGATTTAGGACAAACTCGTCAGTGATATTTTTCTATGGAAACCAACATACAGCCACGCCAGTGTGGACCGTTGAGCAAAGACGTACGTTGACCAACTCTTCGCAGATACTGGATGCTGTGCAAAGGACTTCCTGAGACCAATAAATGATAGGGTAATGTTGGCGAGAGATTTTCATGGATATCCATGATTAAAATCCTAATTACCTGTAATTAGAAATAAAGTGACTAAGTGACTCTTCTCTTTTTTTTTTTTTTTTTTTTTTCCTTTGCTCAAATGAAAACGTTTACTCCGGTTTAAATAACTGATTTGGACAGTTTTGGAAATCTTTAAATTAATAAAATTATTTTATCATGTGATTTTTTCCAACAATCTAACCTGGGCTCAATGGGTGACCCAACGGTTCACGTTTTTTCTAGTATATATATATATATATATATATATATATATATATATATATAATATATATATAATAAAGTCGATACAGTCTGTACGGTGTTCTGCGTGTCGAGCCATCCTTTGCCGGGATTCACTTGTCAAGATTATTTTCAATAATTATCGAATTTTATGCGATATATGCATTATAATTGCCTTCAAGCAAAACATAAATAATAATAATAATATATATATATATATATATATATATATATATATTTATGTGTTGTGTGTGTGTGTGTCAAAGAGAAGGAGAGAGCAAAGTCTAGTTAAGATGGTCAGTATCTATACTAACAATGAGAGAATGAGAAAGAGAATAAGAAGAGAGAGAGAAGGGAGGGAGGGGAGGGGGGAGGGGGATAAGGAGAGAGAGATAGAGAGAGAGAGAGAAAGATGAAGAGAGAAAGTATGTGTGTGTGTGTGTGTGAGAGAGAGAGAGAGAGAGAGAGAGAGAGGGGGAGAGAGAATATGTATCATTTGTATTATCCAGGAAAGTTGTGCCGTAGCGTTAAGATTAACAAGTTCGTGACGTAGACCAGCTGGCTAGTTCAGGTTTGCTTCTGATAGATACTTACATAATTGCTGCCTTGTACCAAACTAAGTTAAACCCAATAAACTGTTATTCGGGCGAAAAAGCGTCGTTGAACCTGTTCTATTGAGTGAATAAACCCGGATCTGTCGAAGACTTTCTTAAGTCAGATCCTTCACAATTGGGGTCGAAAATTTCAAAAGAAAAAGAAAAGAAAAAATGTTCTTAGAGTTAAGCTCATCGTATTATAGAAATGTATTGTATAGATGTATTTCTAAGTCGCATTTGTAAACAAGAATGAGATAAAGATACACATATATAAGCTGAACAAAAAAGTACCAAAACAAACAGGAACATATCTTTTATATTGTTTATTTTTAAATTCTTCTCAACTAGTTTTGACCTTAGGTCATCGCGAGGAGAAAAAAGTTCCTTTGAAAAAATTGTTCTTTGAAAGTTTAAAATAAAGTATTCAAAGTGTTTGACACGAAAAACAAAATCCACGCCATTTCTTTTTTTTGTCGGAGAATGTAAAAATTATTCCCCCCTCATTTTCATAAAAAATAAAAAATTAATATTTTTAAAAACATGATAAGGGTATTAATTAATTAAATATTAAACAATTAATTAAAAGAATGGTTCAAAAATAGAACAATTAAAAAAGGATAAAAACATCATAAAAAGCAAACAAAAGACAAATAAAATAAATAATACAAACATAAATAATTATAAGAATAAACAACTTAAAATAAGAATATATAACGAATAAAGGATTATAAATAGAAAAATATTTTATATTAATCTATATATAAGTAAAAAGAAATGAAAATGTAAACTATGGAGCTACACCTACCTAAATAATACAAAAGCCCAATTAGATTATATCCTAATAAATAAAAAATGGATAAATAGTACAATGAACTGCGAAGCATACTCTTCTTTTGAAGGAGTATCCTCCGATCACATAATAGTCACAGCAAAATTACGACTAAGCCTACGTAGAAACAAAAGGCAAACCAGTAAATCTGTACGATAACACTGGTCGACATTTACCAACA
>CM042180.1:16987126-17014626 GCA_023376005.1 Doryteuthis pealeii
ATATAAAGTAAGGATATATTGATTATTTTATCAGTTTTTCTCTAGAAAAAATATTCAAATTTTCATTTCATTTTCGATTTAAAAATTAATACCAAAAGCGAAGACATTTTTTAAAGTCGGAAATATTTATTTCCGTTCTATTCAAGATGGCCTAAACTGTTCACGTGACCGAATTGGTGATACCACCGGTCATGGACCGGTAGCTTTAGCTAGTAATATATATAAAACGATTAACAAAAGGTGTTAAGACAAATAGAATATTTGTTTTATATTATTTATTTTTCTATTGTTCTCAACACGTTTCGACCTTAGTTCATGTGATTGTGTGTGTGTGTGTGTGTGTGTGTGTGTGTGTGTTTTATGCCTAGAATGTTTCTCTTTGTCCCATTCTTGTTTACAAGTGTGACGTGTATATACACCAATACAATATACCCGTATAATACCGGGAGTGGTTATTGATTTGAAAACAAAAAACAGGACGTTTCGCGATTTCATCTTTTGCCAGACACAATCGAGTAATGAATGAAATAAAATACATGTCAGCTTCAGAGGGACTACCTGATGCCCGATAGGCAGCACCTATCCGCATATTAATAGTTAGGTTATTGCCAGGCGCCTGAAGCGTCCCAAAGGCGAAATAGATTGAGCTGAGCTATTTGGCACCAATATTCAGCCGTACTCTATGATGAGGGGGCGGGACGTTAAGCACCCCCAAAAAGACAGAAATATTTTCCTAAACAAGTAAATCACTTTCATGTGTTTTCTTATCCAAGCAGTACTTGTCCCCACATCTCAAAGAGGTAATGGCTGAGTTTATTGTCCGATGCCTGAGGCGTCACAATAGGAAATGTCGATAGAACTAAGCTATCTTAAGTTTATGAATGAGTTTGTTAATTTCGTTGAAACTATTAAAAATAACAACAAAAAAAAAACAATCCAAAAAAGAACTTTATTTGGCCCTATTTTCTTCAATTATTAGATAAAGGGAAAGTTTAATGTTTTCTTTCTAGATTACACAAAGATTTACATCGGCGACCAACCTTCGTTCGGTTGGCGGGGACCGAACTATTGGGCGCCTCTATCATATACCAAGTATATGATAGAGGCGCCCGAGGACGCTCTTCGAGTATAAGGCAGAGCGAAGAAGGAACACCCTTCGCTCACAAAATAGCACCAATGTGTGCATGGAGGGCCCAAGTTTACATTCACCCATCCTTTTACAGTGTAAAGATGTCGGAGTAATTTCCCGGGCAAGCAAAGTCATTCAAGAACTTCGTACTGACAATCTGGAACAAACCGTTGACCTCCTAACCCGAAAACTTCAGGTCTATAGTGGACATCGAGTATGACTCTTAACCTCGTCAGCTTGGGCGCGAGGGCATTGAAGGATTCAACTGGCGTTTTGATTGAGGAACTCGATCACCTCAAGGTGGATATCGCCGCTGTACAGAATACACGTCCTTCGAAATGGATTCTAATGACCATGCGCTGAGGAAGTGGTTCGATGTTTTCTCAGCATATGGTGATTCGAATAGGAGGAGTGTGTCACTGTTGGTAAAGAGAATCTAGAAGCGGAGACGATGTTGTTTATGTTGGTGCAAGTGACAGGCTGGTTGTGGCCGATGTAAGAAGCTGCAGGTTCCGAGTAATTGCGGTTTATGCGCTCAATTTGTTGCGGAGAGAAAGTCTCTTTTTTTTTTGGCAGTTGGAACCGTATATGACGGATCCGGTTCGGCTATTTTCAATGGAAATGCGATACTCGATCCCAAGATAGACCGGAGAGGGGAGCTAGAGGGTCGGAGAGGCGTGAAAGCTGCCGATTTACATCTGGTCAACAGGTATCGCGTGGATCACCCTGGGGAGAGGAGTGGACATGGGCTCGCCGCTCGTTCTTTATCTCCGATAAATCCTATCAGGATAAAGTAGAAAGAAGGGTCGACATTGACATCGTAGGGTGTCCTACGTTCCACGATTATAAGAAGTGTGACCATGAACTGCTTACGTTCACTCTTCCTCTGGTCGCCTACTGGAAGTTCAATAGCTCCTTGCTGGTAATACGGGACTTCCGGGAGTGGGTGGAATTAGAACTTAATAGTGGGGGTGGTTTTTGGTAATCCTTAAATATAGCATTAGGGATTTCAACTCTCAAGTATTGCCAACAGCACGCCTTAGATAAGATACAGAGTGAAGTCCTTAGAAGATAGAGTTTCCCAAGCGGAAATCTAGCTAGACCGGTGCCTGGAGTGGGAAGGTTATCGAGTGCTATCAAGGATTTATAGTGAGTACAAGGCTATGAAACCGTAAAATTTGACGCTGAAATGCATAAGGAAGACTTGAAAAGGTTTTCCGACAGACACGTCAAATGTACTGTTACTTTAAGAACCAGCCTAGGGTAAAATTTAGATGCAACAAAAAGAGGCTTGATGGCATAACATTCTGTAAAAGCATTATACAGCAAGCTCTGTGTGCGAGAATGAGGCAGTTTTGAAGTCAATTTTTCCCGCCGCTGATTATGGTCTCTACGGAACCCATCCATAGATAGACAAAGTCTATAAAATAAGTTTTGCCTTATACAGGCAAAGCCTGGAAAATTTGGCACACACCATAGGTTCTCTTCGTTACGTGGCTGAATTCTCATTATTTTCACAGTTTTTTCAGGACCATTTAATTTTCTTGGCCCTTGGATTATATTCCTGGAGAGTCGACTGGATATTTTGCTAGTTCAAAACCTCCCGTCCCACAATCACTCGATTTTTTCTCCAAGACCCAAAAAAACTTCGGCCATGNGTTACTCAGATCAGGGTTCTTGTAACCAACCCTTTTATATCGATAAAAGACTGGTGACCGGGAATATTAATGAGTGGGATTGGTTGCAGTGGTGCAGCCAACCACCAAATGAAGTTGGCTCGAGTTAGCAGGGTAATGCATCTCGATCAAGCGTAATTCTGGTATCGAAAATTACGCTTGATTTTTGTTACATTTCTTTGACCCACTTGGTCATTTTTATGCTTTTTCTTTCTCTTTTGTGATTAACCAACACTCCTTATTTGTTTTTACCTCTTGGCTCCTTTTTAGGGGATTAAGTTGTTCAACTTCAGGTGGTTCGCCTCCGGTGATGAATACCCACTATTTGTCACCGAATAACAACCAGGGGATACACCAGCAGTCCAGCCGGAGAAGGTGCAGTGTTAGGATGAGATCCATTGACCATTACAGAAGGGACGGGAGTTAAACTTTCTCCAATCGGTGGGCCAATAACGGGTAGAGGCCGAGCCTCTGACAACACCCATAACACAGGAGATCGCCATCCAATGAAATAGACCCTGGCCAGTGGGCAACTAAACCGAGTCCATCCCTGGCGTCACTCAGCAGAGGAGAGTGGTCCTCATTGCTGACGAGGAAGGTCTCGGAATCCTTAAAAACAAAGGACACTGATGACTCTCAACCACAGACAATGGAACAGAGACACCCAATGAAGAAGGATATCCATCCTGGAAGACTACTTTTGTTAAGCAAACGCCCAAGGCATGGGGAGGCTTATTTCTCTAAGTACCATCAATACATCGAAGGTAATGTACTGAAACCAACCCCGGAGGTATGGAAAGCCTAGTCCTATCTCTGGTGGCTTCAGACAAAGTTACCAAGAGGCTTTCAGGGTTCAAATAAAAGACAGTTGTTAATCTTCTGGTGGCAAATAACACCCCTGCACAGTACGTTTGCAGGAGAAATTATGCCACTTAGGACATCATCCTTCCTACCAAAGAGGACACAGAAAGGTTAATCTCCACTAATCTCCGAACGTCCCGTAGATCTTACACCAGAGTATATAGATGCGTACTTACAGGGGAGTAAAATCATGGATCCATCCTTTAGCAAAAAGAAGATCCAATCCCTGGATTCTCAGCTCATGATGAACGTCAAAACGAAGGGATTCGAGACCATAGATGATTCCGGAGTCAGCACCTGACGGTTGTGGAGGGTCGAAAGCATTACTGCTGGGTGTGCCGACAGCAAAGAAATATAAACAGTGCCTGTCTCCAAAATGTTCCCCAAAAACACCAGTAACAAACATTCTAGGAGCAGCACCAAGAATCCCAACATCACCAACACCAAGGACAACAGGATAAGCAACATCTACATCAGTAATGCAAAGGAACATAGCAAACAACTTCTGGATAGGAGGGAATGGTCTGAGATGGTTCGGAAGTGGCAAAAGATAGTTTCCATCCTAGTCACTTTGAACTTCCCGGTCAAAGGATAACAAATACAACACTCAATAACCGGTGATGGTGAGGAATGAATTCAATCCCGTTTCCACCCAAGCCAATTCTGACTCTCCTACCAAAGAGACAACTTGGGAAATAGATATCCAGAAAAACACCCCAACTAAAGGTCAACAAATGTCCCAGAAATGGGAACATAGTTACCCGAAAGGACGATGGACCAAAAAGAAAAAAGGTGAAGGCCCAGTCCATAATTCCTAACACCAACACAGTGACTTTCAAACTCACAGACATCTCTTTATCCTTAAAAATACCCTAAATCTCTCCCAAAAACCTCAGCCCAGCCTACAATCTGCCTCTCATCCTAACACTTTGGAGCTCAGTGCCAATGGATCTTGCAAAAACAACTCAAAGAGCCAACTTTCCTCCCCAAGGAAAGAAGAGTCTTCTACCATTGTAACCTCCCAAAGGAAAAAAATACAAGACAGAAGATGGTATATGTTCAATTTAGCAAACAAGTGTTCCACCATAAAAAAAATGGTTTGAAACCTCTAAACTAAAATTCAAAGGGATGCCAGGAAGGCGGATGGACAATCAGATGAACTTTAAGGATGTTCCATCGGTCAGCCCCTTCATACGATTGGCGGCTGTGCCACTGATGTGTGATGGAGTGTGGAAGAAACTGGGGGGGGGGGGGCTGTACCGGGTGTTTGGTTGGCGGAGAGGGAACATCCTTCACTGAATAAAAAATGCAACGATTTTTATGCCAAGAGGATCCGTGTGTATGTATCCTTTCTTTTTACTTGTCACTTAAACAAATGTTCTCCTTGGACGTCAAGAGGAATCTACAGAATCGGTCGAGTCATACCTGAACGTAGCAGTGGTAATCTGGGGCATACAATCGGCTTTCTGGCCTCGGAGGAGGCTGTGCGCGTGGTTGCGAAACTCAGGCAACTCCGTGTGGATATCGCCGCGGTGCAGGTAACAAAATCCAATGAAAAGGATTTGTATGACTGCTGACCTATACTCAGCACACGGTGACTTGAATAGCTGCACAGTATCACTGCTGGTGAGAGGCGACCTGGAAGCGGTGACTGATGTTGTTTATTTCTGGCGCAAGTGGCAGATTGGTTTTGGCTGATTTTGCAGTTATTGTGGTTAATGCACCCAGTTACACTGGCGAGAGGAAAACCTTTTTTCTGCCATTAGAGTCGTATATGATGGACATGAGAGGTGTGAAAGCAACCTGTGCCATCTAAAGACCAACTTCGATCTGGTCGTCAGGTACAGCATAGATCTCTTAGATCTGGATATGGGCTCGTAGCTCGTCCTCTACCTTAGATAGAAGCTATCTGGATAGTGTTAGTAGAACAGACGTTGACTTCTTTGGGTGTCCTGCGTTCCACTTTTCTTTTGGAGCGGGGTGACCATAAACTGAACTGAGCAGAATTACGCTGTGAAGGAAAGGTCGACACAAAAACAACCTGCATTTTTTAGGTGGCTTAATGTCTCATTTCGCCCTCAGTTTTTTTTGCACCTAGTACATATCCAGGACCCCCAGTGCTGCCAAGTTTCTTGTCAAAGTCCTGCAACTTAGGATTATATGCAGAGAGTCGGCAAATATTTTATTGTCCAAATCCCATCCGTCTTTCAACCACCTTACTTTTTTCACCGAAACCTTACTTTAAGGACACCCACTCCCTACTCGATCGCCTTGCTTTCAGTCCTCAACCCCCCCCAAAAAAAACAAAAACAGAAGACAGTTGGTGGTCCCTTGCAGAGGGAAAGGGGAAACCAAATGGCCCAAGTTATATTAAGTTTCTCTTTTTGTTTGGGGGATTTTCTTCTTTTTTTTTCTCATCACCACTCCAACCTTTGCATAGGTTTTGCCTTTATTTTTATTTCTGTAAATAAATTTTCTGCGTTTTTTTTTTCTTTCGTACAAAATCCCAGTCACCTACAGTGAGAGGAAGAGTTTAATATATGGATGTCAATTTTGGACTCTTTAAAAAGTTTAACATGAGTTTTTTTTTCTTTTACGAAAACAAATAAAATAAACAAAAATGTTTAGAAGAGCTATAAGTCGTTCCGGGTGGCCTAAAGTCGGTATCAGCCAATCAGCGAGTGAGTCTATCCCCTTTTCACTAGCGCTAGACCAAGAAGATTGTTTTTGCATGTGAGGTGGAGCGTACACCTACCATCAGCTCCTTACTTTGCCTGTGCTACTCATACGCTGGGTTGGCGAGGGCCGGTATCGAACTAGGAACCTTGCGGTTTCTAGGCGAACGCTCTACCGACTGAGTTTTTTTATTAAAAAAAAACAAACAAATAGGACACGAACTGTTATAAAATGTAAACAAAATCTAATTCTCTATAGAATTATCTTAAAAAAGGTAAAAAGATTTAATTTCACCTTCATTAGAGAAGTCAAACTAACAAAATGATTCATTGTGGAGATTGGTGCATGACAGAATTTGGAGGAATCTCTTTTAAAAGAATTCTTATCTTTTACTTATTTAAATACAGAAAAGTGGACAAAAGATGTTTACGTTTCTTTAAATAGCACAAGAACCCGGATGTTGCTATTTAAAAAGAATTTTTTTTTAAAGCAAGAAATACAAATTTATGTGAGAATTTTAATTGAATGAACAAACAGGATGTTTATCATTAAATACACTAAACAGGTTTATCATCAATAAGTTAACACAGGAAATTTTTTTAATTCCCTGATTTTTGGTAATTTTTCTGTACCTAGTGTATTTAATGTTTTTTGTTATTGGTTACTAAGAAGGGGCCAGGTTAGCTCGGTAGAGTGTTCGGCTAGAAACCGCAAGGTTCTTAGTTCGATACCGGTCCTCGCCAACTCAGTGTATGAGTAGCACAGGGATCTGTGCGGTAAAGTAAGGAGCTGATGGTAGGTGTGGCGCTCCACCTCAGACGCAAAAAACAATCTCCTTGGTCTAGCGCTAGTGAAAAGGGTATAGACTCCCTCGCTGATTGGCTGATACCGACATTAGGCTGCCCCGACGACTTTACTTACTTTTACTTTACTAAGAAGAAACGATTTCAAAACTTTTAATTATGTGTTTTGTAAGTACGTAACTTCACTTAAAATGTCGGATTTTGTAAATTTGGGGGCTAATTTAATGTTTAAAATGTATTAGAAATTAATTACATGTGTAATATTATTTTGCCTTTTTTACTGATGCTCATTATGTAAGTATTTTTCAACTAAATTAAAAATTAACTTTAAATAATCGATTTAATTAATTTTGATTCGTTTTTTTTAGTCTTTTTGTTAGTCTCTAGGTAAGAGCATTTATTTTAGTTATTCTACATTAGCGTCACCACAATTTATCTCATAATTTACGGTTACGCCTTTTATAAAAAAATATGGGTTACCCTCCCCTGACTCGGAAGTAAAGGACGAGGAGGGTGGGGACAAAAAAATAGAAATAATCAGAACAGTAAAGGCACTCGAAGATCCCTACTGAGAGAACGAACCAGAAGGCAGCAGAGACGGCTGACAACTGCTGACCAAGAATTATTACTATTTCAATTATGGGTGAATGAACATGGCAGTAGACCCAACAATGAAACACCCTACAACCAGACTTCTTTACCCCACAAGAACTATAGAAAAGCTAAGTGTGTTCATGACTTGTTACTTATATATATATATATATATATATATATATATATATATATATATATATATATATATATATATTATTATACTAAAGCTGAGTTTATCAACCTTCTCCAGCTAAAGGATTTTTTTCTATTTATGTTATGGACACAATATTTATACTTAGATATTCCTTGGTGTTAGCACTACAAAGTGTATGAAAAAAAATTCAGTTTAATTGGCTTTAATTATGCGTAATTAGCAATTAAGTCAACGACCGACCAATCCCTGTCTTGGGGATTACCTGTTGCTCTTCCCATCTCGCTATGTCAGTTAAGTTAACTCTCCTCCCACGCTGTATTTGTCAGTTAGTGAGAGTTAGCCTGTCACAACTGAAAAATCAGCAGTGACGCCCCTACCCTAGGACCTCCGTAGATTCACCCCCCCCCTTTCATTTCTCCAGGCTAAAGAGAATTTTTTTTTTTTTAATAAAGTGGCGTAAATCAGGCTTTAAAATAGATTTTTTTAAATTACTTTAATTATTAATTTATAGAGTCAAATTTAACATGATTATTAAACTTACTTTAAAATAGTTCATGTTGGGTAAAAAAAAAAAGTAGTTATATATTTAAATGTGATGGGATCTTATTCAAATGAGCAAACGTTGACTCCCCCCATCGTTTAACTAAAACAAACTAAAAGAATACATTGCTGACTAACTCCTTGATTTTTGGTAATTTATCTATCTTAAATTAGTGAATCAATCAACTTATTTGGTAAGTAGATAAATTGTCTTTGTTGCTCCGAAAACGGAAAAATTAAAATCTTATTTTGTTTTAAAATCAAGATTTGTGGGTTAAAGTTCGCAAATTTTTTATAAGAAGTATATATTAACATTACCGACAAAAACTTAATTACCTTAACCCCTAAACCGTAACAGAATTTGCAAAAAAACTTAATAAGTTTCCGTTTTAACGACGATTTGCAAGTTTAACCGATTTAAGATTGTTTTGAGATTAAAAAATGTACGAGATAAATAATACACACACATAAACAAACCAATGCCTTTTTATTGTAACTAAGTTTTTGTCGGTAATGTTAATATATACTTATAAAAAATTTATTATGTTTCCTACAGTTTTTAATAGAAAACAAATCAAGAGTTTATTAGAAAATAAGTTGTTTAGAATTAAATTGTCAGCTACGACATAATTTATTTACTAAAAGAATAGGTAAATGCCTCACGATTTAACTCTTAATATTATTGAAAAAGAAAGTTGGGAAAATCAGAATTACAATGTTAGAAAATATTTATAATAAAATTTTAACTGAACGGTAATATCTGCTTTCTGGATATAAACGGGAGAATTATTTGTTTCCAAATAAAATAATAAATTTCTTCAAACACTGTTTGTTTGAGTTTTCTTTTACAGAGTATAAATATACATGCGTCACGGATACGAACCTATTAACTTATGGACCCTTTTCTTTGATTAAATAAATACGATTTTGCTGTACATTAAAGAAAAGTATTTATTTTACATTTTATAAATTTTTAAAATCCCTGAAAAATAAAATAAAAATGTAGACAATAGGAACTTTTAATATAAAATTCTTTTGAAAATAATCTAACAATTAAAAAACAACAAAAAAGAAAAAGATACATATTTTTTCTTATTTACGAGATTTATAGGTACCACCAATTTGACCCTGTGCAATTTACCCCCCACCTACATTTAAGACAATGAAACTTGCAGAAAAATTAATATTTTCTAGAAATTTTTTTTCCTTCGAAAGAAAAAACATTAAACAAACTCCTGATGATTTTTAAAAATTTTTATCAGCTTACGAAAATAATGAAAATTATGATTGAAAAACAATGTTTTCATTTTTGCACTGTTAAATCAACTGAAATTTAACGTAGCTAAAAACAAGTTACGATAAGAGGATTTTTAAAAAATTCTATGAAAAATCAATTAATGGTCCGATTTTCACGAAAATTTCCATAAAGTTTTACCATTGGATGTAAATACATCTAAAATAGTTTTTTTTTCTAAAATATATTAGGGGAAATATTTTTTACGAGGTCTATCCCCCCCCCTATTTTATTTTATGAGATAAAAAAATGACCTGGAAAAAAAAATTTGGTACTTTTTTTCTATAAAGATAAGAGGCTGAATAACTATATCAATGAAATTGTATAACGTACCGAACTATAGTTTTTTTTAGGAAAAATTAATGAAATCGGAAATAAAAAGTGCAAAAAAATGTCATTATATTAATATTTGAAAACTTTTTTTTGCATGTAATTGGTATGTACTATATTCTATTAAATTCTCAAAAAAAAAAAATTTTTTTATAAGAAATGAATTTTTACGAGATTTTCAATCTTTTGTGTGATTAAATATTTTTTTTTCTGCGTGAAATAAATAAAAAAATTTTTTCTGCGGAAAAAAATCGAATTTTTCACGGATATTTAAAAATATGAATTTTAGAATTCAGGTGAATTAAAAGTTGGTCCGATCCGTGCTCGATTAATATTTTAAAAAGAATTTGTAATTTTTATTGTTGAATAATAATGTGTGATTCTTAGAATATACGGAAGAGCAAAACTGACATATGACGAGACGCTTCTCGGTAACTAAAGTTTTTTTTCTGTGCGGAAAAAATTATTTTATTTAACTTTTACGACCAATTAGAATAAAAATAATATATTGAATGATTGTTTTATCAGTTTTTCTCTTAAAAAAATATTCAAATTTTCATTTTATTTTCGATTTTAAGAATTAATTCTAAAACCGAAGACATTTTTAACGTCAATTTCACTGCGAAATTTTAAGATTAAATATTTTCAAGTTTTTATTCATAGTAAATTGTAATATTAAAGTTTATAAAGATTTTATTCATTTTAAATTGTAATATTAAAGTTTTTAAAGGTTTTATTCATTTTAATAGAAAAAATTTGGCTAAAAAAGTTTGTCCGTTACACCCATCCGTACTTATACGCATAACCGTAAGAGGGTAATAATATGTATTTCTTTCTCTCTAAATCGCAGCCTGAAAATTACCCTTTCGCACGTAATATGGATAGGTTTGTTTATTTTTTAAGATAACGATGTAATTTTTCCCAATCGGATAATTTGATCTTTGAATTAACTATTTTTCTTTGTAACAACCCTGTACGTTCTGTTTTTTACAAGATTTTTTTGATAAACAAAGTTCGGAAATATTTTTTTCGTTTTATTCAAGATGGCCTAAACGGTTTGGTGGTACCTAGAGATTTAAGTTTCAATGTTTAAGATGCCCTATTTCCAAAACCGATTTATTAGTGAATTATCTTTTTTTACATATGTTCCATCATTAAATTGTCTTTCGAAAAATGTAAAATTTATTTATGTACAAAAAAAAAAAATCTTGGTACGGGGGATCAACGCGTGAAACATATTGGTGCATATCGCATTAATGCGTTCTGGCCCCTTGCCCTAAAAAACGCTACATGATGCCTTCTGAAAATTCGAACCGTGCTATTTATGAACTTCCTACCTGGGTAAAGAAGAACAATTTCCTCATAAATTCCTACAATAAAATAAATTGAACCCTCATTTTATGTCTGTGTTTTTGCAATAAATGTTTTATTTTTCTTGCACCCATTATTTTACAATACTAAATATATTTTCTTGGAGATATGTTAGCGCCATATATATTTATAATATGCCTAGACTACATAAGTAAACATCATTAGATGTTATAAATAATTATTTTTTAAAAAGCAAGAAGCAGGCAATATTCTGCACCGAATGCAGCATGAAACATCACCCTCTATGTGAACTCCGATAAAACCAAGTTCATGTGTTTTTAAAATTAAGGAGGCATCTCCACGTTCGATGATAAACCCTGGAAATTGGTGTTACAATTAACGTAGCTAGGTAGTAATATCTTATCTAAAGAAAGCCATGTTAATCAATGCATAGTGAAAGGCATGGTCTTCCATGGACTATCAGTCATATAGAAATCTGATCTCATTGACAAGTTAAAGCAACAATTCTTCACAACCATAGCTGTATCATTGCTACTGTACAACTGCACCACTTGGACACTAACATAGCACCTAGAGAATAAGCTACATGGGAACTGCCACAGAATGCAGTATGTAATTTCAAAAAAGTTGTGGAAGCAACACCCCATGAGAAAGCAGCTGTATGGCCACTTGCCACTTATCACACAAACAATCTGAGTAAAATGCTGGACACTGCTGGAGAATCAAGGACAAACTCATGATGTTTTTATGGAAACCAGCAGACAGGCACCACAGTGTGGACCGTTGAGCAAAGATGTACATTGACCAACTCTGTGCAGATATTGGATGCTGTGAAGAGGACCTCTTGAGAACAATGATTGATAGGGTAGGGTTGGCTAGCGATTGTCATGGATATCCATGATTAAAATCCTACTTACCTTTAATTACAAATTAACTAACCAAGTGACCCTTCTCTTGTTCTTCCTTTGGTCATTTGAAAATGTTTACTCCAGTTTAAATAACTTATTTGGACAGTTTGGGAAAACTTTAAATTAGTGAAATAATATTATCATGTGATTTTTTCCAACAATCTAAACCGAGCACAATGGGTGACCCAACGGGTCACGTATTTTCTAGTATATATATATATATATATATAGTCTCGGGTCTGCATTCTGTGGTCGCTGGTTTGATCTCTGTAGGAGGGAGATCACAGTATACACTGCTGATGAGAACTAATAGGTCGAAACAGCTGTCCATTGTTTCACCAAGTCACACGTTTTGTTCGCTGAAATTGCTGGTCGTGGTTATTTAATTGTATATAATTCCCCTATCACTCTCTCTCTCTCTCTCTCTCTCTCTTATATATATTATATATATATATATATATATATATATATATATATATATGATACAAGACTGTCAGAAAGGAGCGCCTCACGTTAAACCAACAAATAAACTACCTCTTAACCGTCCCACAGACAGGCGATCATTTTTTAGTCTCTATAAAAAATAAACATTCCTGGATATATTAAATATATGGTGAATCTCTAAATGTATGTGCATGTACGTATGTGTATGAATGTTGGATTGGTTTGAATGTGTATGCATATACGTGTATACATATGCACGTGTGTATTTATTTAGGGGTAAATATGTACGTGTAAGTATAGTGTTTTTGTGTGTGTGCGGTTGTGTGTGTGTGTGTGTGTATACATACTTATGCGTGTATGGGTGCATGGGGTATACACGTGTACATGTATTTTTTTGGTTGTATTATATATTTTTCATTTCTGCATTGGAAAAAGAAAAAAAAAAGTCACAGAGCACAAGCCACGCCTTCCCAGTCAGTCAAATCCGTCCCATCCGGATCTGATAAACCCTATAAATACCCGGCCGTTCAGATAACTCCTCACTTGTCTCCTCGTCGATTACCCGTCAACAAATACCCGGGGTGGGACACACAAGACCACAACAGACCGACAAGCCATAAAAATCCCAAGGTCGAAAACTACAGCAACTAAATAAGACAGAATCCACAAAACGTAAGTCCATATTTTATACTGCCTATACGAGACCAATTTTATGATGGACCCTTTCGTTTGATCAAAGAATTTGTTCATTTACCATATGCCTCGTGCATGAGTCGATTTCATAGAAAAGGAGATTTAAGATAATCAAACATCAAATTTCGTCGATATCCCTCAATCATTGATTTTACCCCAACAAATCCTCAATTAACGATATGTCTTGTGTATAGGTTGATCATATTTCCTGTCAATACAACAACAAATCAGACCAATATACCGTTCCATTTTTCAGCATATTGTAATTTAGTAAGCTCATCCAAGTCAGCAATAGGCTATATTTTAATGGTCCCTAAATCGGATTTCAGAAAACTATCCTACTACAGAATAAGGAGAAAGTCGTATGATAAAACGAGTATTTAGTCCAACTAAAATGTTACTTATCTATATATCAATCTCTCTCTCTCTCTCTATTATATATATATATATATATATATATATATATAATACAGTTCAAACCTGAGCTAAAATCCTGGACGAGGTTGTTTGCATTCTGCATAGCGCTAGCGCTAATACCCTTGGGATAGGTATACATTCAACTACTCTCCCTCCAGTTATAGGTAAATAGTAAGGCAGAGTGGACTCTTTAACCTTGGCTAGGTAACCAGTCAGGAAAACTCACACACACACACACACACACACACACACACATATATATATATATATATATGTGTGTGTGTGTGTGTGTGTGTGTATTGGAGGTGAATGGTGCAATGGTTACCGACATTGGAAATGAACGAGGATGTTTGCATTCCACATTGCGCTCATACCCTTGGGAAGAGTATACATCTATTTTCCTTCAAGCTATAGGTAAATAGTAGTACAGACTGGACTATTTAACCTTGGTTAGGCAACCTGACTAGGAGAAGGAAAACTGTATTCAAACTTGGGAAACTCTGCTTAAGAAATTAACTTTGTGTCACACCCTCCTCCTGCGAAGGGGTTGGTAAATATATAAGATATGGGGTTGATAATATATATATATATATATATATATATATATATATATATATATATATATATAATTCTCTATTACCATCTACATTAGGACATATCAACGCCACGTCTGTCATCCAATTTTCAAAATGACAAAGCAGCGTTCATTAATTGTGAAACTGTCCTCAATGGTCATAACTATAACATGAACTTCTGCAGTTAGCTGTAATTAATCAATATCTTGATTAATTCAGTGGATTTAACCCTGAAGATCCTTATAGTGAAAGTCGAGTAGGTTATTTCTGTACACACACACATATATTATATATATATATATATATATATATATATATATATATATATATATATATCGTCAATTTCTGTATTATATTTTTTTTGCATTGAATAATATCATCTAATTTTCTTGTCTCCCATATTTCGTCGAGGCCTGCGTCTCTTTTTTACTTAGGTTCTACTTTTTATTGCTTTTAGGACTTCACTGAGTTCGTCTATCGTACAGTCTTCTCGCTTCGTGCTTAGTTGGCTATCAAACATTTTAAAATATTTTTGGAGGGTTTCCAAGCAGATTTTTGAAGTGTTCTTTCCACTTCAGGAGTCTAGCTTCTTGGCTGGTTGCTTTTAGCTTTGATCTCGTAGTGCTTTTCCTACCACTAATTTCATCTAATGTTTGCCATGCTAATTGTGATTGTCTGCCTTCAATAGAATTTCTGATTTTGTTTATTTGCTCTATGTTTGTTTTTTGTTGTTTTTTTTTTTTTTGTAAATTTTAATAAGTTCTATCAGGGCTTTCTTGAGATTTTGTACATTGCTATTGGTTGCGTTTATTATGTAGGGATGCTTTTTTAATATTATCTCTCTTTTCTCTAACTGCTTTTGTCTCCCAGGTGACAATATATTTGGCTTTTTGGTATCATAGTCTAGATCAATGTCAAGTTGTGAGACACTTGGTGGGACTCAAATTCAAGCCTAATATAAGAAAGTATTCGCGGCCAAAATAAAATTTGTTGTTTTTTATCAGAACAAAACTATGTAACCTTCTTGCAGAATTCTATATTAGAATAATATAAACAGGACAAAAAACTGCATGTACAAAGTTTTCAACTGATGGTCTTTCACCCGAGTGACAACAAATCTCTCCAAGATTCTTCAGGGCATTTTTAACAATGATGTGTACTCAATCCCACTTCTGATTTCCAATTCCTTCTATTTCTTTTCCAAACAGTTGGATACCGTTGCAATGGCTCTGCCATGTTCCACTGCCTTTTATTTTCTTTAGTTCTCTGGCAAGATCCAAGTATTTGTTTATGTGTTCGTTTCTTTCATTGTTTAACGGCAAAATCCACTAAATAACCAGATTTTTTCTAGCTCAGCTCTTTTGGTCGGGATTCGGCAATCTGTTTGTGTTTCAAAGTCCCTGATAATTTTATGGATCTCATTTTCTATAACGGATTATGGTTTGTGCATATACCATTTATTATTAAATTTTAATCTCTTGCATAATTTCCAGTAGATCACCTTTCTCACCCGGTCATGCATAATCCTGTATTCTTTTCGATCCATGGATAACTTCTGCCAGTAAAGTTAACGTGCTTTAAGCATTGATAATAATTGGTAATTCCAATTATTATTGTTATTATTATTTACTCCTTTTGAGTTTTCACATCAGCATTAGCTGATGGTCTTTCACTGGAGTCTGAGTGACAGCAAATCTCATCAGGTCTCCAGGACTCTGAGTATTCTGGCAGATTGCTACAGTGCATTGTTCTGTATGGTATCAATCCTTCCTCTGATTTCCAGACTTTCCAAACCCTTTTCCAATCCTTTTGGGACCGTTCCAAGTGCACCAACTACAATTGGTATCACTTTGACTTTCATATTCCATAACTTTTCAGTTCTCTGGCAAGGTCCAGATATTTGCCCATTTTTTCATTTTCCTTTAGCTTCACCTGTGATCTGCTGGAACTGCAAAATCCACCAGTTGACAAGTTCTTTCTTGTTTGTTAATCAGCACTCGGTCTGGTCTTCTTGCTGGGATAAGGTGATCCGTTTTTATTTCAAAGTCCCAGAGAATTTTATGCGTTTCGTTCTCAAGAACAGATTCTGGTTTATGCATATACCATTTTGTTGTATGGTCAAAATTCATTTTTTTGCATAATTCTTAGTGGATCGCCTTCCAACCCAGTCGTGTCGTTTTGTACTCCCGTTGTGCTAGTTTGCTACATTCGCATAGTACATGGTTTATGGTCTCATCTCATAGTCTACATTTAATATTTTGTTGGGTCTTATCAATTTTTTCTTTGACATAGTTTATCCTTATGGCATTATTCTGTGCAGCAATTATTAGTGATTCAGTTTCTCTTAATTTATTATTATTATTATTATTATTATTATTATTATTATTATTATTATTATTATTATTATTTTCAGGTGACAATGGGATAAAAGTATTCTTATTTCTGGTTGTCAGCATCTTGGTAACTCCAGGTAAGTGAACCTTTTTTGTAACCAAAAGTACAGGGTCACCCCCCCCCCACCCCCCAAAAAAACAGAATTTGTGTTCTGTTGATTTTTTGTGCTGGTAGTCTACATCTACAGGGTGACCCCCCCCCCGCAAAAAAAACAGAATGTGGGGTCTGTTTTGGGGGGGTCACCCTGTAATAACCATCCCTAATCAGTTGTCTAATCAAAGAACTTTGCGTTGTTTTAAAAATAGATTTTTTTAATTGTTGTCCTTGACAACCAAAAAACCTTGGCTTACCAGCCCCAATACACATACTCACTTACACTCACAGATAGACTATGGGTAATTCCATGTCAAATCATCCAGGCTATGTCACCCACTCCCTTCAATCTTTCTGAAATTTTGTTAAAGTTAAAGTTAGACAATCCCCAAAATTTAAGCTTCCAATTCCACAAATTGGCAAAGATGTCGATGTTTAACTCTCCAAATTTCAGGGGGGTGGTCGCGAAAAATGGCGACTTTTTTGTAACTTATTTTTGTATGTAAAATGAGTTCTAGACCTTCCCCACTCCTAAAAATTGATTTCTAAAAGCATTTTAGCCCAAGAAATCCAAAACTGCTGTCAAAAAATGTCCTAAAGTTAACCAATTTTAAGTTATTAATGATTTCTGATTTGCAAAATTTTAACTGATATTGTAGCTTCGGTTCTGAGCAAATATCAAACTACCTTTTATCTAAAAATTGGTCTGTAAAACATTTTTGCCCAAGGAATAAAAAATGCCATCAAAAAGTCTTAAAGTCAACCAATTTCAAGTTATTGATGATTTCTAATTTTTTCATAGCAAGATCAATATCTCGATCTGGCACTGCATGTATGACAACATATTTTCTATTATCATTTCACATATATTGAACATAATTTGTACGAAAAAAGAATGTTTTGTTTTTGCTCAGAACTGAATCTACAAGATTTTGAAAAAAATTGTTAAAATTCTGCTCTTCAGTTTTTCTGAAATTTTATTCATGTTAAAGTTAGATAATTGCCAAACTTTGAGCTCCCAATTCCAAAAATTAATGGAGTTATGTCGATTTTTAGCTTTCCAAATTTCGCGAAATGGTGACTTTTTGTAATCTATTTTTGTCTGTAAAATGAGTTCTAGAGCTTCCATACTCCTAAAAATTGGTTTATAAAAGCATTTTGGCCTGAGGAATCCAATAATGCCATTAGGTTGATCATGCTTAATTCTGAGAAGATACAGCAATTGTGGCATTAGGGGGCCAAAGTGAAATATTTTTTAATGTGTTATGCAATATAGTGCGGGATTCACCTTGTCGACTGGGGCGTTAGAATGCACCGACTGCACCTCTACAGAAGGGTAAGACTCCCCCAATTGGGCAACCTGTCTGCCGTGGGTGGCGACCCGTGATGCTTAAGGATAAGAACCCAGGTGGTTGAGCAGTCTATGACATGCAATATTCCACTTTGGCCCTTACTTGGACCAGACGGACGATTGGAGAGGCCCCCTCCAATCAATCGGCTGGTTATGTCAAGCCCTATCACCTATATAATTTTCCCAACCTTATTGCCCTTATGCCAAGTCACAACCCTTTTTATCATATAAGGTGGTGGCTGAGGATCTACATGTCCTGGGAATTACGTTAAACTCTATCTGATGGTGAGGTTCCAGTTCTGGAGATCTGGGGAATGTGTAGCACCCCTACATCCCCATTGCTCCTGGTCCACTCTGACCAGGAGTGGTAATAACCGTTAGGGTCCCATTTATGGATTAAATTAAAAAACATGAGTTTATAAACAAAATTTGATTATCCATTAAGAATGACTTTATTTCAAAACTTAATCGGCATTAAATGATCCAGTGAGGTTGATATGCCGTAAACAAACCAAACCAAACCAAATTGGCCGAAGCAGAAACAGGAAAATAAATTTTTCTTATTGAAAGAAGAAAAAAACAAATGAAATGGAAATTAAATGAATAAAATAAGTAGATTATTTTCTATATGTGATGGTGTATTGTTATATTGAGAGGGGTTAAGGGCTCATATCTCTGCCAATTCTTCGAATTGAGCACTCTATTTAGCATCAAAGAATTCTACGCATCGAAATCTATCAAAAAATGTCAATCGACACCTAATCATGTATAAATTGTTCTCTAGCTGCTAAGGCACCGCCGATGAGGTTTACTAATTGGCATTCTACTGAAAAACCATGGACAAGATTACATGTTGATTTTGCTACTTTATTGTAGTTGATAGTTTTACTAAATGACCAAAAGGACTAAGGAAACTAAGGAAAGGACTAAGAAACCGACATCAACTGTCGTAATTGATTTTTTTTTTTTTTTTTTTGCATGAAATATTCTCGAGGCATAGCTGTTCTGAAACTATTGTTTCTGACAATGAGATACAATTTACGTCAAAAGATTTTTAAATGTTCTGTGAATCTTTTGCGATCAATCATATTACGACATCTGTTTTCCATCCAAGAGCGAATGGATTAGCAAATAGATTTGTCGATACGCTGAAAAGAGCTCTGAAAAAATGTGACGTTAGAGACTCTGGAGAAATAAGAATGCAACCATTCCTACGAGTATATCCTAATGTAATATCAAATATGTGTTATGTAATCGCCACCAGCACCTATAATTTGTGGCCTTGTGCCAGACTTAGAAAAAAACCTTTAGAAAAATGTACTACCGATTATCTTATATTACTGGGTGGTCTTTGTAGAATCACCGAAAAGTAGTTAGGAAAGATAAAATCTTTTAACGAGAGAAAGGAGACGATAAGTCTAGGTTTAACGAAAAAATAGGATTAGTGACTACAAGGAGTCTTTAATCTTTCAAGGCTGTGAACCTTAGTTGACCAGAGAGATTCGAAGGAATCGAACATTCGATTCAGTCGAGGGCTAGCTCGAACTTTCTAGAGAAAGAAACTTCTAGAAGATTATTCAGACACACTATATTAACGAGTCAGTGAGGGATCAGAACCAGAAAGAAGAGTCTGCGATCGGAGAGGGTCAGAGCAGTCAGAGATCGGGTCTAGTCAGAGAAGATATCAGAGCCAGGAGGCCACACGTGGCAGTTGATGAACTGATGTCGCTAAGTACTCAACCTGAATTTTAATCTTTTACGCGAGACGAAGTTGAAAACAATTATTATTATTAACGAAGTCGCTGGAGTACTGACCATTGAGACAACTAAGAGTTACTAAAAGAAAAACATATGTGTTAACGAAATCTCTCTCTCAAAAGTTATAGTGAAGTTTTTAATATAATAAACTTCTGAAAAGTAAACACAGTATTATCATTCTTCTTTTACTACGACGAGAAAAATACTAGGGGAATCGTTTTCAATGAAATTCCCCTGACCTCTGGATACCCGTTGAGATAAAGTCAATTGGCCGTAACGAAGAAGCACGCGGCCGTGAAACGTGATACATTTCACTTGACCATAAACGAAAGGAGTGTGGAAGAATTTTGGGGCCACAGACGATGACTGCTAGATCGTGTCAGTTGTAAACAAACTACCGTACGAATATACAAGATACGAATTGTAGTGCCGTGAAAGAAAAGGCACGACGTAACACATTACGAACTGGTACCGTAACGTGACATATTCCGAATTGGTACCGTGACTACGAACACCCATAACATTACATATGTCACCGACAGATTTGATGTTTGCCAGGAAAGCTAGATCAGTGTTTGATAAATTGCTACCGGCGGAAAAAATTAACTCGAAAAGAAGACGGATAGAGTAAAATTTTCAACCAAAATGAAAAATATTCTTTGAAATATATAGAAAAATAAGGAAGAAGGTATAATTGAAAAACGTATCGGCAGAGTATAATATATGATATATGATTCAAGGTCTGAGGTCGGTACATAAAGGCCACCTAAACAAATTGAAGAAAAAATACTCGGATTGTAAAGATACAAGATTGGTGGAACCAATGAAAAGAAATCCTACTGAAACATTGGATATTGATCCCAAAAGAAAGAGTTATGGCTTCCAGAGGAAGTAAAATCTCAAAAGTGGGGGTTATTGTAAGGGTAGATATTTCCCTTACAAGATAGTTGGACTCGTCGGATATGCGAATATGCGAGGTTATTCGTAGTCGAGTTACGTAGTAATATTCATAGTTAAGTCACTACTAATTGAGTAGCTAATCATTCTGTAGGAGAACTTGGCATTGACTCTATTATTCATATCCTTGTACAAAAAGTAATAAACCTTTTCCGGATTTTCAATGTTGTATTAAATAAATTCCATCTCAAAACTATAGAAATAAACATGTATTGTTGACCCCATGTTGTAATATTCTGTCCTGGGCGTTCGAAAGGCATGAGCCAAAGACAGGTTCACAAATAAAGAAAACACGATAACACAGTTTAATGATAGTACGCTAATAAAGGAGAAAGGTGTGACACATCTTACAATTTGTGGTGTAGCAGAGAACACTTAAATTTATGACGTCAGCGAGAAAGTTCGTTTAACTATAAGTCGACTGCTGGAATTTACAAGTTGGCTTCAATGTGGTCTTGCTTAATTGCTATCAACTGCTACTGGAACGACATTCTGACCCCGACTGCAAGTCTGAATCTGAAGTTTGGGCTAAAAGCTGACTCGTACAAATGCAGAATTCATCAGCACATCCTGCCCCGATTTTTTTTAGTCTGGGATCACTAATTTTCAAACTATTAACTTTTTGGGGTCTAATTTCTCTTAAAACTTAAAGAAATTTATGTTTTAACGGATATTTTTATGGCTTTCCTGAAATTTTCTTCACATGCGGCGCTCATTTGTTCTTTTAGGGACACACCCACATAAATATGGATGAAGCTAATATATTGAATTTTCCTTCTTTTTCCTCAGACCGCATGTTCCTTCAAACATTGTGTCAAAATAGTCATATATATCCGTGAATATTTTTATTTGTATAATTACTTTTAAAATAGATTTTATCCTTTTTGCTAAGAGATTGACCAATTTTTATGTTTACAGGATTACTATTACCATTCAAGGTTCCAGCCAGTCTTCCATTACTGAAGGCTAAAGTTTCAGAATTACCTGCCGCTGCCCCACTCCATAAGAGATCGGTACATTCTCTGGCATCGGAACTTCCAGCTGAACTCTCTGCAGTCTTCCATTACTGAAGGCTAAAGTTTCAGAATTACCTGCCGCTGCCCACTCCATAAGAGATCGGTACATTTCCTGGCATCGGAACTTCCAGCTGAACTCTCTGCCAGTCTTCCATTACTGAAGGCTAAAGTTTCAGAATTACCTGCCGCTGCCCACTCCATAAGAGATCGGAACATTTCCTGGCATCGAACTTCCAGCTGAACTCTCTGCCAGTCTTCCATTACTGAAGGCTAAAGTTTCAGAATTACCTGCCGCTGCCCCACTCCATAAGAGATCGGAACATTTCCTGGCATCGGAACTTCCAGCTGAACTCTCTGCCAGTCTTCCATTACTGAAGGCTAAAGTTTCAGAATTACCTGCCGCTGCCCCACTCCATAAGAGATCGGTACATTCCTGGCATCGGAACTTCCAGCTGAACTCTCTGCCAGTCTTCCATTACTGAAGGCTAAAGTTTCAGAATTACCTGCCGCTGTCCCACTCCATAAGAGATCGGTACATTTCTGGCATCGGAACTTCCAGCTGAACTCTCTGCCAGTCTTCCATTACTGAAGGCTAAAGTTTCAGAATTACCTGCCGCTGCCCACTCCATAAGAGATCGGTACATTTCCTGGCATCGGAACTTCCAGCTGAACTCTCTGCCAGTCTTCCATTACTGAAGGCTAAAGTTTCAGAATTACCTGCCGCTGCCCCACTCCATAAGAGATCGGAACATTTCCTGGCATCGGAACTTCCAGCTGAACTCTCTGCCAGTCTTCCATTACTGAAGGCTAAAGTTTCAGAATTACCTGCCGCTGCCCACTCCATAAGAGATCGGAACATTTCCTGGCATCGGAACTTCCAGCTGAACTCTCTGCCAGTCTTCCATTACTGAAGGCTAAAGTTTCAGAATTACCTGCCGCTGCCCCACTCCATAAGAGATCGGTACATTTCCTGGCATCGGAACTTCCAGCTGAACTCTCTGCCAGTCTTCCATTACTGAAGGCTAAAGTTTCAGAATTACCTGCCGCTGCCCCACTCCATAAGAGATCGGTACATTTCCTGGCATCGGAACTTCCAGCTGAACTCTCTGCCAGTCTTCCATTACTGAAGGCTAAAGTTTCAGAATTACCTGCCGCTGCCCACTCCATAAGAGATCGGTACATTTCCTGGCATCGGAACTTCCAGCTGAACTCTCTGCCAGTCTTCCATTACTGAAGGCTAAAGTTTCAGAATTACCTGCCGCTGCCCCACTCCATAAGAGATCGGTACATTTCCTGGCATCGGAACTTCCAGCTGAACTCTCTGCAGTCTTCCATTACTGAAGGCTAAAGTTTCAGAATTACCTGCCGCTGCCCCACTCCATAAGAGATCGGTACATTTCCTGGCATCGGAACTTCCAGCTGAACTCTCTGCCAGTCTTCCATTACTGAAGGCTAAAGTTTCAGAATTACCTGCCGCTGCCCCACTCCATAAGAGATCGGAACATTTCCTGGCATCGGAACTTCCAGCTGAACTCTCTGCAGTCTTCCATTACTGAAGGCTAAAGTTTCAGAATTACCTGCCGCTGCCCCACTCCATAAGAGATCGGAACATTTCCTGGCATCGGAACTTCCAGCTGAACTCTCTGCCAGTCTTCCATTACTGAAGGCTAAAGTTTCAGAATTACCTGCCGCTGCCCCACTCCATAAGAGATCGGAACATTTCCTGGCATCGGAACTTCCAGCTGAACTCTCTGCCAGTCTTCCATTACTGAAGGCTAAAGTTTCAGAATTACCTGCCGCTGCCCCACTCCATAAGAGATCGGTACATTTCCTGGCATCGGAACTTCCAGCTGAACTCTCTGCAGTCTTCCATTACTGAAGGCTAAAGTTTCAGAATTACCTGCCGCTGCCCCACTCCATAAGAGATCGGTACATTTCCTGGCATCGGAACTTCCAGCTGAACTCTCTGCCAGTCTTCCATTACTGAAGGCTAAAGTTTCAGAATTACCTGCCTGCCCCACTCCATAAGAGATCGGTACATTTCCTGGCATCGGAACTTCCAGCTGAACTCTCTGCCAGTCTTCCATTACTGAAGGCTAAAGTTTCAGAATTACCTGCCGCTGCCCCACTCCATAAGAGATCGGTACATTTCCTGGCATCGGAACTTCCAGCTGAACTCTCTGCCAGTCTTCCATTACTGAAGGCTAAAGTTTCAGAATTACCTGCCGCTGCCCACTCCATAAGAGATCGGTACATTTCCTGGCATCGGAACTTCCAGCTGAACTCTCTGCCAGTCTTCCATTACTGAAGGCTAAAGTTTCAGAATTACCTGCCGCTGCCCCACTCCATAAGAGATCGGTACATTTCCTGGCATCGGAACTTCCAGCTGAACTCTCTGCCAGTCTTCCATTACTGAAGGCTAAAGTTTCAGAATTACCTGCCGCTGCCCCACTCCATAAGAGATCGGACATTTCCTGGCATCGGAACTTCCAGCTGAACTCTCTGCCAGTCTTCCATTACTGAAGGCTAAAGTTTCAGAATTACCTGCCGCTGCCCCACTCCATAAGAGATCGGTACATTTCCTGGCATCGGAACTTCCAGCTGAACTCTCTGCCAGTCTTCCATTACTGAAGGCTAAAGTTTCAGAATTACCTGCCGCTGCCCCACTCCATAAGAGATCGGAACATTTCCTGGCATCGGAACTTCCAGCTGAACTCTCTGCCAGTCTTCCATTACTGAAGGCTAAAGTTTCAGAATTACCTGCCGCTGCCCCACTCCATAAGAGATCGGTACATTTCCTGGCATCGGAACTTCCAGCTGAACTCTCTGCCAGTCTTCCATTACTGAAGGCTAAAGTTTCAGAATTACCTGCCGCTGCCCACTCCATAAGAGATCGGTACATTTCCTGGCATCGGAACTTCCAGCTGAACTCTCTGCCAGTCTTCCATTACTGAAGGCTAAAGTTTCAGAATTACCTGCCGCTGCCCCACTCCATAAGAGATCGGACATTTCCTGGCATCGGAACTTCCAGCTGAACTCTCTGCCAGTCTTCCATTACTGAAGGCTAAAGTTTCAGAATTACCTGCCGCTGCCCCACTCCATAAGAGATCGGTACATTTCCTGGCATCGGAACTTCCAGCTGAACTCTCTGCCAGTCTTCCATTACTGAAGGCTAAAGTTTCAGAATTACCTGCCGCTGCCCCACTCCATAAGAGATCGGAACATTTCCTGGCATCGGAACTTCCAGCTGAACTCTCTGCCAGTCTTCCATTACTGAAGGCTAAAGTTTCAGAATTACCTGCCGCTGCCCCACTCCATAAGAGATCGGAACATTTCCTGGCATCGGAACTTCCAGCTGAACTCTCTGCCAGTCTTCCATTACTGAAGGCTAAAGTTTCAGAATTACCTGCCGCTGCCCCACTCCATAAGAGATCGGACATTTCCTGGCATCGGAACTTCCAGCTGAACTCTCTGCCAGTCTTCCATTACTGAAGGCTAAAGTTTCAGAATTACCTGCCGCTGCCCCACTCCATAAGAGATCGGAACATTTCCTGGCATCGGAACTTCCAGCTGAACTCTCTGCCAGTCTTCCATTACTGAAGGCTAAAGTTTCAGAATTACCTGCCGCTGCCCCACTCCATAAGAGATCGGTACATTTCCTGGCATCGGAACTTCCAGCTGAACTCTCTGCCAGTCTTCCATTACTGAAGGCTAAAGTTTCAGAATTACCTGCCGCTGCCCCACTCCATAAGAGATCGGTACATTTCCTGGCATCGGAACTTCCAGCTGAACTCTCTGCCAGTCTTCCATTACTGAAGGCTAAAGTTTCAGAATTACCTGCCGCTGCCCCACTCCATAAGAGATCGGAACATTTCCTGGCATCGGAACTTCCAGCTGAACTCTCTGCCAGTCTTCCATTACTGAAGGCTAAAGTTTCAGAATTACCTGCCGCTGCCCCACTCCATAAGAGATCGGTACATTTCCTGGCATCGGAACTTCCAGCTGAACTCTCTGCCAGTCTTCCATTACTGAAGGCTAAAGTTTCAGAATTACCTGCCGCTGCCCCACTCCATAAGAGATCGGAACATTTCCTGGCATCGGAACTTCCAGCTGAACTCTCTGCCAGTCTTCCATTACTGAAGGCTAAAGTTTCAGAATTACCTGCCGCTGCCCCACTCCATAAGAGATCGGAACATTTCCTGGCATCGGAACTTCCAGCTGAACTCTCTGCCAGTCTTCCATTACTGAAGGCTAAAGTTTCAGAATTACCTGCCGCTGCCCCACTCCATAAGAGATCGGTACATTTCCTGGCATCGGAACTTCCAGCTGAACTCTCTGCCAGTCTTCCATTACTGAAGGCTAAAGTTTCAGAATTACCTGCCGCTGCCCCACTCCATAAGAGATCGGTACATTTCCTGGCATCGGAACTTCCAGCTGAACTCTCTGCCAGTCTTCCATTACTGAAGGCTAAAGTTTCAGAATTACCTGCCGCTGCCCCACTCCATAAGAGATCGGTACATTTCCTGGCATCGGAACTTCCAGCTGAACTCTCTGCCAGTCTTCCATTACTGAAGGCTAAAGTTTCAGAATTACCTGCCGCTGCCCCACTCCATAAGAGATCGGTACATTTCCTGGCATCGGAACTTCCAGCTGAACTCTCTGCCAGTCTTCCATTACTGAAGGCTAAAGTTTCAGAATTACCTGCCGCTGCCCCACTCCATAAGAGATCGGAACATTTCCTGGCATCGGAACTTCCAGCTGAACTCTCTGCCAGTCTTCCATTACTGAAGGCTAAAGTTTCAGAATTACCTGCCGCTGCCCCACTCCATAAGAGATCGGTACATTTCCTGGCATCGGAACTTCCAGCTGAACTCTCTGCCAGTCTTCCATTACTGAAGGCTAAAGTTTCAGAATTACCTGCCGCTGCCCCACTCCATAAGAGATCGGTACATTTCCTGGCATCGGAACTTCCAGCTGAACTCTCTGCCAGTCTTCCATTACTGAAGGCTAAAGTTTCAGAATTACCTGCCGCTGCCCCACTCCATAAGAGATCGGTACATTTCCTGGCATCGGAACTTCCAGCTGAACTCTCTGCCAGTCTTCCATTACTGAAGGCTAAAGTTTCAGAATTACCTGCCGCTGCCCCACTCCATAAGAGATCGGTACATTTCCTGGCATCGGAACTTCCAGCTGAACTCTCTGCCAGTCTTCCATTACTGAAGGCTAAAGTTTCAGAATTACCTGCCGCTGCCCCACTCCATAAGAGATCGGTACATTTCCTGGCATCGGAACTTCCAGCTGAACTCTCTGCCAGTCTTCCATTACTGAAGGCTAAAGTTTCAGAATTACCTGCCGCTGCCCCACTCCATAAGAGATCGGTACATTTCCTGGCATCGGAACTTCCAGCTGAACTCTCTGCCAGTCTTCCATTACTGAAGGCTAAAGTTTCAGAATTACCTGCCGCTGCCCCACTCCATAAGAGATCGGTACATTTCCTGGCATCGG
>CM042180.1:17017126-17036681 GCA_023376005.1 Doryteuthis pealeii
CTATATATATATATATATATATATATATATATATATATATATAAAGTAAAAAGTAAAGTCGTCGGGGCGGCTTAAAGTCGGTATCAGCCAGTCAGCAAGGGAGTCTAACCCTTTTCAATAGCGTTAGACCAAGGAGATTGTTTTAGCGTCTGAGGTGGGGCGCCACACCTACCATCAGCTCCTTACTTTACCGCACAGATCCCTGTGCTACTCATACGCTGAGTTGGCGAGGACCGGTATCGAACTAGGAACCTTGTGGTTTACTAGCCGAACGCTCTACCGACTGAGCTAACCCGGCCCTCTAATATATATATATATATAATATATAATAAAATAAATATATAAAGGTTTTACATATCTATTTATTAGGTGACAAAGGAACATTCACGACCATATTGGTTTCATGTGATGCAATCATCAGGTGAAGATGTTTCAAATGCAAGGAAAATCGAACAAATTTCAAAATATTTCAGAAAATTCAATAGACATGGGATGTGTATGATTGGATAAAATGATGTGCGTATGTATGTGGTGGTAATTTGAATGTATGAGAGTGTTTATGGACAGCATAAAGGTTGAGTACGCGAGGTAACTGGTCACACACATGATACGTTGTTTTGTGAATGTGCGACATTTGAACAATGCTTACGTGCGAGCGTTTGTGTGTGTATGTGTGTGTGGGTGTGTATGTTTTTTTTGCATGTCTGGGTGTGGAGGGGATGTATATTGTCGGGTCGAGTTAATTGAGGAGGGGGGTTGAATAATATTAACACGAGGGCACACATACACACAACATAGGAAGACATGCATGCATAAGCACATATGTCTATGCGCACGTAAACACTTGTACAAACGGTACTCATACACGCATACAAAACAATACTCATACATACCGATATGCACACACATGCCACCATATGTGCTACGTAAGCCTTACATACACACACTGAAGCGTATACGCATACTACTATGCGCCCCACGTATACACATATACACATATACGCACACATACACACACACATATACGCACACACATATATGCGCATACACACACGCACATATACACGTACAAATATATATACACATATACGCACATACATATGCACGCATATATACACGTACAAACATATATACACATATACGCACACACACATGCACGCACACACATATGCATGCACATGCACGCGCATACATACACGCACACATATGCACACACACACGCACATACACACACGCTCACGTATGCACGTATATACACACACACACGCGCATGCACGTACACACACACACAGCCGCATGTGCATATATATACACGCTCTCACGCATACACACACCCACGCACATACATACGCAAACATACACAAGAGCACGTATATACATATGAATAGGTATATGCAAGGACAAAGGGGTGTTGATAGAAAGAAGGAAGGTAAGGAGAAGGCAGGGGTGGAATGGGTAGACAGGGTAGGTAAGATGGATGAAAATAGACTTAGATGGGTAGAATGATAGATGGATAAATAGATAGGTAGATAGGTGGATGGATAGATTGATTGATGAGGGAATGGACTGGGGTGGAAGGTTGGGTGGATGGATATATATGTATATATATATATATATAGTTAATTTTTTGTTTTTTGTTATATATATATATATATATATATATATATATATATATATAGTTACATTTTTTTGTTATGTGTGTCCGTTACACTTAACCGTGCGTAGACGCATAATCGTAAGAGGGTAATCATATGTATTTTTTTCTGTCTAAATGTGTAATACGGATGGGTTTGTATATTTATTAAGATAACGATGTAATTATTCCTAACGGATAATTTGATCTTTGGATTAACTATTATTCTTTTTAACTACCCTGTGAGATCTTTAATTGTTTTTACGAGATTTTTATAAACAAAGTTCGGAAATATTTATTTCCGTTTAATTCAAGATGGCCTAAACTGGTCAATAGGTGGTCCCTAATTTCGTATCAATAAAGAAACGGGTCGTGTGTTCAAATAGAAGGGCCGTTTTATTTATTTTTCACGATAATGAAGAGTGATTATTCCCCAATCAGAAACAGACTGGGATAGATAATTGGATGGATGTGTAGGTGAAAATATACTGAGAAAGATAGATAAATAAATGGGTTGGGGGAGACAGATAAACAGGCAAGTGTTGAGATATACAGGTAGATAGGGACAGAGTGGGATAGGTGAATGGGTATATAGGTTGGGAAGGGGTGGGATATATAGATAGGTAGGAGTGGGTTATGCTTCAGGGGTTTTGGATATAGTACTGAGGTGCAGAGAAAAAGAAGGATTTTTACTTACGTTTCTTATGTAGGTGTGTAGGGTTGGAATTGGATGGTGATAGAGTATGTTGGTGGTGTTATGAAGATGTAGTATGTTATGTGTATAATGGTGCCGAGGTGGTGGTGCATAGGGTGTGAGTAGTGGTGGAGGGTTAAGTGTATGGGTCGAAATTTCATAACAGGTGTTTGTTTTCATGTCTACACTTGGACAGTATTTCAGATTTTTTTGTTTAGGAGGGTACAATGTGGTATGTGAGTGATGATGGAAAGTTTTTCTTGGAGGCAAAGGAGGCATTTTTGTGGACTTATTGTAGGTGGGTGCAATTTTTAGGATTTCCAGTTATCTTGGGGAATATTATATCCTTTAGGCTCCAGATATATGTGGATAGTGATGTGCTGGTTGAGTAATTAAATATTTGAGTGAAAGATAGTTTATGGTGTAAGCCTTTGTTTCAGGGTACCTTCGGTTGCTCCGATGTAATGTGGTGGTTGTGTTGTGTTTTACAGTTGCCCTGTATACTGCGTTCCTTGCAGGCAAAGACCATTGCATAAGATTAGTGGGTGGTGGATTGTTATTGTTGAGTTCTACTTTTTATTGCGGCTTTTAATGATCTGTGAAATATTTTTGGTGCAGCTATAACTTATTTTTTAGGTTGTTCCTATTGAAGATTTTTGCTAAGGGGTGTGTGCGGGGAAGTGTTTACGTATGAAGATTTTGCTATGTTGAAGGTACTGATTTATTAAAAGGGGGTTAAACCATATAATGTTTCTGGTTCTATGGTTGGTTTGAATTTGTGGGGTGTATTCGATGGGTTGCTTGTGGCCATTTATTTTTAGTGCATTGTTGTATATATATTGTTTTTATAACGTGTTTATGTTAGAAGAATTTTCTGATAGTCTTCGGCTGATAGATTAGGAATGTGTTTGATGATGGAGGGTGGGTGGTTAGAGAGGTGTTTATGTAGATGGGTGTGTTGTTATCTTTCATGTAGGGCTCTTTTAGGTTTAGTGTAACATCCAGGAAGTTTACAGAATTTAGAAAGGATTGTGGTGGTTATTTTAAATCCAAGCATGCGTTTGTTATTTTCTTACGGAAGCTGTCAACTTTAACTGGGATTCCTTATGAGTAACAGACCGTCATCTCTATAAATGCCCATGTCCGATTTGTCGATAATGAATGATAAGGATGAAAGAATAAGAGCACCTATCAGTTCAACTTCTGCTCCGTCGAAGCTTCCGCATAGTGACATCGAACAGGTGTCTGGGGGGGGGTGAGTTTTTTTTAACCATGGTCTCCGTTATGGAACAGCAGTGATTTTCTGCAGTGTTTGATTATTTTTATGTCTTCCTGTGGGATTCGTACATGTTTGTGATGCTAATTCTAGTGCTCTGTCTAGTGTGGCGTTCTGTGGTGGATGGGTAAAAGTTGGTAATATCAATTGTATGAATGTGGATGGGTTTTGTTGTTGATGGCTGAGAACCAGCTGGTGACGGCTTTGGTGTTCTCCATTGGTTTGAGTTGTAGTTTTTTCGATAAGTTGTGTGTTGATGGAGTCGAGGATGGATTTACTGACTCGACCGATTTCAGATTTTAGTGGGTTGATTAGCCTAAGGTGGGTTTGGTTTCTGTAGTCGGGTTTGTGGTCTTGAATGTTATGAAAGCCTGTTGTTCAGCCAGAGAGTTTTGTCTTATTGTCAATGCTAGTTTTGTTGCTATTTCTTTAGCTTCTGTTTATGTTGTTTTTTGTTGTTTTTTTTGTGGTGTCGGTGGGTTTTTTTTTTGTATGTTTGGGTAATGACGTTTGTGGTGAGGTTTGTAGTTGACAGGCTTGTTGAGTATATGTTGAATGTTTTTGCTTTGAGTTGCGTTTTTCATTGTGTCATGGGTGATTTTTTTCTGGAAGATGTCTTTTTGAATTTATGTGTTTGACCATGTCTATTAGGTCGTTTTTGAAATGTCGTAGGTCCTTGCGCGATGGAGGGCATTTCTTGATTTTAGCTTGAAGTTATTGGTGCGGTCGTTGTTATCACCACCTGTGTTAAGAAGTGGGGCTTTCCAACTCATTATTTTCAGCAAGCTTTTCGATTTTTTTCAATTATAGGAGTTGGTATTCTGATTTAGATGGTATCGGTATGTTTTGAGGTACCCAATGCTTGTTTGTTCGCATGGGTCCATATATTACTGCAAGAGTGCTCGACCGGTGTGGGAGCGATAACTATAGTGTGAGATGGTCACTGGTTCAGCTTTTGCTGAATGGCGTACCAAAGGCAGTATTATTGGTAGAGTGCTCATAATAAATAGAGCTGTTATATATAATAAATATATATAAGGTTTTACATATCTATTTATTAGGTGACTTTGGTTACGCATTCCAGCAAAAGCTGAAACAGTGACCATCTCACACTATATATATATATATATATAATTATATTATATATATATATATATTATATTATATATATTTGAAATGGTTTTTAAAAAGCGTGTGCATTGTGAGATGTTTATAGTATACAATTTCACAATTTTATTTTTCCTTCTGAAAAAGATATCTTTTTTTTGGTCACGTCTGCATCAGAGAGCATACAGTGTTGTTTGTACGAGGAATAATGTTAAAATCCGCAGATGTGGGTTTATATATATAATAGTTATATATTTTATATAAATATATATATATATATTATACTTGTGCAAAGTTGTGAGAACAGACAGTATTATCACAATATTATTATATACTCTGCTGTTCTCACAACTTTGCTACGTAATATATATATATATGTTGTACGGGCCGTTCCTACAGTGGAGAATCATAGGGTGATAGAATAGTGAGACCCGAGTGGAAAGGAGCACTGTTCCCAGTTAACGACAAGCTAGTCGTACATGTACATTATTGTAATACACTTGTCTTATTTTACCCCATCTCGACTTGACTTCTTTTTACTGTTGGGACTAACATCAACAATATTATTATATATAATATAATAATAATATATATATATAGGGTTAATATACAGTATATACTTCCACATCTGCGGATTTTTAGCACATTATTCCTCGTACAGAACATTAGTGTCACGGTATGCTTCTCTGAGAGACGTGACGAAAAAAAGATATCTTTTTCAGAGGGAAAAAAAATTGTGAAGATTGTATTTATTATAACATCTCACAATGCCACACGCTTTTTAAAACCATTTTCAATTTTGGCTTTTTCTACAACCACCATCTATTCATATATATATAATATAATAATGATATTATATATTAATGTAAATCATCAAAAATCCATAAACGTGCAAATTTTCTATAGACTAGCTGTATATAATAAAGCATTACGTGATAGCGGATACACAAGAAATAAGCTTAAACTACAATGAGTATACAAATTGACACACAAGATAGAAGAAAAAAATAGAACGAGAAATAGAAGGATAATCTTGTAGGCAATCTTCATCAATTTACAAGTAAAACCAAATATTTTTTAAATTCAGTTAACAACCATTTCCAGTAGACTACAATTACGTAATTTATTTTTTAAACAATCTAAAAATTATTTCTGTTGCATATAAAAAGGATTAAGAAACCAATAAAATAAAAAAGACATAATAGAAATAACAAAAAGATTAGACAGAAACAATGCAACTATTGAAGCCCTACAATGTGCCCCATGAAGGGAAGATGCTTGATTAAAGTGTATTTACCAGGCCTCAATGACATCTACCCAAAGCCAAATCTAACTAAATTCTACGTGAGATCCACGAAGTCGGAAATTTAATACACATAACACATTCGTTTCCTAATATCAAGCTTAGAAACGCAAAATATCTATTTGGGACTTAAAGAATCAAAATGGAAATGGAAAGAAAAGCAACGTGTGCAGAGCTCTAATGATTGATGTTTCCTATGTCTACACAAAATACAATAATTAGATTCACAGAAAAATCTTTTGAAAAATAGAATTGAATCAATATACACCATACATAACTGATGTTGCTTTCGAAATTGACGTTTGAGGTTTTCATGCTCAATTCTTTCACTCTCAAACTGGTACAGTCATCATCCACATGGATTCTCCATTCAGACCTCTTCAATGCAACCGTTTCCCAGTTGTCCGGATATATTTTTTTATTTTTACAAGTTTGCTTTTTAAGGACTCCGTATACCATTTCCAAGGCTTATGCTGTGGCCTTTTGTCAGCATGCAGCTGACGGTAAAGAATTGCTTTGGTATTCTAACATACTCAGATACACAACATGACTTGCTCATCGCATTTGGCCTGTTATGATGAGAGTTTCAATGCTTGTGCATCTTGTCCTTGTAAGGTGTGTTGGTGTTCCGCTTTAGAATGTTTCTCAAACAAGTGCTCAAGATTTTTAGATGTCTGCGAAGCAATGTCCATGTTTTCCGAAGAGTACAATAGAAAACTCAACATGCAAGACCTATAACCTTCAACTTTGTTTTATGGGTAATGCTTATATACCGTTTTCGAACCTTCCATATTAGGTGTTATGTTGTCGCAGAAATCTTCTCAAGCCAAAATTGGTTTCTTCGGCTTGTGTGGCAATGTCGCATAGTCCTGTTTCAAACGCAGTGTAATTCCAGCAGTCATCATCTCGATTCAGAGCACAACCCCCCGCCCCCCCAGGCACTTGAGATAGACCTACATGTTGAATCTGAGTCTGTTACATAAACAAAATAGATATCTCTCGATTCACTAATTAGCAATTCAATTCGTCACACACCGCAATGAAAAGATACACACACTCGCCAACAAAACAAAACATATGTTGTGACGCCAACCGGAAAGTTTACTCCATGGTAGCTAAAAAGAAGGGACCAATTTAACAACGTTTTTGCGCATGGGCTCCAAATTGAAGTTCCGGTTGGAAAACAAGAATTCAAAAAAAAATAAAATAATGATTTTGTAAATAAACTCACATTTTCATCCTATTCGAAAGCTCTTCCCCCAAAAAAAAAATGGCTTCTGTGATCCGATTTCGGATCACACAGGCTATATAACAATCGGCTTTGAAAAGCACTGCAGACAAAACCAGCGACACGCGCAGACCACATCAAGGCGGCCGATTTACATCCTCACCTACCTCTACCCAAACCTGACCGACAGTCAAAGCAAACAATTCCACATCGTTCAGCGATACCAAGAAAAATACGCCAACTATCATACACAAATCTGGCTACATCACCACCCCTACCCATTACTAGGTAATCCTGACATTTTTACTGACGTTATTATTCTTTTACTACTATCACCAAAATCAGACTTTCTCTCTTAAATTCAATTTCAGCTTTTCGTCGTTTTCATGTTATTTTTTCCAATACAATTTTGAAACTCAAAATCCGTGTTTGTTTTTCCTCGTCACATACGCTTCATACCATAACCTGTTTATTACAGTCTATGTGGGGAAATGAATGAAGGCATAACGTCACCATCACTCTTGACCCGACACCATAATGTTGACTGGATGTTTTGTTGTTTCATTATCGGGACAGTGTAGATAGAGCAAGTCAGTAATTGTCTATGAGTTTACCATCTGATGCTTGTTAGAATTTTTTCTCATTTGAGAAAAACCAAAGCATTGTTCGGTTGGAGGAGATTCTTGAGTTTGTAAAAAAGATTCGCAATGCAGTCTTTCCTCTTGTCTTCATGGCATGTAATAATAGTTGTCCCTTTCTCATATTATATAAGAAATAGCGAATGTCTTTAATGCACTACGCATTCTGATAAGAAATCATACACTCACATGTCCCGCTGACTATGGACTAATTGATTTACTTGTAACCGTTGGCAATCATGACCTAATCTCACTAAGAAATTCGGGAGTTCTTTTCTTAGGAGAACAATCAGAATGAGACTTCCGATTGCTGTACTTTCGCAATCACATTGGACTCATCCAGGCTCTTTTTGAATCAAACTATTCCCCCCCTCCGGCTAGGGTTAAATAGCAGGGTAGACTGGGCTCTGTCAACCGGTCTAGGAGAGAAAACGGTGAATTCAAAATTGTTAAAGTCCACTTAAGAAATTGATGTTGTGTCATATCCTACTTGTGCGAAAGAGTTAGTACACACACAACACACACACACACACACACATATATATATATATATATATATATTTATTTATATATATATATATTGATATTATATTCGCAGATCCCTGGAATCTATCGAAGATAATGCTGTTGGTTGGGCTGTAGTATACGCTGATTACTCCTCAACATTGAGTTAGACACTGCTCAGTGCGTCACCTGTTGGGCTGTGTGGTGACCTAATGAGGCTTGATGACGGGATCCTTGTGACTGAACTGTCTTTGGTCCGGTTGTCTTAGTGGTCATGTGACTTCCAACACTCTGCTTTGATGCTTACACACTATTCGGGCGGTGGGAGAGGCCTGACCAGATCAATTGACTGATCGCGATAAGTCTAGCACCTATATGTTTAGTCATGGGTCGTATTCTTCAAACTAACTTGTAAAAAAAGAAATCCCCAACCCTTTTTATCTTATAGGTGCTAGAAGGCAGTGGCTGATGGTCAATTACATTGAGAGAATAAGAAACTTTGCAGAGGCACGAAGGCGCCCTACTTTCTGACTCTGTACACTGGTAGAGTATCCGCATAAATTGAATAATGATTCTCAAGATTCTAATCTTGGAATCTATAGAATTCTTATAGAAGACAATTCTCTCACAAAATTGTCACTTGGAACGGAGATAGATATTGATAGATATGATAAGATAGATAGATTAGGCGCGGAGATAGATAGATAGATTAGATAGATAATGAATAGATGTTGATAAGATAGGTTATAGATAGATAGATATGAATATGATAGATTGATTGATAGATAATTAAATAGACGGAGATAGATTAGTATTAATAGACGGAAATAGATAGATAATGAATAGAACGGAATAAGATAGATAGATAGATAGATAGATCATGTACGTGATAACGATAGATATCGAATAATTAAATAGATATGAATAGACAGAGTAGAGATAGATAGAGATGATATATAGATATTGATAGATAGATAACTGATATAGATAGAAATTAAGCACGATAGTACCTATCTATCTATCTATATCTAGTCTAATCTATCTAGATAAGATAGATAGATTAGTAATGAATAACCGATATAGATGGATAGATAGATAGAAACATCTCCTTCCTGAAAGCAGGTAAGATATGCAAATAAAACACCTACTGCAAAAGTGAATAAGAATTTGTAGGAACGTCAAAAAGCCAAGATTATACTAATGTAGTAAAGGAACTAGAAGATCTGAATACAGAGCATTTATCGAGTAGTTGGATCAACTGAGAACGGGCGACTGATCCAATATTTTAAGGCACAACTGGAAAACAATCCTCACTGAAATCATGTCAAAGGAACGCTCATGCCACTTCTGGAAAATATCTTGGATGGTTCTAGGTTTCCAACTGGATTGGTGCAGTAAAAGGGATGGAATCAATATAACTTCCAATCAACCAGTGGCTTCCGAAAATGGAGAGCTCCGGTAAGCGAATTTCTCAAATTCAGAAAAAAAACAATGAGAAGTCGAAGGTAAGTTAACCACACACAAGGAACGACGAAAATATCAAACCTCGCATTGAATTAATCCGCTCAACTTAATACTATGGCGAGGTTTGATATTGTTTCGTCGTTCCTTTGTTTGGTTGGGTTAGACTTACCTGCGACTTTTTCTCATTGTTTTTTTTTCTGAATTTGAGAAATTGCCTTACGGAAGCTAGCTCCTTTTCGAGCCACTGGTTGATTGGAAGTATGATTGATGCCTCCCTTTACTGACCCATCCAGTTGGAAACCTAGAACCATCCATAGATATTTTCCAGAAGTGGCATGAGCGTCCTTTGACATGTTTCAGTTGAGGATTGTTTTTCCAGTTGTGCTTAAAATATGGATCAGTCGCCCGTTCTCAGTTGATCCAACTACTCGATAAATGCTCTGTATTCATGGTCTTCTAGTTTCCTTTACTACATTAGTATAATCTTGGTTTTTTTTGACGTTCCTAAAATTCTATTCACTTTTGCAGTAGGTTATTTTATTTGGCACTATCTTACCTGCTTCCAGGAAGGGAGATGTTTCTATTCTATCTATCCATCTATATCGGTTTATTCATATCTACTATCTATCTATCTAGATAGATAGATAGATATAGATAGATAGATAGGTCTATTCGTCTATTAATTATCTATGCTATCTATCTATGCTAATCTATCTATATATCTTCTCTATCTATCTATGCTTGTCTATTCATTATCTATTATTTATCATATCTATCTAATCTATCTATCTATCTATCTATCTATCTATCTATCTATCTCCGTCTATTCATTATCTATCTATTCCGTCTATTATATCTATCTATCTCCGTCATTAATTATCTATCAATCAATCTATCTATTCATATCTATCTATCTATCTATCTATCAACATCTATTCATTATCTATCTACTCTTTAATCTATCTCCGCCTATCTATCTATCTATCTATCTATCTATCTATCCGTTCCAAGTGACCAGTTTTGTGAGAGAATTGTCCTTCTATGATTCTATAGATTCCAAGATTAGAATCTTGAGAATCATTATTCAATTTATGCGGGATACTCTACCAGTGTACTAGAGTCAGAAGTAGGGGTTCGTGCCTCTGCAAAGTCTTATTCTCTCAATGTAATTGACCATAGCCACTGCCTTCTAGCACCTATATAGATAAAAAGGGTTGGGGTTCTTTTTTTTACAAGTTAGTTTGAAGAATACGACCATGACTAAACATATAGGTGCTAAGACTTATCGCATCAGGTCAATGATCGGTCAGGCCTCGTCCACCGCCGCCGGAATAGTGTGGTAAGGCATCAAAGCAGAAGTGTTGGAAGTCACATGACAATAAGACAACCGACCAAAGACAGTTCAGTCACAAAGGATCCCGTCATCAAGCCTCATAGGTCACCACTTACAGCCAACAGTGACAGCCACGGCAGTGTCTTAACTCAATGTTGAGGTAATCAGCGTATACTACAGCCCCCAACCAACAGCATTAATCTTCGATAGATTCCAGGATCTGCGTATATATATATATATAATATATAATATTTATACGTTTATAGTAATATATCCTATATAATGTGTGTGTGTGTGTGTTGTGTGTGTGTGTGTGTACTAACTCTTTCGCACAAGTAGGATATGACACAACATCAATTTCTTAAGTGGACTTTAACAATTTTGAATTCACCGTTTTTCTTCTCCTAGACCGGTTGACAGAGGCCCAGTCTCCCTGCTATTTAACCCTAGCCGGAGGGGAATAGTTTGATTCAAAAAGAGGCTGGATGAGTCCAATGGTGATTGCGAAGGTACAGCAAATCGAAGTCTCCATTCTGATTGTTCTCCTAAGAAAAGACTCCCGAATTTCTTAGTGAGATTTAGGTCATGATTGCCAAGGTTACAGTAAATCAATTAGGTCCATAGTCAGGGGACATGTGAGTGTATGGATTTCTTATCAGAATGGTAGTGGCATAAAGACATTCGCTATTTCTTATATAATATGAGATGGGACCTATTATTCACATGCCGATGAAGGACAAGAGGAAGACTGGCATTGCGAATCTTTTTTTACAAACTCAAGAATGTCCTCCAACCGAACAATGCTTGGTTTTTCTCAAATGAGAAAAATTCTAACAGCATCAGATGGTAACTCATAGACAATTACTGACTTGCTCTATTCTAACATGTACCGATAATGATAACAACAAAACATCCAGTCAACATTATGGTGTTCGGGTGTGGTCAAGAGTGATGGTGACGTTATGCTTCATATCATTTTCCCACATAGACTGTAATACAGGGTTACGTATAAGCGTATGGTGACGAGGAAAAACAAACACGGATTTTGAGTTTCAAAATTGTATTGGAAAAAATAACATGAAAACGACGAAAAGCTGAAATTGAATTTAAGAGAGAAAGTCTGATTTTGGTGTAGTAGTAAAATGAATAATACGTCAGTAAAAATGTCAGGATTACCGTAGTAATGTGGTAGTGGGGTGGTGATGTAGGCAGAATTTTGTGTATGATAGTTTGGCGTATTTTTCTTGGTATCGCTGAACGTGTGGAATTGTTTGCTTGTTGAACTGTCGGTCAGGTTTGGGTAGAGGGTAGGTGAGGATGTAAATCGGCAGCCTGTGATGTGGTCTGCGCGTGTCGCTGGTTTTTGTCTGCAGGTGCTTTTCAAAGCCGATTTTATATAGGCCTGTGTGATGCAGAATCGGATCACAGAAGCCATTTTTGTTTTTTGGGGGAAGAGCTTTCGATAGGATGAAAATGTGAGTTTATTTTACAAAATCATTTTATTTTTATTTTTTTTGAATCTTGTTTTCCAACCGGAAACTTCAATTTGGAGCCCATGCGCAAAACGTGTTAATTGGTCCCTTCTTTTTTAGGCTACCATGGAGTAAACTTCCGGTTGTCGTCACAACATATGTTTTGTTTTGTTTGGCGAGTGTGTGTATCTTTTCATTGCGGTGTGTGTACGAATTGAATTGCTAATTAGTGAATCGAGAGATATTATTTTTGTTTATGTAACAGAACTCAGATTTCAACATGTAGGTCTATCTCAAGTGCCTGGGGGGGGGGGGGGGGTGTTGCTCTGAATCGAGATGATGACTGCTGGAAACACTGCGTTTGAACAGACTATGCGACATGCCACACAAGCCGAAGAAACCAATTTTGGCTGTGAGAAGATTTCTGCGACAACATAACACCTAATATGGAAGGTTCGAAAACGGTTATATAAGCATTACCCATAAAAAGTTGAAGGTTTTATAGGTCTTGCATGTTGAGTTTTCTATTGTACTCTTCGGAAAATGGAATTGCTTCGCAGACTCTAAAAATTCTTGAGCACTTGTTTTAGAAAGCCATTCTAAAGCGGAACACCAACACACCTTACAAGGACAAGATGCACAAGCATTGAAACTCTCATCATACAGGCCAAATGCGATGAGCAAGTCATGTTGTGTATCTGAGTGATGTTAGAATACCAAAGCAATTCTTTTACCGTCAGCTGCATGCTGACAAAAGGCCACAGCATAAGCCTTGGAAATGGTATATTCGGAGTTTAAAAAGCAAACTTGTAAAAATAAAAATATATCCGGACAAACTGGGAAAGGTTGGCATTGAGAGGTCTGAATGGGAATCCATGTGGATGATGACTGTACCAGTTTTGAGAGTGAGAATTGAGCATGAAAACCTCAAACGTCAATTTTCGAAAGGCAATACATCAGTTTATGTATGGTGTTATATTGATTCAATTCTATTTTCAAAAGATTTTTTCTGTGAATCTAATTATGTTATTTTTTGTAGACATAGGAAACATCAATCATTTAGAGCTCTGCACACGTGCTTTTCTTTCCATTTCCATTTTGATCTTTAAGTCCCAATAGATAGTTTTTGCGTTCTAAGCTTGATATTAGGAAACGAATGTTTTATGTGTATTAATTCCGACTTCGTGATCTCACGTAGAATTTAGTTAGATTTGGCTTTGGGTAGATTGTCATTGAGGCCTGGTAATAACACTTTTAATCAACATCTTCGCCTTCATGGGCACATTGTAGGCCTTCAATAGTTGCATTGTTTCTGTCTATCTTTTTTTGTTATTTTCTATTATGTGTTTTATTATTGTGTTCTTAATCCTTTTTTATGCAACAGAAATTAATTTTTAGATTGTTTAAAAATAAATTGCGTAAATTTGTAGTCCTACTGGAAATGGTTTGTTTAACTGATTTAAAAATATTTGGTTTTTTTTACTTGTAAATTGATGAGATTTGTACAAGATTATCCTTCTATTATCTCGTTCTATTTTTTTCCTTATCTTGTGTGTCAATTTTGTATACTCATTGTTTAAGTTTAAGCTTATTTCTTGTGTTATCGCGCTTATCACGTTAATGCTTTATTATTACAGCTTAGTGGCTATAGAAATTTGCACGTTTTATGGATTTTTGATGATTCTAATTATATATATATATTATTAATATAATATATTGATCGAGTTGTGGTACGAGCAAATTTGAAAATGGTTTTAAAAACCGTGTGCATTGTGAAGATGTTATAATGAAATAATTTCACAATTTTTTTTCCTCTGAAAAAGATATCTTTTTTTCGTCACGTCTCATAGAAGAAGCATACGTGACACTAATGTTTGTACGAGGAATAAATGTGCTAAATCCGCAGATGTGGAAGTAATATATATATATATATATATATATATATATATAACTATATATAGTATTATTATATATATATATATTTGTTATGTGATGTTAGTCCCAACAGTAAAAAGAGTCAGTCGAGATGGGTAAAATAAGACAGTGTATTTACAATTAATGGTCCTGTTACGACTAGCTTGGTTCGTTAACGGGAACAGTGCTCGCTTTCCAATCGTGTCTCACTATTTATAGTGAGAACCGGTGCATGTTCTCCACTGTTAGAACGGTCGGTAGCAACATCATATATATATATAGTTACGTAGCAAGTTGTGGAACAGGTGAGAGTTATTACAATAATGATTGTTGATAATAACTGTCTTCTGCACAACTCTTGCTACGTAATATATATATATATATATTATATATATATATATATTATATATACTATTATATATATATTTACTTCCACATCTGCGGATTTTAACAACATTATTCCTCGTCAACATTAGTGTACGTAATGCTTCTCTGAATGAGGACGTGACCAAAAAAGTTCTTTTCAGAAGGAAAAAAAAATTGTGTGAAATTGTATTTATTATAGAATCTCACAATGGCACACGGCTTTTTAAAACCATTCAAATATATATATATATATATATATATAATATAATATATATTAGATATATATTTTAATATATAGTGTGAGATGGTCATGGTTTTCAGGTTTTGCTGAATGGCGTACCAAAGTCCCTAAATAATAATATGTAAACCTTTATATATTAATTTATTATATTATAATAACAGCTCTATTTATATTGAGCACTCTACCAATATACTGCCTTTGGTACGGCTTCCAGCAAAAGCTGAAACAGTGACCATCTCAGCACTAATAGTTATAGCGCTCCACACCGGTCGAGCCTCCTTAGGCAGTAAATATATGGACGCCATGGACAACAACATTGGGTATTCCCTCAGAACATACCTATAGCCATTCTAAATCAGAATACCAACTCCTACTAATTGAAAAAATCGAAGCTTGCTGATATAATGAGTTGGAAAGCCACTTCTATAACACAGGTGGTGATAACAACGACCGCCCAATAACTTTCAGCTAAAATCAAGGAATGCCCTCCATCGCGCAAGGACCTACGACATTTCAAAAACGATCCTAATAGACATGGTCAAAACATAAATTCAAAAAGAATCTTCCAAAAAATAAAATCAGCCCTGACACAATGAAAATACGCAACTCAGACACTTCAAACATATACTCAACAATCTGTCGCACTACAAAAACGCTCACCACAAACGTCATGTACCAACATACAAAAAAAACCCACCGACACCACAAAAAAACAACAAACAACATAAAAAAGATAGCTTAAGAATAGCCAAAACTAGGCATTTTTGACAATCAGACAAACTCTCTGGCTGACAACAGGCTTTCAAACAATTCAAGACCACAAACCCGACTACAGAACCAAACCCACCTTTAGGCTAATCAACCTGCCACTAAATTCTGATCGGTCGATAGTATCCTCCTCGACTCATCCACACAACTTTATCGAAAAGCACAACTCAACCAATTGGAGAACACCAGAAGCCGTCACCAGCTGGTTCCAGCCATCAGCAACAAAACCGCTCCACATTCATACAATTTGATATTAACAAACTTTTACCGCATCCCACAGAACGCAACACTAAGACAGAGCACTAGAATTAGCATCACAACATGTACGAATCCCACGGAGCATAAAAAATCAAACACTGCAGAAATCTACTGCTGTTCCATAACGGAGAACCATGGTTAAAAAAAACTCAACCCCTCCCCCCAGACCCTGTTCGATGTCACTATGGGAGCGTTCGACGGAGCAGAAGTTTGTGAACTGATAGGTGCTCTATTCTTTCATCCTTATCATTCATTATCGACAATCGGACATGGGCATTTATAGATGACGGTCTTGTACTCATAAGGAATCCGCAGTTAAAGTTGACAAAGCTTCCGTAAGAAAAATAACAAACGCATGGCTTGGATTTAAAATAACCACACAATCCTTTCTAAATTCTGTAAACTTCCTGGATGTTACACTAAACTAAAAGAGCCCTACTGAAAGATAACAACACCATCTTTACATAACACCGTCCTCTAACATACCTCCACCCACCCTCCATCATCAAACACATCGCCTAAATCTAAGTCAGCCGAAAGACTATCAGAATTCTTCTAACATACACGTTATAAAACAATATAAATATACAACAATGCACTAAAAATAAATGGCCACAAGCAACCCATCGAATACACCCCACAATTCAACCAACCATAGAACCAGAAACATTATATGGTTTAACCCCCCTTTTAATAATCAGTACCTTCAAACATAGGCAAAATCCTTTCATACGTAAACACTTCCGACACCACCCTTAGCAAAAATCTTCAATAGGAACAACCTAAAATAAGTTATAGCTGCACCAAAAATATTTCAACAGATCTATTAAAAGCCGCAATAAAAAGGTAGAACTCAACAATAATTCAATCACCACCCACTAAATCTATGCAATGGTCTTGCCTGCAAAGGAACGCAGTATTATCAGGGCAACTGTACACAACACAACCACCAAGCATTACATGCGAGCAACCGAAGGTTCCTGAAACAAAGGTTTACACCCATAAACTATCTTTCACTAAATATAATTACTCAAGCCAGCACATCACTATCCCACATATATTCTGAGCCTAGGTAATGAATATTTCCCCGAAAGATAACCTGGAAATCCTAAAAATTGCACACTACAATAAGTCCACAAAATGCCTCCTTTGGCCTCCAAGAAAAACTTTCCATCATCACTCACATACCACATTGTACCCTCCTAAACAAAAAATCTGAAATACTGTCCAAGTGTAGACATGAAAACAAACAACCTGTATGAAATTTCGACCCATACACTTAACCCTCCACCCTACCCACCTTATGCACCACCACGTCGGCACCATTATACACATAACATTCATCTTCATAACACCAACCAACATACTCTATCACCATCCAATTCCAACCCTACACACCTACATAAGAAACGTAAGTAAAAATCCTTCTTTTTCTCTGCACCTCAAGTACTATATCCAAAACCCTGAAGCATAACCCACTCCTACCTTCTATCTATATAATCCACCCCTTCCCAACACTATATACCCATCACCTATCCCACTCTGTCCCTATCTACCTGTATATCTCAACACTTTGCCTGTTTATCTGTCTCCCCCAACCCATTTATTTATCTATCTTTCTCAGTAATTTTCACCTACACATCCATCCAATTATTCTATCCCAGTCTGTTTCTGATTGGGAATAATCACTCTTCATTATCGTGAAAAATAAATAAAACGGCCTTCTATTGAACACACGACCGTTTTCTTTATTGATACAAATTAGGACCACCTATTGACAGTTTAGGCCATCTTGAATTAAACGGAAATAAATATTTCCAACTTTGTTTATAAAAATCTCGTAAAAACAATTAAAGATCTCACAGGGTAGTTTAAAAAGAATAATAGTTAATCCAAAGATCAAATTATCCGTTAGGAATAATGTACATCGTTATCTTAATAAAATAATCAAACCCATCCGTAAATTACACATTTAGACAGAAAAATACATATGATTCCCTCTTACGATTATGCGTCTACGCACGGTTAGTGTAACGGACACACATAACAATAAATGTAACTATATATATATTATATATATAAATATATTTATAATATATACTATATATAACAAAAAACAATAACTACTATATATATATAATACATTATTAGTCCATCACCCACCTTCCACCCCAGTACCATTCCCTCATCAATCAATCTATCCATCCACCTATCTACTAATCTTTTTTCCATCTATCATTCTACCTTAAGTCTATTTCATCCATCTTACCTACCCTGTCTACCGCTTCCACCCTGCCTTCTCCTTACTTCCTTCTTTTGCACACCCTTTGTCCTTGCCATACCTAATTCATTATGTATATACGTGCTTCCTTGTTGTATGTTTGCGTATGTATGTTGCGTGGTGTGTGTATGCGTGAGCAGCGTGTATATAATGCAGCATGCGGCTGTGTGTGTGGTGTACGTGCCATGCCGCGTGGTGTGTGGTATATACGTGCATACGTGGAGCGTGTGTGTATGTGCGTGTGTGTGTGCATATTGTGTGCGTGTATGTATGGCGCGTGCATGTGCATGGAGATATGTGTGGTGCGTGGCATGTGTGTGTGCGTATATGTGTATATATGTTTGTACGTGTATATATGCGTGCATAATGTATGTGCGTATATGTGTAATTATACTATTTGTAGCGTGTATTATGCGTGTGTGTATGCGCATATATGTGTGTGCGTATATGTGTGTGTGTAATGTGTGCGTATATGTGGGTATATGTTATATGTGTATACGTGGGGCGCATAGTAGTATGCGTATACGCTTCACTGTGTGTATGTAAGGGCTTAGCGTAGCACATATGGTGGCATGTGTGTGCATATCGGTATGTAGGAGTATTGTTTTGTTGCGTGTAATGAGTACCGTTTGTACAGTGTTTACGTGCGCATTAGACTATGTGCTTATGCATGCATGTCTTCCTATTTGTTGTGTATGTGTGCCCTCGTGTTAATATTATTCAACCTCACCCTCCTGCAAAATTAACTCGACCCGCATATACATCCCCTCCACACCCAGAACATGCAAATAAAACATACACACCACACACATAACACACACAAACGCTCGCACGTAAGCATTGTTCAAATGTCGCACACTCACAAACACGTATCAGTGTGTGCCAGTTACCTCGCGTACTCACCTTTATGCGTCCATAAAACTCTCATACATTCAAATTAACCACCACATACATAGCACATCATTATCCAAGTCATACACATCCCATGTCTATTGAATATTTCTGAATGTTTTTTTTGATTTGTTCGATTTTCCTTGGCATTTGAACATCTTCACCTGATGATTGCATCACATGA